>JAGFNQ010003404.1:304072-688764 GCA_024364735.1 Boesenbergia rotunda | reverse complement strand
CCAAGATCTTCAGGGGCTGGAAGTCCCCCACGAGGATGCGCTGGTCATCTCCGTCGTCATCGCTAATTACCAGGTCCACCGCACCATTGTGGACACAGGCAACTCGGTCAACATACTCTACAAGGGAGCATTTGATCAGCTTCAGATCGAGAAGTCCCAGCTGGAGCTGGTGGCAACCCCGTTGTTTGGTTTCACGGGGAATCCAGTGCATCCCATCGGCCAGATTCGGTTGGCTGTCTCCCTGGGAGAGGAGCCGCTGAAGAGGACCCGGTGGTCCACTTTTCTGGTGGTGGACGCTCCTTCGTCCTACAATGCCATACTGGGCCGACCAGCGCTCAACGAGTTCCGGGCTGTCGCCTCCACCTTCTACATGAAGGTCAAATTCCTGGTCGGGGATCAGGTAGGTGAGGTCAGGGGTGACCAGAAGGTAGCCCGGAGATGCTACGTGAACGATGTTCATGAAGAAAGTCGCAAAGCCCCGCGCCCCTTCCCTGATTGCAACATGGTCCAAGCCTCCCCTTGGTCCGAGCTGCACGAAGACAAGGAGGAGGTGCAACTCCTTCCCGACCGGGAGGAATCCCGAGTCAAGATCGCCCCAGGAT
Source organism: Boesenbergia rotunda (assembly GCA_024364735.1). NCBI lineage: Eukaryota > Viridiplantae > Streptophyta > Magnoliopsida > Zingiberales > Zingiberaceae > Boesenbergia > Boesenbergia rotunda. The sequence continues at coordinate 688,162 of JAGFNQ010003404.1, read as the reverse complement.
TGCCAAAAGAACTGAAGGAGTCCCTACTGGAGTGCTTGGCTCGCAATCAAGACGTCTTTGCCTGGTCCGTTAAGGAGATAAAGGGCGTCCGACCGGAGGTTGTAGAGCATCGCCTCCACGTCTACCCCCAGGCTTGGCCCGTGAAGCAGAGAAAGCGGGACTTTAGCACCAAGCAGAATAAGGCGATCAGGGAGGAGATCGAGAGGTTGACAGAGGCAGGGTACATCAGAAAGGTGCAGTTTCCTTCCTGGCTGGCCAATGTGGTGCTGGTGCTTAAGCCAGACAACAGATGGCGGATCTGCATAGACTTTTGGGACCTCAACAAGGCTTGTCCGAAAGATTGCTATCCCCTGCCCCGAATTGATCAGATGGTGGACTCGACGGCAGGTAGCGAGTTCATTTCAATGTTGGACGCCTACCAGGGATATTATCAAGTACCCCTGGCAGTGGAAGACCAAGAAAAGGTTAGCTTCATAACGGCAGATGGTACTTATTGCTATACTGTTATGCCGTTCGGATTGAAGAACGCTGGAGCCACCTACCAGCGTATGATGAATAAGGTCTTCCGGTCCCAGATCGGGAGGAACGTGGAAGTATATGTTGATGACATCCTCATCAAATCTGCTCGTGCTGAAGATTTGGTGTCGGACGTTGAGGAGACTTGCCGGACATTGCGGGGGTATGGGCTCAAGCTGAACCCGGCTAAGTGTCTCTTTGGTGCTCGGAGGGGGAAGTTCCTGGGCTACATTTTGACTGAGCGGGGCATAGAAGCTAACCCGGGGAAGGTCAAGGCCCTGCTGGATATGCCTCCACCCAGGAATCTACGAGAAGCTCAGCGACTCGCGGGGCGGATCACGACCCTATCTCGATTCATTTCCCGATCGGCAGAGAGAGGGTTGCCCTTCTTCAAAACCCTCCGCAAAGCTACCAAGTTCCAGTGGGATGCTGACTGTGACAAGGCATTTGAAGAGCTGAAGACTTACCTCGCTGAATTGCCCGTGCTGGCAAAACCGGAAGTGGGACAGACTCTCTATGTGTATCTGGCTGCATCGGCTGACTCGGTCAGCCTAGTCTTGGTTAAACAGGAAGTGGCTGAGCAGCGGCCAGTGTACTTTTTCGCCCATTTATTGAAAGGAGCCGAGTGCCGTTATACGACACTCGAAAGGTTGATGTATGTGCTATTGTTGGGTGCCTGAAGGCTTCGTCCCTATTTCTTGGCGCACCCCATCGTGGTATTGACGAACAGCAATCTGGCTCGGGTGGCCTCCAATCCTGAAGCGTCGGGACGACTGATCAAGTGGACCACTGAGCTGAGCGAGTATGATATTCAATACCAACCTCGACCGGCTATCAAGGCTCAGGTCTTAGCGGATTTCTTAAGTGAGTTGCATTCAGACGAGATTGAAGAAGCATGGCAAATATACGTGGATGGCTCGTCCGCCAGGTCGGGGAGCGGGATTGGTGTTCTGATGGTCTCCCCTAGCGGAGAAAAGATGCATTTGTCTGTGCGGTTGGAGTATCAAGCCACCAACAATGAGGCCGAGTACGAAGCCCTCATAGCTGGGTTGCAAGCTGCTAAGCATGTAGGGGCTGCCCGAGTAATACTCTACTCAGATTCTCAACTAGTCACACAGCAAGTGGCTGGGAAGTTTGAAGTCAACAGTGATCGGCTGCAGGCTTTCATAGAAATCTATGAGAAGCTCAAAGCCAAATTTAAAGAGGTGCAAGTGAGGAAGATCCCACGGGAAGAGAACTTCAAGGCGGATGAGCTGGCCAAGCTAGCCAGTTCGATCGGCTCGTGGGTGCTCCCGCCGGCGGGCGGCCTAGTGATGGACCCAAAATAGACTGTCACGAATGTGGGTCTCAAATTTAGAATATTTATAAATGTACTGGAAACCCTTTTTTTTTTGCAATCAAAAATATGAAAACGTAGTAAAGGGGCCACAGGTCGTATTTCTCCTAGGGACTAGTTGAGAGTTTGTTTGATTCTAGCTCGTGTTTATGTGTCGTTGATTAATTTTGGGTTTCAAATAAAATCGAGGGTTTGGTTTGCAATTCAGCAATGAAAGCACAAAGAAAAGGAAGAAACTTAACCAAGCAAACTTAAACAAAGTAATGGCAATCCATGGACTCAAACAAATGGAAGCTTAAATGCAACTTAGCTTAATTTGGAGAACAAATCTGATATTAAATCAATCGATTCCGATTAATACTAATGCAGATATTAGCTTCAAGAATTTCCACTCAAAACAACCCAAATGATAAGCAATCTATGAACAATTAACACAAAAGTGGTGCCAAAGCTTCACTTGATACCAAAGTGCCGAAATGCAAGCTAGTTTACCGAAATAAAGATGAAAATTCAGAAACAAATGATTTGTAAAACCAATTTATTCCGAGCACAATACAATCTGACAAGGGGGTTTAACTTCAGCCAAATTGGAACACAACACAACCAAATGCCCATCAAGCTAATCACTAATTCGAAACAAGTTTTCACTTGGCACAAACTTGCAGAAATAAACTGATCATGTCATGCAGGATAGGGAAGCTAGTTGCCGAATTCTGATACCAAATGCAGAAGGGATACTACAATTCAGGCACGTTGCAGAAATTTTGAAGGAAGAAGTGCAGCCACTGATTGGAATGCAGAGTTTCCAATCAAACTACTGCAGGAATTGACTGCAGAATTTTCAGCAACTTGAAGACAGGATTGCAGATTCATATCAAATGCAGAACATATAACCAAACTGAGATCGATACATGAATTTACTTCAGCAAGATTCAAAGAACTACTAACTCTGATACGAAATTCAGTTCATTTGATACAACCTTCAGCACATCCAAACTGATACAATTGCAGAAATGTAATTGAAACTTAAGCAAACTGATTCATAGACTTGGAAAAACGAATGCAGAACTCTAGATCACTTGCTATTGCAGATTGAAACAATCTTCAAGGTGAATTTAAAGGATAGCAACAAAGTTCTCTTGATACAAAAGTCAGGTCATCAAACTGAGTTCAGAAACAAGGATGCGCAAAAACTGAAAACTGCTGAATTGGGGTTTGATACGAAATAAATTTCAGAAATAAAACCGACTGCAAAATAACCTCAAATCTAATGCATTAACACTCTAAATGTTGTCTTCAATTGCAGGGAGTGAACAAGACAAGAATTGAATTGGAATAAGCTGAAGAATTCGAAACTGAACTGAAATTTTTAGAACTAGGGCTGATACGCAATGCTAAACATGGCACGCAAGCAAGAAGACATGAATAAACTGAAATTAAATTGAAAATTCACTAACAAGCAATCTAGTTACTTAACTTGAAGAATGAAATCCTAATTAAGCAGAAAACAATCAAGAAAATGAAGTTAACCAATCTGATGCGAAAACAGTAACAAAACAAAGTGCAGAAATGGAGATTACAGCTAAAACTCGAAATAGAATAAGAAATCTAAGCCTCAATCCTTCCCTAGCTCGAATCCTCCTTGTTCATCACGCAAGTGTGAGCCTCGAACCCGCAAGCTCAGCAAATCGATGGAGAACAACATCTGCAATTCAAAACCAGCTCATCTATGCTCAAATCCGAAAACCCATCCAATTCCTTCAACTCAGCTGCGATGATGAATTGGGATTAATCCGAGCACTCCAGGGAACCCCTCTGAACTACTCAGGTTGATGAAATGATGCGCAGCCGATGTTGACGAAATCAGATGGCAGAGCTCCGGAGACCTCACAACAGCTCTGTTCTTGGGCAATTGAGAGCTGGAAATTCACCGAGAACTCTTCCACTGACCTAGAACTCGATCTAGTGAAGAAATTGAGGGGTCGCGCCCCTTGGATTGAAGAAACAGCTGAAGAACGTGAAGAACAAACGAAGAGGAAGAACAGTGCGGCGGAGATGCGACGAGGCTGAAGGCTGGGTGAAGTTTGATTAAATACATAAGAATGGGCGACCCAGATTGTTTGGAGAAAATCCAACGGCTGATCTTGCTCTGATTTAATCCAAACTTTGATGATGATGATCAGGAGTCAGGATCTGCCTTGTGGTAGCTCGGATCCTCCAGATTTGCAACGGATGGTCCAGATCACTCTAATCTTTGAATGGACGATCTAGAGCCCTCCGAGCTTGATCCAACGGTTGATTGAGCTCTGATTGGGATGAAATCTTCAGATCTGGATCAGAGTGGTTGATCAACCCTAACCCTAGGTTGGATTGCTTCAGATGGTCCCGGATGGCTCAGATCTAGCAGCTTTTGAATTGGACGGCCCGGATTAATTCGAAGCTTGATAACTCGATCCGGGTCCACTTCCGACTCAAGTTTGACCCAGTATGCCCTAGGTCCATGAACCTTTCATGCCTACAAAAATAGATCAGAAATTTAGTGGCAAAATAGTTCAAATATATCAAGATTTGCAATTAAGTCCAAAATAAAGGTAAGTTCTAAAACCTAGGGTAAATTCACAATTAAGCAAGCAAAACATGGGTCAAACATGGATTTTAGCAATTAAAATAATCAACAAAATGGTACTTATCACCCAGCTCTGCTAATCATGCAGATAGAGAGACAGGCTGATCTGGAGCTGGAGTCTGACTGGCGAGCCCCGGTCATAACCTACCTTACTCGGGGAACCCTCCCAACTAACCATGATGAAGCTCGGTGGCTTAAGAAGCATGCGTCCAGGTTTACCATGGTCGGTGATACCTCTACAAGAGGTCGTTTTCTCGACCCCTCCTCAGGTGCCTGAATGCAGAAGATGCTGACTATGTCTTGAGGGAAATTCATCTGGGGATCTGTGGATATCACGCTGGTGCTCGCGCGACGGCGCGGAAGGCGATCCTGTCGGGATATTATTGGCCCACCTTGCAAGAAGATGCCAATGAGCTAGTGGCTAAGTGTCTATCCTGCCAGAAACACCAATGCCTACCGCATCGGCCCCCAGAAGCTATGAAGGCGTCAATTGTCTCTAGCCCTTTCGACCAATGGGGCATGGATATCGTGGGGCCATTCCCTACTACTGCTGCCCAGAAGAAATACCTGCTGGTGGCGGTCGATTATTTCTCCAAGTGGATAGAGGCGGAAGCTCTGGCGCGCATCACCGAGCAGGCGGTAGAGAAGTTCTTGTGGCAAAACATACTATGCCGGTATGGAATCCCGCATAAGATTGTGTCAGATAATGGGAGACAATTTCAGGGCAGAAGAATACGGGAATGGTGCGCCAAATACGACATCAAGCAGGCGTTCACTTCTGTAGCCTACCCGCAAAGCAATGGCCAGGCCGAGGTGGCCAATCGGGAAATTCTCAGGGGGTTGAAGACCAAGCTCGATCATGTTGGCGGAACCTGGGTGGAAGAGCTCCCTAGCGTCCTATGGGCCTTGCGGACTACAATCAAAGAAACAACCGGATGCATGCCTTTCCAGTTAGTGTATGGAACTGAGGTCGTGATCCCAGTCAAGGCCGGGTGCAAATCGAAACGAAGGGCGGCGTACGATGAAGATAACCCGGAGAGGCGGCGGTTGGAGCTGGACCTGGTCAATGAAATCCGAGACAAGGCAGCGGCTCGGATGTTTGCGTATAGGCAGAAGATGAAGCAGAGGTATGATCGAAGAGTGCTGCCTAAAACATTTCAAGTGGGGGATCTCGTCTGGAAACGAGTCAACCCTGTAGGAGACGTAAGCAAGCTGAAACCACAATGGGGAGGACCCTTCAAGATTGTGCAAAAGCTTTCTTCGGGGGCATACTACTTGGAGAATGAGAAAGGAAAAAGGCTGGATCGACCTTCGAGTGCGGTCCACCTTCATCCTTACCGAGCTGCTGAATGACAAATGAGAGTGTAAATGTAAAACACGTCTGGCAAGTGAAGGCATATGGTCCTTACCTCACTTGCAGATATACTAGGCTCTCGAGCCATACTTCCCGCAGCTCGGCTGCTCAGTAAGACGCGTGGCGTCCCACGCTCCCTGAGTCCTGCCCGACTGTGTGCCTATTATCCGCGGCTCAGCCTGCTGACCGGTGTGCTTTCCCGCAGCTTGCTGCTCAGTAAGACGCGTGGCGTCCCAGCTCCCTGAGTCCTGCCCGACTGTGTGCGCTATTATCCCGCGGCTCAGCCTGCCTGACCGTGTGTGCTTTCCCGCAGCTCGGCTGCTCAGTAAGACGCTGGCGTCCCACGCTCCCTGAGTCCTGCCCGACTGTGTGTGCTATTATCCCGCGGCTCAGCCTGCCTGACCGTGTGTGCTTTCCCGCAGCTTGGCTGCTCAGTAAGACGCGTGGCGTCCCACGCTCCCTGAGTCCTGCCCGACTGTGTGCGCTATTATCCCGCGGCTCAGCCTGCCTGACCGTGTGTGCTTTCCCGCAGCTTGGCTGCTCAGTAAGACGCGTGGCGTCCCACGCTCCCTGAGTCCTGCCCGACTGTGTGCGCTATTATCCCGCGGCTCAGCCTGCCTGACCGTGTGTGCTTTCCCGCAGCTTGGCTGCTCAGTAAGACGCGTGGCGTCCCACGCTCCCTGAGTCCTGCCCGACTGTGTGCGCTATTATCCCGCGGCTCAGCCTGCCTGACCGTGTGTGCTTTCCCGCAGCTCGGCTGCTCAGTAAGACGCGTGGCGTCCCACGCTCCCTGAGTCCTGCCCGACTGTGTGCGCTATTATCCCGCGGCTCAGCCTGCCTGACCGTGTGTGCTTTCCCGCAGCTCGGCTGCTCAGTAAGACGCGTGGCATCCCACGCTCCTGAGTCCTGCCCGACTGTGTGCGCTATTATCCCGCGGCTCAGCCTGCTGACCGTGTGTGCTTTCCCGCAGCTCGGCCGCTCAGTAAGACGCGTGGCGTCCCACGCTCCTTGAGTCCTGCCCGACTGTGTGAGCTATTATCCCGCAGCTCGGCCCGTCCGGCTGTGTGTGCCACAATTCCCGTGGCTCGGCTGCTCGGTGAGAGGTGTGGCGTCCCACACTCCCTGAGTTCCAACCGACCGTGCGTGTAGATTCTTGCCTTGAGTCGTAAACACGTCAGTTTCCATGCCCCCATCTGACTTAGTGGCTCCGATCGGGCGCGTGACTGCCCACGCTCCTGATCGGCCTAAGTTGGTGATCGGACTCCCATCTCTTAACGAGGCGCGTTACTCCCCCTCCGATCGGTCCTTAACCCAACGCAGGGCAATCCAGGCTCCCCTCCTATTAACCAACCAAGGGGTTACTCCAATCTCTATAAACGTCTCTCCAGCTCGGGTGCTGCAGAGGTCAAACGTAATCGTAAGATGCAAGGCGCGACAAGACCACTTGAAATTTGCAGCCCGGTTATAACGTTGCAAATGGCCGCGGATAATGGTTATCCGCCTCAACTGACACATGGGTGTTCCCCTTGCCTCGAACCACACCCCTAACGGCGCTGGAAGCGAGTGAGACTCAGGTAAGGAAGGCCCTCACAAACATCGCACATATACGGAAAAGTAGCATTTTATTATCCGGGGCAATTACAAAGTAGAGGCTTAGTCTCTCTGTGGCTAAGTAGAATAAAATCGATCGGGCCTCAGTAAGGCCCGACCCAAGCTCACGGAGCTCGGCTGGTCTTCTTCGGGGCCCGACCCTGGAGCTAAGAGTCAGGGTAACACTTGAGGTGTCGGCTGTGCCGCTGGATGGCCTTCAGCAGGGACATTTGAACCTCGTACTTCTGCTTCAGCTCGCTGAGCTCTGCAGCGCTATCGGCTAGCTCCGCCTCTTTGGCCTTCAGAGCAGCTCGCAAGACAGAGATGAGGTGTTGCGCTTCGAAAGGTTGCGCTCGGAGCGCCGGCTACTCCCCCGAACCCATAGTTTGCAAAGGGGCAAGGAGCCTGCAAACAATAAGCCTCCCCAGCCTAGCTTCTGCTTTGATAGGGGGCATATGGTAGTACCCCCTCCAGCATTCGGCTAGCCAGCATGGGCAGCCAGTCGGCATATAGAACTACGACGAGTTGAATGACGAAGGGCAGGGCGAACCCTTCCCTTCGCACTCCTTGCTGGCATACCCCTCCAAACCCTCCTCAAGGGAGTAGCAGAAGAGAACGGCCCGGATAGGGAAGCTGAACAAGGGGCGGCAAGCTCTGGAGGCGCTGGGGAAAGCGATACCTCGTGGCCGAGAGGAGGGGGAGTGCGCCAGGAAGGGGGGTCTCCCGGGCAGATGAAGATGCGCGGCGGCAGGTTTTGGTAGGCGGAGGTTTTTAGTGGAGAGCCACTCGTATCAGGGACTCCCCTGCGGAGGGAGAGGCATGTCTTCAGTGGCTCTTTCCCCTTACGTGGAGTACCTTCACGCGACGAAAGGGGTGAGTTGGGAGGAAGTATCATCTCAGAATATTCCTGGTCAATCCCTTCCGAAGGAGAAGATTGCGAGTCGTCTGAAATAGCATATGGTCCTCCTAGAGAAGAAACTCCTTCAGAGGAGTCGGTAGACATAAGGGAGGATGGACAAAGAGTTAGGTCTCGCGAGTTTCTCTGGAAGCAAAGGTGGCCGAGGGCGCCCACATATAGGCGGAGGAAACATATCGCAGCCGTTCACAAGGGACCTCGGTAAGCCAAATGATCGAACGGTCAGGCGCACGAGAGGAAGGCGGGGAAAGGTGGTAGATCCAGAGTAAATGAAAAAGGGCTGCTCGTGCCCGAGGTGCTTATGACTAGCGACGGACATGTCGCTGACCGATACATCACGTCGTTCAAGCCCTGTTCCGTCACTCATTAAAGCAGGCGTCAGAGATTGGGATACGAATCACCCCGATGGGACGGGCGCACGGAGGTTCTCATAAATAAGCAAGCTCCCTCCCATCCTTGGGTTTTGGGGCTGGGCCAATGACATGACGAACCACGTTTCCCGGTTTCCGGCTCGACCAAGTGGTCAAGCGATTTGTGCAGGGAGGCAGTACCCCGATTGAGATACTTCATTCGGCGACCCTGGTGATCGTTATTAGTCTTAAGAAGGAAACAGGCCTTGAATACTTTGAAAGGGAAATAAAGAGATTCCAGTCAGCAAGGTGCGGATGTTACATCACTCCGAATCTTCACCCGCTCAAGAGGGCGATGAGGAGGAACAAAAGATACAAACGGTTTAACCTTCACTTGAAGGGCTCGTCGGTCACGTTGGGCAGGTCCTCGCACATGTCCTCAAGGTTCATGGCTGTGGGAGGAACATTGGGAGACAGATACCCGCCAAACCTAAGTCGGAGGACTATGTTTAGCCCTTGCGGCTCCATGACATCCATAAACCGTTTTGCAATTTCGGCCTTGTGGGCAGAGTCGTTGATGCACTCAAGCCTGTATTGCTCCCGGCGGAATTCTTCAGTCTCCTTGTAGGCTCGAAGCGTCATCAGCTCGGACTTAGCTGTTTCCCATTCGGCTTGTTCGGTCTCCCTGCGGGAGCGTAGCTCTGCCAACTCTGAACGAACGGTTTCCCACTCAGACCTCTCCTTTCGTAGCCGCTCGAGCTCCTCCTTTTGAGCATGCAGCAATTGCTCTTGGGAAGAGCGCTCCTCGGATAGCTCAAGTATCCTTTGCGACTGGGCCAAAGCAGTAGCCTCTTCGATGCCCAGTTGGGCCCGAAGAGACTCAATAGCAGCGGATGCCTTCTGAAGGTCAGACTTCGTCCGGGTCGACTCGACCTGAGCATCCGCTTGAAGAGCCCGCACTTTTCGCTCGGCGTGCTTCAGAGTAGAAAGCCTGACGTTTGCTTGGGAAGTGGTCTTCTGCGCCGTCTCGAGCTGGCCGCGCGCCACTTCGAGTTGCTCCCTCGACCGAGCCAGCTGATCCTGCAGCTTTTGAACCTCTTCCCGTAGGTGGTTCAGGGTAGGCTCATCAGCAATCAATTGGGAGTGCTTCAGCTGCGTTCGCAAGCGTTGCACCTCCCTCTCGGCCTCAGCCCGAGCCGAGTCCTGGGCTAGGAGCGATATAGAGACACCGTGGCAATCTCTGAAAAACTGCCAGAGAAACGTCATTCCACGGGGCCAGAAGGGAAAAAACGCAGTATAAGGCCTAAGCTGGCTGTACATACCTGAGTGGCCTTAAGGAAAAAGACATCGGCTTTGTTGCAGGAGTCCCGAAAGTAGGACTCCTCGAGTCCTTGGGCATAGAGATCGGCCGCAGACCCGTACAAGCGCAGATCCTGGTGGTGCTCGGGCAGATCGCCCGGGGGCATTTCGAGGCGATGGTTCGCCCAGGAGGGCACCGAGAGATGCATCACTTGATCCTCCGTCGGACCCTCTGCGGAAGGGGCACCGGAAGGGTCAGACATTAGGGCGTCCGAAGTAGGGGAAGTGGCAAAGGGTTGACAGGTGACACGCTGGCGGGAGGATCTACCAAGGCCTCGGGGTGGGGGCGACGGCGCCGAAGATGGCCGACAGGCAAGCTGGGGAATTTCCAACGGGGATGGCGGGCGGAAAGTCCACGGTAGGGGCCACGTATGGAACAACGGCCCAAGAAGCAGAGCGAGCCTCTGGCTCCAGAGCTGCTCTCCTTCTCTTTCTCTTCCCCTGCTTCCCCCGAGAAGCAGAGTGTGCTTCTGACTCGGGAGCCACCCTCTTTTTCTTCTTCTCCAGGTGTTTACTGGAAGAGGGGTGGCACAGGCCCCCTGCGGGCGAGGAGGCTCGCCGGCGCGGGGGAGAAAGGCGTGGTTGGACAGTTGTGGAAGGAGCGGCTTTGGAGGTAGTAGGAACCGACCCCTGTGCAATCGGGGTCGGGTCACCAGGGGTAACCTCTGCCGTCGTGCCTTCTCTAGCAGCTAACGCAGAAGCAACCCGCGCCCGTAGCTCGGCCCGCTCTAGCCTGAAACCTTTCTTCAGGGCCGTAGCTAGCAATAGGGAGACTGCGAAAGCAAAACGGGCTCAGGCATGGCTAAGGGATATACTTGACGGGCATCGGAAGACTTACCAGCGTTAGGTAAAGGAGGAGCGGGGCTCGGGCTAAGACCGAACGTGGAAAGAATCCCCTCCTTTAGCAAAAGGCCGCCGTGGAAGTGTCTGTCCTCCAGTTCGATGACGACCTCCAAGTAAGCGGTGGAGGTACGATAATGTCGGAGGAGAGTCTCCGAAACGGGAAGCCCCTCGACCCAGGTGGTAGGCAAGCTCGGGTCGGCAATCGGCCCAATGAAGAAGTACCGCTCTTTCCAGCCCTTGTTTGAAGTGGGTAGGTTCAGGAGGAAGGAGGTTTTAGCTCGAGCCTGGAAAAAGAAGTTACCCACTTCCTGTTGTTTGGGGTAAAAGAAGTAGTGAAAGTTCTCCGGTACCAGGGGAATCTTGAGAAGGGAGAAAACTATGGTCGAGCCACATATCATGCGTATGGCATTGGGAGCTAGCTGAGTGTAACGACCCGTCTTCTGGTACTAAGCTTCAAGGCGGATCGCTACTAACTAACTGACTAATTAATGATTTCTAATGATGCTAAACCAACTGGGAGAATTTTAAAAATTCTTATTTTACTATTTACTGAACTAACAATTCATAAACATGTTGAAAGTACTAACTAGCCCAAAATAAAGCAAAACTTTTATTTTATTATCTTGGCAGGATTCGATCCCCCAACCTCTGAGTTACATGGCTAAAGCACTAACCAACTGCTCTACACCAATTTTATTTTACATAGTACCAGTCGACTACTATATGCCAGTCGACTGGTCGGGCCACAGAATGTTTCTGTGCCCGATACCAGTCGACTGGTATTTTCCCAGTTGACTGGTAACTCTGAAATTCCAAGTTTCAGATTTCGAGATTTTTCCAAACTTGAGCCACAATGTACCAAAATCATATCTAACAAACATAATGACATAAATAAAGTTCCACGACTATTATAAGGCATTTATTACATGTTTTTGGAGGGTTTCTAGCATGTATAGCAACTTAGAAATCATAAAAACGACATATAGAAGCATAAACATGAATGTGCCAAGTTCGTATCAACTTCTTATTGAAACTATTCATTTTTCATATCTAAAAGCATCCTTAGCTACTACATGTCATTCTAAATGGTGCATTAATCTTAGAACAAGCATATCTCAAGTATTTAGCATGTAGATCAAAAGTATCAAGTTCTTATCTCTAAAGCTTAAGCATGGATCTAAATTACCATATTGCAAGTAGTAACTCATATCATTCAACATTCGCTAAGCAAGTATTAACACAGGTAAATAAACTACTTTAATATACTAGGCACCACAAATAACGAGTCTAATTAAGTTCATACATAATTCACATAATCTATTGCGGAAAAACTAAAAGAAACGAATAAAGACTATTTCTATGCTTTGCAAGTTCCGAAGACTTTTATTCCAACTCCACCATCACACACACTTTGCATCAAGCCCGCCGCCTCCGCTACTAGTGCTTTCCTTTACCTGTATCTGCAGTATAAGGAAATGCAAACTAATAAGCATAAAGCTTAGTAAGTACCATCTAGCCTCACAAAACTATGAAAACTCGAATTATGCTTTTGTAAAACATGCTATGCACATACATGCTCATATCCATAAGTAATCATGCTAGACTCATGCTAAAATACATATCATAGAATGTCATGGCATATAACTGAGACATGACACATACTGAACTAAAACTGAAAAGTAAGTTATAGCATGACATACATATCTGAACTGGAACTGAAACTAACTAACATAAAACTAATTATTAAATTCACCACATGCTAATATGAATTTCTGAAAACTAAATACATATAGTAGGTGAAAGTAATAATCAACTGTTGTGGGCCCGGCAATGTACGAACTGTGGGCGCATCCCTAATAAACCCGAGGTAGTAAATCCCGAATCCATTAGGGTTCTACTAGGTTATCTAAACCTAGGGGCAACTAGGAGCTCATCTCATACTAGGTTATCTAAACCTAGAGGCAACTTGGAGCCTATCCCTGGACCGAAGTCCGGTACAATGCCAACTGAAAATAAAATAGTCTTTTTATACTTTTTTTTCCTTTTCTGATTCTTGCTTTTACTAGGTTATCTAAACCTAGGGGCAACTAGGAGCCCATCCCACTGGACCTTGGTCTCAATCATAACTGAAGCAAGAATTTCTATTCTTTAATGCTTGCTATAGCATTAACTGACTAACAATTTAACAAGCACCTTGCGACTTAACCCTTTCTTTTCTTTTAAAGTCGCTCCCTGGGCACTCGAACGTGCTCCTTAACTCGAAACTGAAGGGTAAGTGCACTCAAGCCCATCCAGGGATACCTTCAGACTCTAAAACTAATCCGAAGGGTTAATACAACGTGCTTGTTCATAATCCACGGTATCTAACCGTAGGACATACATATAAGGAACTAAAGCATACGAAACGTCAACCGAAACTACTTATACTGCAGGTGAGGGATACTTACATCCTGCGCTAGGTTTTCCTTACGAATAAAATCTGAAATTCCCGAGGGAACGTCGAATTTTGACGTTCTTCTTGCTCCTTGGCGTTCTCCTCGCGTCTACGAGAATTCTCGTAGAGAATAGAGCCTCTTGAGACCTTCCCTTGGCTTCTCCTTTGTCTTGGGCGAGAGAGAGGGCGAGAGGAGGGGTCGCGTGCGTGAGGGAGGGCGTCGGCGTCGTTGGGTTGGAAGAAAATTAACCTAAAACTCGTAACTCCCTCTTTTATACTTATGGGGGGCGAATTTAATTAATTTCACCTTATCTATTGTTTCCCTTAATCTAATTCAACAAAAGCAAACCATCCTAGTTGGTTTGCCCTTTCTCCTCTCATATCGTAGGTTAAGAGATCAAATCTCACTTAATGTTTTTTTCCTTTTTTATCCCTTTTTGCCACTTTCGTTTATGAAAAAATTCTATAAAAATATCCATAAATTCGGAATAAATCCTAAGATATTTCTAAAATTAGTTTCGAGAATTTTCGGGCGTTACACTGAGATAGGGAATCTGGAAGTATTCGCAGACTGCAGCAATGAAGGGATGGACGGGGAAACGGAGGCCAGCTTGGAGATGGTCCCGAGACAAAGTAATGTAGCCCAAGGGTGCAGAATTCGGGCGCTCGTGTGAATTGGGAAGAAGCAGGTGGAGTTCGGCAGGAAGTAGGAAGTCCGATTGAATCCGGAGCAGGTCATGGGTAGTAAGAGTCGTAATCAGGGTGGAGTACCAAGGCTGGGGCGGAGATGGAGACGAAGAAGAGGAGGCCATTGAAGAAGGTAGAAGAGAGAGGTTAACCGGTGAGAAGGAGTCGCCGAGGGAAAGTCAAGACGAGGCCGCAACCCTAATGATACTTAAGTCGACGGAGGACTAGGGACGGCTTCGAACTAGTGAAGAAGCAGCGGGCAGGCGAAGGGTTCCGCTTTAAGGAAGTAGGCGAGGAGTGCCAGTCGTCTGATGAGCGATTGGATGAAGCGGGTGATCTAGCTGAAGCCATCCGATCAGACTTGGATGATACTCGAGGTAACGGGATACAGACGCATTGGAAATGTCGCAATAAATGACGGTTAACCCTCCCGATGGGCGCGCCAGGCTTGGACCAGACTTGAGGTCCAGTCAGTCGGACTACGTATCTCCTTCGACTAGACTTGAGGGGGATGCTTATGATCCCGGGGCAGCTTGCGTGCAGCATGGCCCGGCAGCTTGGCGCTCAGTCAGGGAATGTGGCTAGTGATCTGGACAATCCCGCTGGACAAGGGGCGTGCACGCTTAGGCCCCTTGGGTTTCCGTGTCAAGGCCCATACAGGCCTATAATGGCTTTCTATTGAGTCAGATAGGATCGGGCCGAAGGAGTTATCCTTTCGGCGCCCCCAGTCGGCACCTTCCTAGGCCCTCAGCCGGCCTCCTTATCTCTGTGCCCCCAGTCGACACCTTCCTAAGCCCTCAGCCGGCCTCCTTACCTCTGGGCCCCCAGTCGGCACCCTCCTAGGCCCTCAGCCGGCCTCCTTACCTCTGTGCCCCCAGTCGGCACCCTCCTAGGCCCTCAGCCGGCCTCCTTACCTCTGCGCCCCCAGTCGGCACAACCACCTGAAGCTGTACGGGGTCGGCGCGAGACCCTGGTCGTCCTGGCCGCCAGTGGCGGATATCTCGCTGAGGCATTAATATGCCTGACACATCTTGTCCCCCGTACCCCGACCACATGCCTTGATGTCAGACCGAGCGACGTCCAACGGCGCCAACTCTTAAGTTGACAGGGCCTCTTTCCTTAAGATAGCATGTGCTGCTTTGCCCTGCCACCCCTGGACGCGCATTACCTTGTCCTCACTACGCGACAGCAGGTGGCAGATGAGGCAAAACCTGTCAGCTTCCTCGGCTAGATAGGCTTCTCACTCCGCATGGACCAGGTACGCGCGATAGTGCAATTAAGCTACTGTTCTATTGCTTTCCATCGCCATCGTTGGAAACTGACTTGACCGTCGGAGTGCCTGACCGGGGACTTTTCCCGACGGGTTCTAACGGTCCCTGTCTTACAGGTTGGAAGCGATCCGGCTCGTCACACCACTTCAGCGACCTTCTCCTCTTCGGCAAAGATTTTGGAGAGGCTTGTGAACCAAAAAAAGCTAACAAAAAGATCAAACTATCATGGGCATAAGGTTTGAGATTTTTAATTTAAAAACAACAATTATATTTCAAAGATGTTTTACCATGTGAGTGGAGCTATTAATTAATTAACAACGAGACAACTTTAATTGTTAAATATCTAGAAGAGTTTTTTTTATATTTTCCAATATATCACATCTATAAAAATTTTCTATTCTGTTCACAATAAAAAAAAACTCCGTACAACTAATTAATTAATTAATTTATGATTTTTAATTTAATTAAATTTATAATTTCCATTTTGTTGAGGTAATCTATGATCCGAAGTGATCATATATTTTAATATTTGGGCAAAGGGTTCAGGTTAGGTTTACTCTTGTAATCTAATATGTGTATGTGAGATTGTGAGTATGCAGGATGTGCAGGTTACATATATTGACTTAGTTGGACGGCTTTCGGTACGGTGAAGGGTGACATGAAGATAAGCTGGAGGCTTGTGTGCACCCGAGGGACCATGGATAGCAGGGATGATGAGCCGAGGGGCGCGGACTTCGAGGCATGCGTGAAGGATGACATAGAGGCAGGCTGAAGGCTTGTGTGCATCCGAGGGACGAGAGCCGAAGAAGAAGAGGGCGCGAAGACAACAGTCAAGGCTGTTGGTGAATAGTCAGTTGAGTTATGAAGGGACGAGAGCCAAGGGAGGAGGACTTCAAGGGCAAGCGGGGAAGTGGACTTCAAAGGGCACACGTGAAGGGTGGCATGGAGACAAGCAAAGGGAAGGCTTATGTGTGCATCCGAGGGACGATAGCCGGTGGAAGAGGACTTCAAGGGGCAAGCCAAGAGAGTGTACCTGAAGGTACACGTGGAGGAGGGTCGTTGGAGTGAGAAGGAGTATTCTTGTAAGCTGGGCAGTCGAATGGGAATATAACAGTCGACTGCCAGCGAGAACGGAAACTCACAGAATATTTCTGACCCTGGACCAGTCGACTGCCCCAGGAGCAGTCGACTGGTAAGTAGCCATAATTCGAACGTTGAACTGCAACGGTCGAATTTGAGTGGAGGCAGTCGACTGCCCTAGAAGCAGTCGACTGGTGTCGGGTTTTTCAGCTCTGAGTTCTATTTAAGAGAACTCGGTTTGGGCTGGGAGTTCTTGACGAAACAAGCTTGGTTAAGGCTTGTTAGTAGTCTTAGGTACTCAGAGATGTACTTGAGTTTGTGGTGAGATTTCTCCACCCACAAAGAGCTACACGAGCTAGCCGGCTGCCGGAGGGCATCCGGGGAGTGATCCGCCGAAGGATCGTTCACCTCACGGATTATCGTGCACTAGGAGCTTCGTCTCCGAACCACGTAAATATGTTTGTTAGCATTGTTAGTTTTGTTTTAGTTATTAAATTTCTGCTTGTGCACTAACAATTGTAGGAAGAAACCGAGATTGTTATTCACCCCTATAGCAAGACATAATCGATCTAACACATTTAATATTAATTAATTTTTGAATTTTAATTTAATTTTAGTCATTTGTAATTTTTTTTTATTTTTTAGCTTATTAATATATTTATTTTCAAAATGAAGAATACCATTTTAATTATTACTAAGAAAGAGTACTATTTTAGTTATTAGAAATATAACATTATAATTAAATACTTTATAGAATAATTTATTCTTAATTGTTTGAAAGGATCTAACATGCAATATTATCTTGTCATTAATTATTAACTCCACTTCTAAGAAAAAAAATAATTTTGAAAACTCAAATCGTTCTTGAACTAAAAACCCTAAACCTCATATCCACAATCATTAAAGCTTTTTGGTTGAGGTTATTTGATTCTACAAACATTTGACAAATCTTGCATTAGAGATGCTACG
Organism: Boesenbergia rotunda; assembly: GCA_024364735.1. Classification (NCBI taxonomy): domain Eukaryota; kingdom Viridiplantae; phylum Streptophyta; class Magnoliopsida; order Zingiberales; family Zingiberaceae; genus Boesenbergia; species Boesenbergia rotunda. The sequence continues at coordinate 670,831 of JAGFNQ010003404.1, read as the reverse complement.
AGGTTTGAGGTTCGTAAGGAGGTTTTTATAATTGTGGAGAGAGTAATAGGTTTTTATGTTTACGATGTGCATATTAGAAATGATAAAAAAACCCATTTAGAGTTCTAATCATTAGAGATGCCCTAAGTGTAGTGTGAAAATCTTAAAGTCCGAATAGATTTAGATTTTAGGGCATCTTCAATGCAAAGTTTGTAAAATAAAAAATGTTGATTAATAAAACTTTGACTATTATATATATATATATATATATTATTATATGTTACTCAATAAAAATAAAATATAATTATATTCATTCCAGACATTCTTTACCGTTCGTCTCTAAATTATATAAAGAATTATAAATTATAGGGTTGACTTATAGTTGATCGTCAAATAATTAAGGAGTGAGAATTTATTTTTCCAAAAGTATGTATTAGTCAAAAATTAATCTCTATCCTCTATCACCCTTTAATTATTGAGCACCTCTTGTAACTTGATGTTAAAAAAAAAAACATTATGTCGGTATGATTCAAACCATGTATTAATATGACTCAATTGGCATAACTTTTGTATATTTTTATTTTTTAGGATATATTATATGTATTTAGGGATTTAAAATTTAAAATTTAGAGGTTCAATTATAGTGAATTTAAGCAATAAAATTTTTCTCCTAAGATTTAAGCTTCCTTATTGGGTTATATAATTCAAATAAAAATTTTAGGTATTCACGAAGTATATTATATATATTTAGTGTTAAGATTCTAGGATTTAGGAGTTGTATCATAGTGAATTTAAGCAAATAAGATTTTTTTCTTTTAAGGTCCAGACTCTGTCTTGGGTTATAATATTTAAGATAAAAAATTTTAGATACTCACCAGGAAATATTATATGTATTTAATTTAAGATATAAGAAAATATTTTAAAAAAATTACTCCAGACATTTATATTCAATTCAGGTGTCTCGAGTAAAATCTAGACGAGTATGTAGATCATCACACACACACATATATATATATATTATTCTAAGAATTTTATCGTATACACTTCCAAGATTTTTTTCGATTTGAAACTTTTTTCATACTTACTATTATAATTCAATCTCTAAATTTTTAAAAGAAAAATCTTATTAACATAGTTAACTAAAATTTAGTCGTTACGGACGAAGTATATCATCATATTGGTATATATAAAAAAGATTTTATTATCTCACATCCCTTATTTTGCACAATTTGCATGAACCTAATTTTTTTTTGTCATTCTGAATATTTTTTTGACGCTTAATATAATAATTTAACTCCTAAATTCTAAAATTTAAATTTTATTACCATATTCATAAGTACAACAAATCAACAAAATAAAATAAAATTGGTACTCTGGGCGCCCACAGGCGCACAAAGCGTTGGCGCCCAGCGTAACAATAACTTTTGTTACCTCAACGACCTTACTTTGTACATACATCTGTGTATTCTTTATTTTTTTTATTTGAAAATTTTATTATGTACTTAATATTATAATTCAACTATGAAATATTAAAATAAAAATATTTTTAATATAATCTAGAAAAATACTAAACGGATTTCGCTCGGAGCTTAACTTTAAACACAAATTAGATAATTATGGGATGGAATTGATTGATAATATGCCTCAGGTAAGTCAAGCATTATTACGAATCAAATTTGAACCAATTAAGTTAAGCATAGAAATAAAATAAATTAGATGCTCTTGATTCTTTTATTTTTTTTTTACGAAATCAAACTTATTAGTTTTGAAAACAATTCTAAAAATAAAAAAAAAATATTTTTTGAATAATATCTGTCTTAAAATAATAAAAACATAATTTACTTTGTATGAGATGTTATATTTTAATTAATATGTACAAAATTCCACATTCGCCTAATATCCATGCTAGCGATCGAGCACCCGATTAAAGGCAGTGGGCTTTCTGGAAGAATCGCGGCCCAATAAAACTTTCAAGTTGTTCGCCGCATTGCTCGTCTGTCCTCGAAGCCACTGCAGGCGCTACCCGCGGTGGTACACTGCGGCGGAGAAGCATCGCGACCTCGTCAACCCTTCTCTCGTCACCGCCACCCTCTCTGCGGCACCACTCCGACGTCCCTTAAGCCCCCGATCCCCTCCTCTCTGAGGAGCTGTATCCTTCGGCGAGAGCTTCCGCCTGAAACCCTAGGGCTCTCCTCGCCTCTCCGCTTCGATGACGCTAGAATCCAAGTACGTCAACGAGGAATGCCTCCGGGAGTGGAAGGGTTCGAACGCCGGGTTCAAGGTCGCCGATCCGGTTCCCATGGGCCGCTTCCTCTACGAGCTTTGCTGTGCCGTGGTCCGTGTTTCTCGAGAGTTGTAGGGTTTTTAGATTGCATCGCCTCCGCCGAAGATGGAGCGAGGTCTGATGTTTTTGTTTTCTCGATTGGACTGGGCTCAGGTTCGTGGAGATTTGCCGACCCCAAAGTGCAAGGCGGCGCTGGACTCAGTCGTGTTCGTGGAGGAGCAACAGCTGGAGGATATGAGTTCTGTCTTGGCTGATACCGTCGCTCATATGGGGCAAGATGTCAGTGTTACTTTTTTTGCAATTCCCATAAAGATTCGTTCTATCTAATTCACGGAACTTATTGCTAGCTTATGATCTTCTGCTTTTGAGCTGGATTCGTGAACTAAGAGAAACTTTCCTTGTTATGCTATTTAGTTATTTAAAATTTGTTTCTCTTATGAGTAAACGGTGGAAGAGAAAGACTAAAAAAGATTTGGTTAATAACAATAAAATAAGATAAATTTATTTAAGTATAGATTATGGTATAGTAGGGGATAGTGTCTAATGGCGTAGAAGGATTCATATAGCCAACCTCACTTAGTGGATAAGACTTGGTTGTTGTTGTTGTTGTTGTTAAGAGTAAATGGTAGCTAAAGTCTCAGAACACATTAGTATAGTTAGTCAGTTCATTCGGTTCACTGAAAGCATATTAAACCTCTCCTGAAAATTAAGTTGATTGTTCTGTTGCTATGAATACCGGTTAGTATATGCAATGAGGTGTCATCCTACCATGTGTATTACGCTATGAAGAAACAGTGGACAATGAAAGTATTCCTAGCAGGCCACAGTGGTGGATTCAGCCATTTGATTGAATTTGAATAGGTTCTAGGTAAATGGCTTTGAATATTATTGAAATTATCTGATTTTATGCTAACTGGAGAAATATTTCAAGTTTGATTCAGCCATTCGATGGAATTTGACTTTCCCACAGAAAAAAGGATAAATTTAGCTTCTTAATTAGGGAAATCCTAGTTAATGTACAATAAGGTAATCATTCCAAGTAACATGATCTGATGGTCTTCTAGTGATTTATTGAAATCGTTGAACAGGTTTTCTAGACTGCTCTATTTTCCTCAAACAATTTCCTATTTTATTGGACAGTTTGTTGACATATTTTTGGTCATTTTTGAAGAGTAGCTGCATTCTTCAGGTTAACAAATTTAGGAGTTAAGAGTAGTATGTTTGCTGCAAAATTTTTCTTAAAATCGGTATCACACGATTCACACCACATCTACTTATCTATTTAAAGAGCTAACAATTCATGTTATCATGACACAGTGCCATGCCATTTTGTGTTGATATCAGAGGATGTAGAATGTTAAAATGCTAGTTGAAACTTCCTAGGCAACCTTTCTAAATAATGCAAAATTAGCTAAGAGTTCTTAAAAAGACAATATGTGACATAGGATTTGGTACTTTTTATGAAACATTTTCTTTCAATAAATCTGTCAGTTAATATCGCAGTAGTGCAATACTGTCACTTCCATAAATGTACTTCTGTCAGTTCCATGCTAGCTCCCACTTCATATTGTGTTGTTCTTGTTGAATTCAGTTTGGATTTATAAGTATATATAATTATGATTCAACTTCATCATTCACCCATTTTTTAAAGTAAGGCTCGGTAGTGGGGTGGGCTTGCACTTAATAATATTATGTTTAGAAGGAAGATGGATTCAGTAAGGTCTTTAGTTCAATTAGCTATTGAAGCATGTTAACTGATGCTTGAGCCAATTATTCCATACCTTTGTTGACTTTGATCCGTAAATTTTCTTGTAAGACCTAATTTAGTCATTAGACAGTTTGAGGATTCTTGCTAAATACCCCAACTGAGTTTAGTTGTACATTCTTCTGAATTTGTAATATTGTTGTTAGAATTCGAAGGGCTCTATTTATTGGGGTTTTACGTGAAAAATTACGTATGTTCTACAATAAAACACGCCGTGGAAGCGAAAACGATTTTCTTAAAAGATTACGCACATCCCAAAACGACAAGACCATACATGTGGAAGACATAATCGTAGATCAAAATAAGTTTTCGAGTAATACCTTTCTTACGACCTTTAAAGGAAAAGGTAGCAACTAACAACCTCATAAGACTTGCTTCATTAGTGTCACGTCGAGTTGTCTTCAAGATGATTTCATAAGTCACAAGTTGCCTCTCCTCTTGGTACTAGCCAAATCAAGGAGACGACATAAGGAAGAGAGGGGAGCTGACTACACAAGAAGAACTGACGACACCAAGAGGTTGGTTGGCCAAACTATTTGGGCGGTGCAAAGGGAAGCCGACCAACAAGAGTTGCACGACCACAAGGGGAAGACCGGCCAAAGATTGGGTGGCTAAGGAAGAACTGGCGGCAGCTTGGTTGGGGCGACGACACAACAAGAGGAGGAGAGAATAAAATCCTCAAAGAGTTATTTCTCTTGTTCCATGGAGAGGTTCTTTTATACCTCTTCATTAAGGCTTGAGTAATAAGCCAAAGCCTAAACCCATATCACATATATAAGCCCGAATCTCCTACATGATGTGCGAACAAAACCCAAACCCATGTCGTATGAGTAGGTCCAACCCGCCTACAAGAGGCATAGCCAATAAACACTTCTGACACGACAAATACTTTTCATATTTGTCCTCCGTCTAGTCCAACCAGACTTATTCTCTCTCTTAGAGAATCTTATTCTCTAACTCATTTTACTTCTTTAGATATACTCATAGTACGTGTGATCCAATAGGTTCTCGATTATGTTGACCATCCATAATTAACCATTAATTATGAATGAACGAGTGACATCTAGTACTACGACCCCCAATTGACCGAAAATCACAGTTGACTTCAGAACATCTTCTGAACCCTTAGCACCTACATTTATTAGTGTGTCTGTTCCTTTCACTCATCTTATACCCACTTGGTTTAGGACATGGTCTATGTGTCAGTCCCCATTAGGCTGACTACGTCACACCTAGCCTAAGTTGTAGTTCTTGTCCTATGGATTCAAATTACTCAAACACATGTCCATCTTGACGTGTTTATTTTGGCCAAAGGCTTATGAGTAATAATCCTCACAAGAGACCATAGGGTATACGTCTCTTTATAAAATGAGTGGTGAATCGTCTGTGGGCTATTCAAATATCTTACTTATACCCAATCATCCCAGACCACACCTCCTAGGAGATGTTCGGTTAAGATGTCAAAGTATAATGACTTGAACACCTCAAGTTCTAGAAAACTTGTACTTGAGCTGCAATGAGGTCTTCATTGACATGTAAAGACTCACATGAAGCCTCATATTAGATTACATCCAATGAACTAGTTACCCATAACTAGTATCCACACGTTAACTCTCAACATCCCTATGTTTCTAGCTAGTAAGGATCGACTGCTTGGATAAACGAAGAAGTATAACATGTGTTAGTCTCACTCTCACAGAATTGACAATATCCAGTCTCATCAATTCATCGACTAGGAAAGATGTTAATATGTACATAATTACATATGATGAGATACACATAAATTGTAATCCAATCACAATTTCTCTCATGCTATGTATTGTATTGTGAACTTCATTAATTGAGTTTAAGATCAAATCACACACACACACACTAACTATATATATATATATATATATATATATGCACACTGAAATAGTGAATTTTATTTATCAAATAAATAAGATAATGTTAAAGGCGATCACATTTAGGACTCCTTACTCGTTGCAATAACATAATCACCAAAAAAACAAACTAAGTGAATACTTAAAGATGAAATGATAGTAAATGTCGAAATATATCTAATAACCTGAAATAAATTGCTTCAATATATACTTGGCTTGTAATGACAATAGAAAAATAGACCAAAAAGGAAAGTTCACAAAGGAAATGAATCACTATAGACATCATGCAGCATCAAACAATAGAACAACACTCAAACCGTTCGGTGGGTTTCTTTAAACATGACCTAGAATTGAGATGGAAAATTGATCCTTAGTGATCCGCTCAAGTTTACAAACATGGAGATCAAAGGAAGGAGAGGGTGATGTCACAATCCACTCAATGTCAAACCTAAGAACTGTTCTTAATCCACCCTACGGTCTTTATACTAGGTCTTCCCTTAGATCATTCTAGATGTTTCTCTAGAATTCACTTCTCATCATGAAAACATCTAGATACTTTTTAGGAACCTTCTAGGCACATAATATACACCATTGGATCAACCTTCTCTTCCTTTTGTTAATCATTCCAAGAACATCCTCGTCAATAATGGTAGACTCTCCTTAATAATCTCTCAAACCCTCTCAATCTCTCTTAGCTTCTCTTGTGTGGGTCTTTAGTGAATTAAACTACTTAGTAACTTTGCAGGGATAACATAAGGGTGAGTGATATTGAACGTTGTGCTAGGTTCCCATTATTCTACATCTAAATATTGTGCTTAAAAGTAATGGTGTCGGACGTTGTGGCCTTAACAAATCAATCTTGCACTAAAGGAGTAGCACACACAAGGTAGATACAGCAAGGCTAAGGCAGTGGAGGTGGATGCTACTAAAGCATGCTTTGCTACCTTGGAGTAAACTATCTCCAAGGTGCAGTCCGCCATAAAGGTGATTAGTGCTGATAGATTGGATGAAGATATCTCCTAGATAAAGTCCGTCTTTAAGGAGCTCACTAACTGTCAACTGTTTAAACAGGGTAGAGGTGGATTGTGGTGAGCTAGGTGATGTCACCAAGAATGCCATCCTCGATTACATGAACACTTACCATGTGGAGTTACAAAGCGTTAATCGAGAGATTGCCGAACTTAGGGCATTCGTGGAGTGAGAGTTGTGGAACTTACGGGCAGAAATGGAAGCATGCACTCATGAGGAGTGTCATCGATACACATGTGAGACTAGCTTGGTTTGTTCAAGTGCCCGCCATCTCAACTCTTAGCACAATGCCAATTATAGCTATTTATGAGGGTGCTTACGATGCCAAGGAGGTTGATAGTTTCTTGTACAATCAAATAACAAGAAGAGGAAACTAGGTCAAGATCAGACAATTTTGTAACTCATAGAAGACTTTTGTCTACTACTTTGTGACAATTGCGGCAGATATGCAAAAAGGTTTAGGGTTCCCTTTGGCATCTACTGACTTGGTAATCAAGAAGGAGAAGGTGACTGAGGTCGACAAATGAGGGGTGACTTTAAGAAAGAAAACACTAAAGAGGGGAAGGGGCTTAGTAGCAATGAGGGTTGTTAGGATTTTTGTGGTATTATCGCTAAGCTTGAGCTTATAGGATTTGACCACAAGGTGGATAGTGTTGTGGGACAAGGTGGTGTACGGAGAGAGGGAGTTTCATTGAGGGTTTCATGAAAGCATCGTGGTGATGAGGGTTTTGTGTGAGATTGCTTGGGCATGATTTGGGGTTTCGTATGAAGGTGGAGAGGCAAGTGGCAAACTCATGGGCTTTGGTGTCATGGTGAAAGAGAGGAGGATTTACCAGTGATGCCCTCGAGGAGTTGTGGTGCTGGTGACGTGATTTTGCGAGGAGGGGGTGGGGGAAGAGAGGGTGTTGGTGAGGTCAGGACTGACGCACAGGATAAATAAAGGAAATAAATAGATAGATTATATAACCTTTGTGCTGTATATCTTATGAAAACACTAATTTCCTTCGTTTGTCCTTCCCATTTTTATCAGTCTAATTCTTTCACGTTCAACTTTCTTTTATTTCTTTGAAAGCTTGTTACAAGAGTTATGTCTTCTTTACTTTCAATTATTTATCCTATTTAAGGGTATATCTTCACAATATTGCAATAGAAACTACACATTAGATTAAACAAATTTTATTCCAACAGAAGGATTACAACACCAATACATGGCTCTAACCCTTGCATTATTTTATATTATGGTTCAGTTTCGTGGTAGTCCATGTTCCTCCTCCATTGCCAAAAGCATCAGGATAGATTTTTTTAACCTCGTGTGACAAATTTGAATCTATAAACAATTAAAATTTAAATCCTGCTCGCATGCATGATTTTTTTTTTTTTTGGGGAGGGGTTACTCAAATTTCGAAACTTAATTGTCATCTTCATTAGATTAAGGCCTGCAGTGACAATTGCGTGTGGAAAGGAAGTAAAATGGAGAAAGAGAAGAAAGGAGAGCAGCTAGACCGGATGCATCCAAACTCTGAGCATTATAACTTTGCTTTTATATAACTACACTAGCATTTTCCCAAAGACCAAAATCCTAGATGAGATTTACTTTATCTTTCTAACTTTCCCTACTCTAATACCACCTGTGTGTATTTCTGGTAACTCTTGTCTTATGTTCAAATGTAACCAGGTAACTAGAATGACTTGGCTTTGGATACACTTAGTCATATCCAAAAGGTTCAGTTGGATTCTCACCTTCCAAAGAAACTTGCTGGGTGATGAATTATGTTTTTGGTTCACTTGAGTCCATGCATCCATGTCCATGTTGTGAACTTACCTTTCTGGAAAGCTAATCTAATTGTACCCTACTCTTGGAAAAGGTAAATCTCCTTATTGGTTTGCATCAAGATATGTTGTGGTAAAGGAATTCAATTTGGTTTATCTTGGTTGATCATCATTTTGTAAATATTATAGGCATATGTCATATCTTTGATTGCATCAAATCACTTCTATCTAATTTGTGTTGGTTCTGTTTCTCTCTTGTACTATATAACACATCTGTTGCAATTTATTTACCATCACCTTCTCTTTATCTTTTCAGATTACAATGCCTGGGGAGAATCGGGCTCGTCTTATCAAATTGGTAAGTGCATTTTTTTAATTATTGCAATCATAGACTAGAATTTGTTTATTTTTTAGAGTATGGAATGGGCCTTTCTAAATTTCTACCACATTTACAAATTTTCAATCATATTTCTCATTGGACATGAGTTTTGCCTTTAACATTTCTCTTCATGCTGTATTTCCTTTGAGAGAAAGAAAGGAAGAGAAAGAAAAAGAGGGGAAAGAAAAATAAACATTTCTTTGGAGGGAATGTTTGGCAGGAATAAAAAGTTGAGGAAATTATCTTTTTCTCAACAAATTTCCATCCAACTTGGATACAAAGTATCACTTCGGCTACTTTGCTTGCTCATTGCCCCTGACTATGAGTTCAATTGCTACATTCCAGGAAATTATTTGTTATTTAACTTTAAAAGAAAATAAAGATATAATGAAAAATTTATTATTTTTTCCCTTCATATTCAAATACCAATTCCTTTAAGGAAACACAGCTGCCTTTTCCTTCTCTTTTCTTGCATTCATATTTCTTGCATTTTGTGGCATGGTGATTTCATAAAAACAGTGTTTTAGATGTTGTAACCCATGCCTGTTTGTCATCTCTGTTGCTGCTCTTGTTATGCTGTTTATTGTGATTTTTTTACAATAGGTTTTATGATTCTCATCCTATTATATATATGCATAATTGTCCCGATTTGGGTAGTTTTGTTTTGCGATTTTTTGTGTTTGTAAGCTGAATTGACCACCATTGACACCAATTAGTATGTGCCAGTAACTATGATAGTAAAAGGTACTGTCACATTCTTTTGTGGTCCATGAAGGTAATGCTTAGCAAATTGGCTTGGGAATGCTAATAAAGTTTTCTAGAAATTAATGATTAATGTTATTTTTTATGGAAAACATTGATTTAAAACAGAAGGTTTTCATGAATCAAACAAGTTCATGTTTCCATCTCTTGGCATGTCACATTATTGCCTTTCCTTCCTAGACACACTGTGATACTATGTGCTATGATGCCCTTGTGCTAATTGACATACTTTAAGAAGCTCCAACCTAGTGAAGAAGATTAATTATTGTCCAGTTTAATAAGATCAGGAAACATACTAAAATAAATAGAGGAAAGTGGAGATTATATGGAGAAGCAAAATCAATCGCTATTGAAAGAAAGAAATACTCCAGTCTTCTACATCATTTCTGGTGCAAAGAATCTGTTATATACCCAGTCATTTCTGGAGCAAAGAATCTGTTATATACCCAGCCGAACTCCAACTCAATTGTGAACTGTGATTGGCTTGGTGTTGATCAGGTGGAGTTTGTTAATTGGTTATTCAGATTGAGTTTGTGTCTACTTTATTTTGGTTAAGTGGAGTTATTTATGGAATAACCGTGAGTTGCTATTTGGTAATGGAGTTGTAAGGGGCTTTGGTGTTGTAAATGACTTGAAAGTACGGTAGTGGGAGTCTGCATTTATGTTCTAATAGAGTAAATATTTAGTTGTGTGGCTTCCTTTGAGGTTTGTAAACATTGTACATATGAGAATTGATGGTTAAAAAGTGGAGTTCATGATTTCAAATTGTGGCATTGCCGCATTGGTATTGATCTTGGTCCCAACCTGCATTGTAACATATTGATCCAAGATGCTCGTCAACAGTGGCTTGATTTTGATATTGATGGCCAATTGTTTCATGAATTTATAATTTATTTTTTCCTATTCTGTCAATCCCAGGAGGAGGTACCTCACTTAGTGACAATGTGATAAAAGGGAACCAAAAGCCAAACAACTATATACTAACTCAAAATAATTAATAAATTTAACGAACTTTATATATTCATATATTTTTTCCCTACAAGCACAATGAAAATTATACATATATTAAACATCATATGAACAAAACAAAAATACAATGAAATAAAAATCAAATCTCCAAGCAGATGGAGATATCTGAGCAACTCTATGAACTAGCTGAAACTAACATGGTGCTATTGTTCACTACAATGTTGTCTCAATGATTGACTCTCTTTCATCCTTGTGATATCCTCATAGACTCCGACCTAGGTTGCACCAAATGCCCTCCACATAGCTGGCACACCGACACCACTTTCCCTGCTTGTTGTGTTTGCCAACTACTGCATTTATTGTGGTGTTATCACTTTATCACTCACCATCTTCATTCACATCAAACTTATCTTCAATGCATCCCCTATTTCTGCCACGATCATAGTTCTTGCTCAACACAACCTTCCTCCTGAATTCAATGGTAGAGTCAAAACTTCTCCATTGCGTTGATGTGAGAAGCCGTCAACTCTCATACTGCTATGAGGTTGGCCCTTTTGCCAACTACTGTTGCATGGTGTATCTGTGATTTCATTCGACCCTTATATTAGCCAGTCTAGTATATAACTGCACTTCAAGATCCTACATGGATCTACTGGCCACCAGTCACAACAAGGGTTACATACTCTGCTAATCTTTGATGGGCAGCCTCTGCTGATACTTCCGCTTGGATCATAATGACATAGCAAACTGATGGTCTAAATGGTCATTTCCCTGACCTTATGCGGGGAATGATCATTTGCAGAAAGCAACCATAGACATTACCATATGGAAATATTTTGAACACTTAGAACTATGTCAAGAGAGGTGAAAACATGCGCTCAATGACAACTGTGTTTTTGGAGGGATACAGTTCCTAAATACCAGTAAATTGTGGAAGTCTTGATGTTAACTTTAGTTTGATAACTAGTTATTTGGGTTAAATCCATTTTTTTCCCTCTGAGATCATATCAGAATATGAAAAATGAGTGAATGTAGAAAACAAAGTAAGAACATCTACATGGAAGAACCTTTGGAAATTAATTAGTTTTAGTTTCAGTTCCCTGTCATCACTAATGTAACCAATAACTGACTTCCAACTTCATCAAACTGTTAATAGAGATGCTAGAGGCCTTTACAATCCAGAGGTTTTGAAATTACAATTTTGTATCTCTCTTTTTTGTGTGTAGAAAAAAACCACCAACTATTGATTTTTATTTTGGTTGTGGTGATTTTGCAAGCGGGTTTTGTGGAGATAAAAAGAGTGTATGCCTTTTACATGTTCAAATGTCTTGGTCAAGTTTGTTCGACCAATTGATAAATTGGTGCAGCATCCTCTAAATTCTTATTTAAAATTAGTATGGACTTATGGAAATTGTCTAATTATTTATTTTTAAATCTTTGCTACTTCCAAAATTTGGATTTCTTTGTACCAGTTTTTAATTTAGTTTTTGACATTTGTTATGCAGACTAAATGGCTAGTTGACTCGTCACTGGTTCCAGCTAGGCTTTTGCAGGAGCGATGCGAGGTGAATTGTTTAATTGTTTAGTTGAATTACGTGTTGACTATTTCATGGATTGTTTAATTTCATTTTTGTGACTGATTTCTTTCATTCCAATACCTCATTAATCCTTCTTCTAGGAAGACTTTTTGTGGGAATCTGACTTGAGTAAGATTAAAGGTCCAGATTTGAAAATGAAGGAGGTAATTGATTTATTTCAAATGTTTTATTCTGAAATTTTAATCCTTGTGATATATTTGCTGCGTGTAATTCTTTCTATCGACATTCATTCTCAGGAAGTTCCTTTGCTTTAGATGTCCTGTTCTTTATTTTCACACATTGGAGATTCAAGGAAAGATATTTGAGTTGATTGATGAGGGAAATGAGTATCTGAATCATCACTTTTTGTTGCAGGTCAGAGTAAACACTCGCCTTCTTTATCAACAAACTAAGTTCAATCTTCTAAGAGAAGAGAGCGAGGGATATGCCAAGCTGGTAAAGAATCTATTTGATATCTGAATCTTTTTTACTTGTAGTAGTAATTTACCCAAATGTTCATTCATTTCCTGTATATATATTTGCCCTTGTAACTATCATGGCTCAAAGCATGTGTTTCCTAAAGTTGTTCTTCATAAAGTACATATGTAATGATTTGCCCTAGTTACTTTCAATCTTTAAGCATTTTACTTTGGGCTAATGTTCCATTAACATGGAGCCAACAATTCTATTAACAAACCTTTTGTGGCAATGGACATTGACTCTAAGGGTGCGTTTGGTTCGAGTTATCATACATAACCTTGGTTATGTGATTATCTAGTGATCACATAATCAAGGTCATGGGGAATAAAACATTTCCTAATGTTGTTTGGTTCAATTTCGATAATGCAACAACCTAATTTAACATTTTACTGATTTACCCTTACTTCCTCCTTCTTCTTCTTCTTCCTCCTCCTCTAATTTACCATTACTTTGGGGCGTCACCATAGCATCGTCGTCACCACCTCCACCTATCGGTGGATTCTCCTTCCTCGTCGCAGAATCAATCTGCCGCGTCCTTCCCCTCTCATCCCTCATCCCACACCTCCACTCCTCCCTCTCATCCCTCGTTGTCTCCTTTTTGAATTGCTTGAAAGGATGAGTTGCTTTCTCAGCTTATCTCCCAGTCCGATCCTATGAATTAGATGCATCTAAGAAATGCAGAATCAAATGCATTTAAGCAAAGATACCTTTGAATGCTAGGATGAGCTCGTCATCATGATTAATACTTAAGAGTCGCATTCTCACACAGGCAAAGAGTTACCTTAGATACAAAGTAGCCAGGCAATGGCGAGCTCGGTAGTATGTTGAATCCGTCCTAATGGCTTACTTGCATTCTCCGACGACCTCAAACAGATGGCCGAGGCCGGTTAGCACCGCCACCTTTGTTGTAGTACACTGCATTCCCTCTGTTCAGAGCAATTGCTCGATCGTACAACGCCAACGCCTCCGTAAACCTGTCGTTCTTGTACTCCTTGTTCCCTATCTCCTTCAGCTTCTCCGCCTCCGTAAGCAGCGGCCTTGACACCGCCCCGCAAAGCTTCGGCAACTTTGCAGGGCCTTTCATTAGGTTGCTTATTCCTTGATTCGCCGTCTCATCCGATGGAGGGAGGGAAGATGGAGGAAGGATGGGCGACGCAACGAGGGAGGGCGAAGAGCGCCAAAAAAATCCGAGGGGAATTTAAAAATAAAAGATATTATCATTGTCCCCTCGGGACAGGCAGTTGGGTAGTATGAGATGTTAAAAGCAATGCCTTTTTGAATTGCTTGAAAGGATGAGTTGCTTTCTCAGCTTCTCCCAGTCTGATCCATGATTAGATGCCAAAATCTTTAGCAGAGATCGACATGAATACTAAAGGGCATTTCACAGGCAAAGAGTTACCTTAGATACAAAGTAGCCATGCAATAGTGAGCTCGGTAGTATGTTGAATCCATCCTAATGGCTTACTTGCATTCTCCGGCGACCTCAAACAGATGGCCGAGGTCGGTTGGCACCGCCGCCTTGTTGTTGTAGTACGCTGCATTCCCTCCGTCCAGAGCAATTGCTCGATCGTACAACGCCAACGCCTCGTGAACATGTCGTTCTTGTACTCCTTGTTCCCTATCTCCTTCAGCTTCTCCGCCTCCGTAAGTAGCGACCTTCACCCCCCCCCCCCTCGGCAAGGCCTTTCATTAGGTTGCTTATTCCTTGATTCGTCGTCTCATCCGATGGAGGGAGGGAAGAGGATGGGTAATGCAACGAGGGAGGGAGGGCCTTTCATTAGGTTGCTTATTATCATTATCCCTTTGGGACAGGCAGTTGGGTAGTGCATGAGGTGTTGTCACCATAAGGTCTAAGAGTCAATTCCTGGCTAGTAGCCAGGTTCCTGCCCCCATGTGTACTGGTCATTGCTCGAGCTAGTAGCCATTTGTGATTTACTTTCCTTCACATAACCTGGGGATGGGTTGTGCGGGGCGTCTGGGGTGTGTGTTATAACCTTTTGCGGGCTAGCTCATAAGCTTACCAAGAAATAGAAAATATATATAACAAATTTAAAAATTTTAAATTTGAGTTGCGGATTAGGCGGCCAAACGTCAAGTGTTGATCATGGATGGTTTTTGTTTTGTTATTGGGCATACGAGGAAGGAACAACAACAAAAGTGCATGCTTAATAAATTAAAGCAAAAGTGTTAACGCTCACCCCATGTGTATGCTTACTAATGAAGAGTATATTGGATAACCAAATCTCTAAGATATTGTAGGATCATTAATTAATGAATCCAACAAACTTAGATATATGCGTATGGACTTAATTAATGTGGAGAAAGCGACTGTTAATTACATGTTCTCTAAGAGCTGAGAAGCTTGTCGAGCACAGGGGGACACGCAGGGGATGCCTTTGCTCCTAGTCCTTAGCAGCTTCTTTAGTGAGCCGGGGAGATCGGAAGAAGAGTAGGAAAGACATTGGAGGCCGAAGTTACGCACGATACCCCAACCCATGATTTTTTTTCTCTTCTGATTCTCAACCCATTGGCCAACCCGAGCCCTCTACGGGCTAGCCCACGCGGGTTGTAGGCCAGGCGGGCTAACCCGCCTCCACCCGTCTTTAAATGGGTTGATAAAATTTCAACCCAACTCAATTTGTTCGGCAAGGAAAACCAACCCGTTAGGGCTCTATAACATCCTAATGATGGTAGTTTTTTGCTATGGTTATCTGGCATATGTTGAAAGGGAGCCTTGACACAACTGTAAAGTTGCTGCTGTGTGATCTCGTAGTCATAGGTTCGAGTCGCGGAAATAACTTTTTGCAATGCAAGGTAAGCTTGTGTACAATTGATCCTATGTGGTTCGACCCTTCCTCGGGACCCTACATTTGCGGGAGCTTCGTGCACCGGGCTGCCCTTATGTGGCATTTGTAATAACTCTATTACTTCTCTTTGCTTACTCAATACTTGTGTAGTTGTGTTGGACACTAACACTCCAAGTTAACATCGACTCCTTTTATTATGTAGATTTGTTTTTAGAAATAGCCATACTAGACTCTTGGACACTAACACTCCAACTCATGTATAGTGCAAAATTAGTCGATTAGTCAAGCTTTTTTTCTATCAACTTCCAATTTGGTGGTTAACAAATGACAAACTGTACTCTTGATTTGAAATTTCGTACCCTTTCAAAGAGCATTGTCAAACATATCATTCTAATAAATTAATTAAACTTGATACTACTCAACACAAGTATGGTATTAGTGAAAGATGAAGAAATAAAATAGCGATGGATTTAGATAAGTTTATCAATTTTTTAATGAAGGTTTAGGTGAGCAATATTACTTAGAACATTTATTTAGATAATGAAGTACAAAAATATAAATTTTCATCAAAGAATTCAAATTTCAAAAGTAGATCATGCGTTAAATGGGATGAAAAATGGAAAAACAGTTGAACCTGATGGTATCGAAGTGTCCAGGGAAGTAAAGTATTGAATGACTCACGAAGTTATTCAATCAGATGAGGCAACTACTGTAGCACCAATTGTAAAAACAAAGGAGATACCAGTTATATATCTTATATAACGGATTGAAAAGTATTAGGGAAAAAAACAAGACTTACAATGATATTATTGACTTAGAAAAAGGTTATAACAAAGTTCCAAGAGAAGTCTCGTGGAGAATTCTGAAAAAGAAAAGTGTTACGTAGAATATATTGAAACAATTAAAGATGTGTATGAGAATGTAATGACAAGAGTGGAGACTCTAGACTGATTAATTGAAGTGTTTCTTATAAAAATAAGGTTACATCAATAATTCATTTCTTTTTAAGCTAGTAATGAATGAACTCACTGGATAGATCCAAGTTACGTTACCATGATGCATGTTGTTTGCAAATGACAATGTTTTGATCGATGAGACATGTGAAGGAGCAAATGCTAAGTTTTAATCTTGGCGGGAGACATTGGAAGTTAAAGTTTTTAGGTTTAGCATACTAAAGATAGAATATATGAACTTTAAATTTAGTAGTAGTAGACGTAGCAAGATAATTGTTAAGATAGGAGGCGATGAGATATTACAGTATGGTTGAAATGGAGTAGTGTGTTAGGTGTTTTTTGTGATTATAAGGTACCTTTAAAGCTTAAATAGAAGATTTACAAAATGACGAGTATATCTGCTATGTTATATGGAGCCAAATGTTGAGTTATGAAGTTAATACAAGAACAGAAGATGAGAGTCGCAAAGATGAGGATGTTAAGATAGATGTGCGGACATTGGATATGATAAAAAAATAAGAATAGAGTTTCACCTATTGAGGTAAAATTACAAGAGATACATTTAAATTACTATGAACATGTACTTTGGTGACCAATAATTATCCTAGTTTAGACGATGTGAGACTATGACAAATATGCTTATTTATCAATGAAGAGGGAGACCAAAGAAGACTTGGTTAGCAATGATAAAATAGGATATAATTCATTTAAATATAGTTAAGGATATAGTAGAGCATCGAGCCCAATCTCATAAGAGGATCCATGACCCCACATAGCGGGATAAAGGCTTGATTGTTGTTGATGAATATAAATAATATTTATTATTTTAATTTTAGCTTGTGTTTATACAACACAATGTCAAACTTGTATCATTCTATATGAGTCATAAATTCCAAATATATATATATATATATATATATATAATTGTGTTATTTTCTTTTTCATCTTACTCCTCCCCTTCCAATTCACTACCAACACCATACGTTAACGAAACAGTGTTGTCCAAATATCTACATTTTTTGATTGATGAATTTCATGTAGTTTATTTATTTTGGCACATGTATTTCATGTGGTTAAATTTGTTAAGATTCTTCAGGAAGCACATACTATAGTTTTTCCAAAATCGCTGAATTCTTATACCTGAAATATCAGATAATTCTTTTGTTGATTATAGAGCTCAAATAAGCATCTGAATGTCGTTGTTAGCTAAATATCATCTCAATCCATCAAAATTTTGGTTGAGTTAGATTTTTTGTGTTAATAGTGCCAGATTTAGAAGTAAGGGTTGGCCTCAACTTGGGAGAGAATTGGTTTAATTTTGTTTGAATATTTTCAAATAATTGTACTGCTACATTCTGTATTTTCAAATAATTATTGAATTGATTTTGTAGGTAACACTTCTTTGCCAAGGTGTATTGGAAGGGATGTCTGCAAACACTTCTACAGTGACAATCAGCACAATAAAGGTTTTAATATTACTGCTTTATGTTTTCATTCAGAACTTCAGTAAGCTTGTTCTTATTGTTATTTATTATGCAGTCATTGATTGGACATTTTGATCTGGACCCCAATCGTGTATTTGATATTGTAAGTTGGCTATTAATGTGTATGCACGTTTTTCATATGCTCACAATTTTCGCATATTAGTATTTTTTAATATTTTTGCTCATGATTGAAATAACTGCTTTGTTACCATGTTCAAAAATTGAATGTAATTTTATGATGAAAGACAATTTATGATTTTGTTTTTCTTGTGCTGCTATTTCTAAGGTTTTGGAATGCTTTGAACTCTATCCTGACAACCACACTTTCTATGATCTGATACCTATTTTTCCGAAGGTATGTAACTATTTATTAATGCCTACTTTAATTCTTCTTTGCTGAACTTTTTGCCAGTTTTCCCCTCTTCATTTCTTTGAAAATTTCTGTTTTCAGTCACATGCTGCTCAAATTCTAGGGTTTAAGTTCCAATATTATCAACGGTTAGAAGTAAACAGTCCTGCTCCACCTGGGCTTTTCCGGTTAACAGCTTTGCTTGTCAAAGCTGAGTTCATAGATCTGGATAGTATGTAAGTTCTCTATAACTAGTTTCTTTGCACTTAACATTTTTTTTTTACCTTGTCTCTGTTTATGTTGGCCTTCTTTTCATCAACTTATTTTGATCACAAATGACAAGTAACCCATATTTTAAGTTGTTCATGTGGTATTTTGTTTGTTGCCTCATCTCGATATGAAGAGACTGTTCGTTAAGTTTAGCCATTCGTCTTCTTTCAATGTGGTGTTAGAGCAAAACTCTAACATGATACTATGTGAACAATCGATTTTCATTTTTTCCTGACAAGAAGCAAACACATTGTTTCTTTTTGATATTTTCTTTTGTTTTATGTTTTGATACTTTTCTAACACCCTAGCATCACTCATGATTTATTTTATATCCGGGGATAAAATGTGCAATGGCATTGGCACTCTTCTGTCTGTTACTTTCTTTAGCATTATTTCTTAAGGTTGCTTCTTTCCTACATGGGATGCTGATAAATAGTATATCCTGTGAGCATTGTGCGTGTGTAATTCTATGAGAATTTTGATTGTTCTTAGCTTTTTTTTTTCTTGTGCACGGTTATTTTCTACTCTGTGAGTTCTTTGGGGGTTTTTTTTTTGGATACCTTCTCATTCGTGAATTTGTCCTAGTTATTAACAATCATACATCTGATAGTGCTAGACTATGAGAGAATTTGATGCCATGATTCTATGCTTCAGTTGGATGGAATTGGGATGATACTAATGTCTTGGTGATATTGATACAAGTTAGTATGCAACGTATTGATATTTATAATGTTTTAGTTGGTTAATATTCCTATGTTAAACATGCTCAAATGACTTTTTTTTGTCTTATTGGACATGTATTGGAATGCTGTCCCAATTGCATTTTTTTCAGTGTTTACTACTGTTTGTTATCTTGAATTCAACACTAGTGGCATTTTAATTTGTCTCTTTCAGATGCTCGCATTTGCTTCCGAAGGATGACGAGGCATTTGAACTCTATGATGGATTTGTAGCAAGACGTTTGGATGAGGTGCATTTTATTGTTACATATCTTTTATATAAGCCTGATGTTGAGTGCTGACCACGTGAATCTATTAAACAACAATAATCAATTATTCCCAATCACTTGGAGTTGGCTAAATGGTATTATTTTTGGTATTGAACTCTATAAATCTATGCCACTATTAATATCCACAATTTTTTTATCGCTTTTATTGCAAAGAGAGTCTTCTTTGTCCTCTCTTTACCCTGCTCACCTTCAACTCTAAATTCAACTTGTCTAACTATAGTATTTATGGGTTCACTTTGAATATGTCCATCTTTATCTATGTTCTTTCATTTTACCAATCTGTCGATGCTACACTTTTGATTCTGGATTGTATTTTTTATTCTTTCATCATTAACATCCTCATGCATTCATTTAACCATTATCCTCTATTACACTTAAAATCTTTTAAAGTACAAAAACATATCTTCTTTCATGTTAGCAGATTTTCCACATATAATACCTGCTTTTTATTTAGTTAGTCAATGAAATTTTTTAGTCTTTCACTTGTTAATATGTTGGTTGAAAAGCAACGCTCCTTTTTTGTTCCATACTATTTTTTTTTGTCTGTCGGTTTTTTTTTGCTATATTTTGGTTGTTCCTTTAAGATATTCAAATTGCACAGAGAAAATTTAGATGCCAGCAAAATATTTTAGGTGAAATTATTGTTTTATACAGGTTAACAAGATTGGAAAAATTAATCTTGCTGCCACTGGCAAAGATCTAATGGATGATGAAAAACAAGATGTTGCTATTGATCTATTTGCTTCTTTGGATATGGAAAGTGAAGCAATCAAAGAACGGGTGCCAGAAGTTGGAAATAACCAAAAACTTGGTTTATTAATCGGCTTCCTTTCTGTTGATGATTGGTAAATATGTTTTGTAGATAAGATGAATTACTTGATAATTTTGCTTTTTTTCCTAAATTGATATTTATATGGATATAAGCACATGTTCTTTCAGATGCCACTTAATGAGAGAAGGTTTGTTTTTTTGTTGTTGTTGTATAAGCACATGTTCTTTAGTTTTTTCTTTTGTCTGTCAAAGATGCATTTTATTGGACTTTTTTAATGCTGATTTGGTAAAATTTTGGCAATACTAGTGTTTTAGGCATTAGTCAACACCGTCATTGCAGAACTGGGGTTAACCTCTGGAAATAGTCATAATGTGTACCTTTATTTCAATGGCTGTACTACTTATAGACAAGGGTTAATATTTGAATTAGTTTTAACTTAGGTTTATTTACATAATCTTCATTTTGTTTCATGACACGAACTTCCCATTTTCATCTATCAATCTTCTAAAAATGTGTGGCACAGTATTATTGGCCACAGGAGCTGAATGGGATGGAGATTACTGATGTGAGGATTTCAAATGTCCTTGGATCTGTTAAGAGAAGTGAAGCCAATCTTCCATAGATGGAGAGGATATGCAAAGTTGATTAGTCATCAGAGGGTGTTGTTGTATCCTGTTTGTGTTCATCTGTTCTTATGCGTGCAATTGTTTGCATGTTTTATTCATCTGTTATCATGTATATAATTGTTTACAAAGCTGCAACTAAGCCATATAAATTGATACTTTCTCTCCAATATGGACTTCCTACAAAGCTAAAACATGATCATCTCTTCACTACCACACAAGTAGTCAACTGCAACAACTGAACTTCCTACAACAGTACTATCCAATAACTTACAATCTAATGATGACTCCAATATATTAACTTCATTTGGCTCAAATAAACTGGATACAAACTAGGCACAAATTTGACAGACCTAAGAATAACTATTTTGGATGGTTGGTTTCCATATAGAAACAAGTTCTCACATAAGCTCGCAGAAATGACCATCTGGTTTGCTGGTTAGCTACACCAGTATGATCTGAGATGCTTCCTAAAATCTCAACAAAGGCTTCCTTCTGTAAGTTAAGGGAGAGCATGGGACATTGGTTTCAACTACAATGAACATTAAGCTGCCTAGTGTCTTTTTGTCGAAATCATGGCGATTGTAGAATCAAGCATTTGATTCAATCCTTATTCACCTATTTATTACTTTCATTTATCTGAATTTTTGTTTCTGAAGGTGTTTAAATTGTTGCCTTAACTGTTCTGTAATAAATTCATGCTATTCTTTTATATTCTGGCTGGAATTCCCTACTTGTTCTCATGGAAATGGCACCTTGGATTTCAGGTACCATGCCCAAATTCTCCTTGATCGGCTTTCTCAGCTAAATCCAGTTGAGCATATTGAGATTTGTGATGGCTTATTCAGGTATGCTTGATTTTTGGTTTTCTTCTTTTACTGTTATTTTTTTATCACTTCATTCCTTTTCCTTATTATATTGAAGTGTCTGATGGCTGATTTTGATCAGCCACTTCGGGAATAACTCTGCTGAGCATTTATTTTGGTAGTTTCCTTATGTAAACTATCCTACTGTGGACCAAATAAGTATCATTGCCTAGACCTTTCTCCACATTAGAGAGATATTCAGATGGTAACAGAGTCGGTTCTCATTTATGACCATTTTTTTTTCACGTGTGGATAAGCTAAAAATTTGTGGCAGAGAATTAATTTATTTTGCATTTATACCGTCCAACAATTTGAAAATCTAATTCATATATAATGGACTTGCTTAGGATGAGGTGCATCCAAAATATGTCACCTTTTATAGTTATACCCAAGCGTTGAAATCTTGATGCATTATAGATTCTGGTCCCTTGTTGATTTTTGTACTATGAATGTATGCTACATTGAGTTATTACAAATTGTTTTGGGATGAAGAGGGCGATATCAATCAACCAAGATCATCAGCCAATGTCAAAGCATAAGGATCTAGATTACATATATAAATGAAAAAAAAACGAGACCTTCCATCCTTATTTTTGACTCTCCTTAGCTTGTATAGGTCGACTAGGTGGCAAATTCTGAGCTGGATATCATTGAGATATTTAAAATGTGGCTACCTTGGCTTTTGATTTGATTCTTCCTCATGAATTCACATGGTATCATCTGTGGCATGACTAATGTCATGTAACTCGCTTATACCAGTCTAACTTTTTTTTAGTTGATACCACATATCCAGTTTATGCCGACTAATCCTGGGGTGATCGGTCCTGCTCTACGAATTTTTCATCGGCCACCAAGGTAAATCGGGAAGCGCTCGTAACAGGCTGCCCATCAAGGCATCACCCCAACGTTCTTAGGTCAACTGCCCATTAAAGGAAATTCATGCGTTAATTCGCCGAAGCTGTGACTCAATCTTTAGATGTTTGAGAAACTGAGAAGGTGCCTATCTAACCTTTTTAATTATATATATTGCGTCACATAACATATCTAACTCATTTTATCAAACGGGTCATAAACTGGTCAATTGGTCATTGTGGTTTTAAGATTTTGACCCTTAAATGGGTTGGGTCTGGGTTTATGATTAAATGTACCATGAGTCAGTGAGAGAAGACCTATGTTTGACCGATCAACCCAAATTGCCACTCATTGTAGCTAGGAGCTCGCTGCCCCCCACATCCATGACATCCTTAATGTCTGCCATTGTGTGCTCCGTTGGGGATAAGGATGGGGTTTAGATATAGTGTTTCTAAAACTTGAACTGACAGGGAACTGTGGGTTCTCTTTTCTAGTTGTACCAATTCAAAAACTAGTTCAACCAGGGTGCTCTCCACCAATAGGACTGGAGGTTGGCTGTTGGTTCCTGGTTTAACCAGTTGATCTAGCCATAGGTTTGGGTTAAAAAACACTGCTTTTGACAGTTGTTTTCTTATTTAAGAGATGTTGTGCTCCTTACTAGATTGTGGGCTCCTATTGATCCTTCAAAATATTGCCACAACACCAGATCTTTCTGCCTTGCAATCCTCTCTATAACCTCACTTCAGCATTGAATGTTTCAAGTTCTCAGCTTTTTGATGCCTCTGTTTCAGCTGAGATCTGCTTTGCCTGCTGAACTGGATCTTCAGCCTCAGACCATATTGTCACAGAATCTGAGTTTCTATCCTGATGCTGGTTTACTGTTCCCATAACCAGATATGCTAGTTTCTTACAGGATGATATGCTGATACGTTTGATTTACTGATCGTCAACCATCTTATTTATATCAGTCAGTGCACCTGCAGTCTGAACGTCTGTTTCAAATCTTTCCTACATCCACCACTCACCGTCTATCTTCTTGTTGTTGCCAACTGATCTTATCTTATCGCTTCTCACTTCAAGGGATTCCTTTGTTCCAGGATAATGCCAAGTTCTTTGATTATTTCACCTTCTATTTTAGAACACCTCTAAATCTTTCTAACTCCATATCCATTATTTCAATGAAACGTGGAAAAAATGCTTCTTAGGTTGTTATGAAAGTGGTTGAGGATCCCTTTCAGCTTCAACGGTTTGATGTGTGCACATATCTGTTGGTTTCAGGCGTTTGCTGCCACTTTTAGAAATTTACTCAAGGTCACATTAGTTGTTGAATCATGCAAGGCGGTAATGATAAGCTACTCACTATTCTTTTCCTTTCTACTGTGTGATCTGAATTGGGCCAATTAAACTCATATTCTAGGAGACACATCTATCCATGATCTTGAAATGGATATTGTGTGCACCCACTACTAATTCCTCCTGAACTAGCACAAGATTGATTTGCTTATATGGTTCAGTTGCGTTTCCTGTATCTTTAGCCTCTCAATGGTTTCCGATCCTACTAGTGTCATTCTTGCCTACCTTTCCTCAATAGTAAAAGGCATTGGCCAGATAATTCTTACTTTGTTTCACTTTTATGCCTTTTTTTTGTTTAGTTCACTATGTATGATAGAAATTAAGTCAATAATTACTTTTTTTACTCTGTTTTAATACTGGATGATTGAGTTCGCTCATTAGAAACGTAGTTTCTTGGGATATTCAAGCATGCAAAGTATACAAAAAATGCTTTGTGGTTCAGTTGTAGATGTCTTGAGTGTTTGCTTGTCAATTGGGAAAACATGTTCGGTTCTATTTTTGGATGACAATTTTTTTAATGAAAGGACGTTAATCCTTTTTATTTTTCTTCCTTTTATGTCTATTTAATGACCCCACGTCTCCTCCTAATGGGATAAGGTTTGGTTGTTATTGTTATGTTGAGATAAGAATACTGGTTGGTGTTTCATATGAGCAATGGACAATTCTTAGAGTACTTCTTAGCTTTTTTCATTCTTTTTCACTGGCTAGTATTCTCCATTATTGATCTTGTTCTCATACATCATTACAATAAAATACTGTAAAATCAAAGAATAGGAATTTTCTCCATTCCTGAGTTTAATCTAATGTTGAGCTACTTCCTTTTCTTGTTTTGTTATCTTGCCTACCATTTTCAGTTGGGGAACTATTATGACAACAAATTCAGTCACCAAGGATCTACAACAAACAACTTAGATCCTACAATAGACAATATTTTAACTTGTTACAGGTGTTCGTTAAAATTTCGTCTTAATAGATCCTTTTGATCCCGAATTGTTTCTTCAACCTTTACCACTTTTGTTTCTATATACTCATAGTGCACCACCACATATTCTCTTTTGCACAAATTTAAAATCTTAATACATGTTGGAGATTCAGTTTGTTGCCGGAATGGGTACTCTATCTGTACTTCTGAAGTGTTGAGAGTGCCCGGTGTACATTGGAGATGGAGGATGGAAGAAGATAAGTAGAATGAAAAGAAGAGGAGAACGTAACTACAAAACCCATGGGTAAGGTTAAAAGTACCACTCCATACTGGAGTTTTGATCTCATTTAGAATGGTACAGTCTTGACAACGAAATTCTGCAAACTATAGCTGTATAACTGTATTAAATTAATGAGTCATACTTTGAAACTTTGGGAAAAAATAAAAGAAAAAATATTAAGGAGACTGATCCTGTCGCGAAGCGAGGTGGAATCCTCAAGAGCGAGGTGGTCTCCCTAGTGCCACGAGCTGTTGACCTGGCTCCGACCTGCGAGAAAATGACCGTTAGCAAACCCGCCGGGAAATTTCCCTGGTCAGGCCCTCCGACGGTCAAGTCAGTGTCCGCAGGAATATAAGGAAGCTAAAGGAAATGCAGTAGAGAAGAGTGCGATTGCGCCTACCTGCGGAATGAGGAAGGGAGAGACTTATATAGCCGGGGGAACTGACAACCCCTGTCTGTGTCCATGAGACAGGGGTATGATGTTTGTCAGCTCGTGGGAGAGCACCTATAGATACCGCGGCATGGCGCTGGGTGCTTGGATATTACAACCGTACCGGGTCAACGGGATATCCGCGACGTGTCATAAATGGGTAAAGTGTGCACTATCCCCGACGCCATGGTCGTACTAAAGGTGTCCTGATGTAGGGGCGGCGTAAGGAAGAGCTGGTTCGGAGACCGAGTACCAACCGGTGGGCCCGAGTGGTATGGACCGGGTCGGGTGTAGTATAGCCAAGAGACACGGGGTACACCATGAGTCGGGGGTTTGTCGGGCTGTATCTGCCTTACCATCTTTCAGGTTTTCCGGTTGCCCGATCCATGGGGTGCTGAGAGTTGAACTTCCTGACCTAGCTCGGGGTCGGGGAACTGAATTGGGTGGCCAAGCTGAGAGGCGCTCAACTTACGACGCTCCGCTTACGACCTGCCCAACCTCGACCAGGGTCGGTCGATCAGCGGTTCGGGAGGGTTCCTGGCTCGGGGCTTATTCGGGTGAGACCTTCGTTGGCCCTTCCACTGGGCCTTTGTGGCGCCAGGCTGGATGGACGAGCTACTCGTAAGCTAAGCCGGGATTAGAGACCACGGTAACCAGAAATCAATTTGGGCTCATGCCTAGAAAATCGATAATAGAACTTATATATCTTCATAGACAACTAATTGAAAAGTATCGGGAGTAAAAACAAGATCTATACATGATATTCACTGACTTAGAACAAGCTTATGATAGTCTCAAGAGAAATTATACGGAGAATTCTAGAAAAGAGAAATGTTAGCGTATATATATTGAACTAATTAAGGATATATATGAGGATGTGACGACTAGAGTGAAGACTTCAGGTGGATTAACTGAAGCATTTCTAATAAAGATAGGGTTCTATCAAGGATCAACTTAAAGTCCCTATCTTTTTACACTAATCATGGATGAACTCAATAAACACATCTAAAACATAGTACTATGGTGCATGTTGTTTGTAGATGATATAGTTTTAGTAGATGAGACATGTGAAGGTGTAAATGCAAAACTAAAATTTTGACGGAAAACACTAGAAGTTAAATGTTTTAGGTTTAGTAGAGTAAAGACAAAATATATTGAATTTAAGTTTAATAATATTAAACGTAATAAGACAATTATTTAGATAGGAGATGATGAGTTGTCTGAAACTGAGAGCTTTAAGTATTAAGGATAATTTTTGCAAAGCGAGCGATTGAGAGAGATGTCTTACATATAATACAATCATGATCGTTGAAATGGAGGAGGGCGTTGGGTGTTTTATGCTATCGTAAAGTACCTCTAAAATTTAAAGGGAAGTTCTACCCAACGATGGCTAGATCTGCTATGTTATATGACACTGAATGTTGTGTTATGACTTGATTACATGAGCAAAAGACGAGAGTTGCAGAGATGATGTTAAGGTGGATGTGTGGACGAGGATGAACAGAATAAGAAATGAGAGCATTAGAAAGAAAGTCGGAGTTGCATCTAAGACGAGAGTTGCAGAGATGATGTTAAGGTGGATGTGTGGACGAGGATGAACAGAATAAGAAATGAGAGCATTAGAAAGAAAGTCGGAGTTGCATCTATTGAGGAAAAACTTCGTGAGACACGTTTAAGTTTTGATAGACATGTACTTAAACGCTCTAGTTAGGAGATGTGAAACTATAACAAATATGCACTTTAAATGAGGAAGAGAATGACCAAAAAGGATTTGGTTAGTAACAATAAAACAAGATAAAATTTATTTAATTATAGATGATGATACAATAGGGGATAAAGCCCAATGACGTAAAATGATGCACATAGCCGATCCAACTTAATGGGATAAGGCTTGGTTGTTGATTAAAATAATTTTTTGTTAATTATATTAGATTTGAAATGTGATGGAAATAATTAAATTGTAAGTAGATTATATAGATTAAAATATGGTTCAATTTAATTAGTTTAATATATGTTTCATATGTGATTAATTTAATTGATATAAAACTGAAATGAATTAATTCTACTTTAAAATCTTTTATAGTGTCAATTTAATCATTTTTGAACTAAAATCTATTTAATTAAATTAATTGAATCTATTTTTATAATAATTAAATTAGTTAAATTAACTAGTATAATTTATTAAATTGCATATAACAAAATTTACCTCATTAGAATTTCCTTATGTTGAGTTCCCAATGTTACACCATCTCCTCCCGAGAACTTCTGAACACCCTAGGTTTGCCGGGAAGTTGTTTGGTGCTTCTCCTTGGGAAAATTCGAATAACTTGTTCTCCGCTCACATGGCTGCAGAATGCTCCTCTCTCCACCACATGGTGGTAATTCTCCTCGTAGATGCTGCAAGCTGCCAAAGAGTTATCTTGATTTTCTCTCGAAATGTTTCTCTCGAAATCTCTCTCTCAAAATCACTTTGATGTTACCATGATTTTCTCCTTTTCTTCATAGAGTTCAGTTAAAGCTCATCACTATCTAATCAATTGGAGATAAATTGTGATATTATGGCTATATCATACATGGGAATTTAGTTCTCTTGCTTTGTGGAAGTCTATTACCGTGTGCAAGTTATTATTTAATATTAAAACATTCTCTTATGGTTTAGTTGACATGCAAAAACTTGATTGGTGGCAAAAAGGTATACTGTATATAGTATTGACAATATATGTATATTCTCATGTGGCTAAGATTTCTTGAATATCAAGATTGCTTTCTTCCCCTATAAAGGTATATACAGTATGTTTAATTATTACTTATATGGATGATATCAAGATTGCTTTCTTCCCCAATGGTCTCAATTAAGAGCTATATGTGAGAAAATCTTTTGTTGTTTAAAGGGACTATGACCTTCTGTCTAAATTGAAAACAGTAATTTTATATGGAGAGGCAATCTCCTAAAGCATGATTTGGTAAAATCTATTTTTTCTCTTATCTAATCAAGCATGATCAAGAGTGTATAAGCATGATTTGGAAGTGCTCTTCTCATTGTTTATGTTACTGATAGGTATATTATACAGGATTGACACTACATGAATTATAAGGTTGAAATTCCATCTCTATTAGCAATTTCAAATTTAGGGTTAGGTAACTTGAGGTAATTCCTAAGCATTGGAGTGCTCTGTCAGGGATGCATTCACATTTCAAAGTAAATATGTGATATTCTTGAAGAAGCTGGTGTTATATGTACTAGATCCTTTGGCATTCTTGTGGATCCAAATGTTGAGTAATACCAGGGCATAGATGCCATTATCTTGTCTAGGGAAATATCATAAATTGGTTGGCTTATTGAAATATCTTGCATTCACTAAATCGATATGACATCTTGTTTTGTGATTGTGGTAGTCCCTTTCTTGAGTCTCATTGTCCTGGGTAATTAGTTTACAGGTTCAAGAATTCTTCAATATCCCAAGGCTTCCCTAGTTTATCTCCTATATCATGATCGTGCCACCTTCAGGATGCATAAATGCATATTGGGCATGGTCCCAATTATTGCCTTTTTAAGCGAATGATGCTACCATATTGTCAGGATGCATAAATGTATATTGGGCATGGACCTAGTTATTGTGTCTTTTTGGTTCAAACTGTTGGGTGTCTTTCAACTATATCATTAAATTATTTTATGAAAATCAGATCATCATTTGCATTATATATTGATATAGTTTTCCACTGCAGGACAAAACCTTAACAGTTTCTTTTTGTCAGATAGAAAAGCGATATTAAGAGATCATTATGTATGTTGTTTGTTCTAATGACCTAACTTCTATGATAAACCTAGAGTTGAATATATATATATGGAACAAGTTGAGTTTATACTAAATCTTTGGATCGATTTGAGGGGGAGTGTTTGGCTCCTTTTGTAACTACCTGTGCTAAGGTACCTATTTGGAATTATCTCATTAAGTCTAATATTTGTAAGGAGATACCTAGGATTTTGATTTTCTTCTTAAGCATTAACTAACATATTAAAAAGTGATCTAAGAGGAAGATAGAACTCATTGAGCATTGAATAGTTGGGGTTTATCTGTAGTTCAACATAGAGGACAAAGGATGAATAGAATATAAGTGATGAGGTTAGAGACAGACACATAAGTAATGCAGTTGTGTGATGGTTGCTGGTTTACAAAAAAATAAATAAATCAATATAAAAGATGTTTAACTATCTACAGTTGCAAGCTGCACAATTTTAACATTGAAAAATTACAGTATAGTTTACCTATTAAGTCTTTTCTAACACAATTGATTAAATCGCTGAATCATGGTTTAAAGTTTCGTCCCGTGCCGGACGGCACGGGACGATACTTACCGTTCCGCTGGAGATCCTCCCGGCATCGAAGACATCGTGATTTCGTGCATGCATCACGCGGCGATGGGCGGAGGCGGCAACAGAGGGAATCGTTCAGAGCCAGAGGAAAAAACGCCAACGCCGGAGGAAGAAACGCCACGCGCGTGCTGCTGGGGTGTCACGAGACTCCTCCGGTGCTGCCGGAAGAGTTGTCGGACTCCTTCGGCGCCGGCGGAATCTCCGCCGGACGACGCCTGAGTTGTCGGCCGCAGCCTCCGCCTCCGCCTGCTTCGCCCGCGCTAGGGCTCGTGGAGGAAATGTTTATCCCAAAAATATTTATTTCAATAAAATATTTGAAACTATATTTAAAATTAAATAAATTTTATTAATTAATTTTCTGAAAATTACTTTTAATGTTTCAAATATTATTTAAAAATTTTAAAAAATTAAAAATATAAAAAAACCTTAAAAAGTTTCTAAAAAATCATATTTATATTTTGATATATTTTTTATTATTTTATATATTTACTATTTTATTATTTAATTAATATTCTGATATTTTTATCATTTTAAATATATATTATTTAAATTAATAATTAATTAAATGAATAAATAAATAATTTATATAATTATTATATGTTAAGTAGTATTTTATGTTAATTTATATATTTATTATAGATAATATTTTTTATCTTAGAATAAATTTGAAATTTGGATTCATAAATATTACGATATTAAACTTTTTATTTTTAGCATTTTTGCTCCAGAACATATAAAGTTTTGGTATTAATAACTTAGTAAGGTTTAATTCGAGTTATTGATAGATTAATTTTTTTTAAAAAAATTATATTTAATTTTTATAACGATATTAAGTTCAATAATTGAGAACTTATATAAAATTAATATATGATTTATTTTTAAATTGTACACAATAAACATATTTATCTCATAATTATTATATATAAATAAAAAATTACCGAAACCGTACCGGCACGATACGATACTGAAACTGTATCGTTCCGGTATGAGATCGAAACCTCAGCACGGGTCGAGATTTTAAACCTTGGGCTGAATGCTTCTTTCTTTGATGATCTTCCTTTAAATAAGAAGTCTTGTACAACCTATATTAGACAGGAAAATATTTACAGCAATACTAATTACTGCTAGTCTACTTTAGGTAATATACAGCTAATACACAGATTATGGTAAATCAGATTTTCAAATCTCAGCCATAATTTCTGTCATGATCTTATTAATTGACAGTTAAATCAGATCTTGAAATCTCAGCCATAATTTCTGCCATGATCTTATTAATTGACAGTTAAATCAGATCTTGAAATCTTAGACATAATTTCTGCCATGATCTTATTAATTAACAGTCCACAACCTTTTCCATTTATACTTTATTCTGCCCTTTTCTTTCTTCCTACCTTCAGTGTTCAAGTTTTTATTTATTTATTTATTTCTTTTCTTCTCTGGTTGTGGTGGATATAACAATCTAGCAGTGGTATTGTGATGGGTACAATGGCCTCTCTTGTTAAGTCATCATTTATTCTTTCCGTTCAATTTTGGCCTCAATAAATCTTCTATATCAACTATCTTTTATCTGGCTGTAGGCTCATTAAGAAGACTATGTCAAGAGCTTATGATTTAATCAGTCAAACAAGCTTTAGAAGCCTTGGAAGCCTTAATTATCCTTGCTCTGATTCCTTGGATGCAACAGTTGCTGCTTCCAAGCTGAATATTTATGATGATCTTCCCCAGGATTTTTTTCAAATGATTGCTGCTGTTGGACCATACCTCTACCGTGATACAATTCTGCTTCAGAAGGTGAAAGGTTGCTTTATTGCTTAATCATGGTGACAATGCTTTTTTAAACTGTTTCTTTATCCAAGGGCTTTTTTTTTGTATATATGTTAACTACATAATGTCTTTCTTATGCTTTCTTTCCTGACTCCTATGCATGATTTGGTCAATACCATAGGATTGCATGGTGCATCTTTGGTGCAATATTTTAGCCATAGACTAAAATTATAGGCTAACTTCCAATGTAGAATATAATGAAGATACTGTGTCTACCTATACCAATATGTAACTTATACCCTGTAAATATCATACACTCCTTATTCTGGTTACATATTTGGTGATATTTGCATGTGCAGGTGTGCATATTGTTAAGGGCATATTATGTATCTGCACAAGATCTTTCCAGTACTGTCTCATGTGCTGATTTGAATGATGCAAAGAACCGAGATCCTCGTTTTCGAGCTAAAGAAGCTAGACATAGAGTTGAGGAAGCTTTAGGAACATGTTTACTTCCCTCGCTGCAAATGGTACCTGCAAATCCTGCAGTTGGCCAGGAAATATGGAACATTCTGTCTATGCTTCCTTACGAGGTTCGCTTGGTATTGTTATTCTTTGTAATGAGTCATTGTTGGTCCTATCGTGTCAATTTTGCATTGTAGGTTCGTTATCGTCTATATGGTGAATGGGAGAAGGAGGATGAACAAAATCCAATTCTTCTGGCAGCAAGGCAGCTCGCAAAGGTCCATATCTTTTAATTGCTTTCATATCATCTATGTATATTTTGTGTGCACAGAACTTAGTTTCAGTATTTGGGAATTTAGTTGGACACAAGGAGAATTTTGAAAAGGCTTGCAAAGGAAAACTTGAAACAACTGAGTCGCATGGTAGCCAAGCTTGCTCATTCTAATCCGATGACTGTTCTCCGCACAATAGTTCAGCAGGTTCACTTTTCCCAAGAATGACTATCCTATTATTTTTTTGGGTATATCATGCCTCCATCTCTATTGGAGATAAAGAACTATGGAAAGACCATAAATTGCAGATTGAAGCATATAAGGATATGATAACACCTGTTGTGGATGCATTCAAGTACTTAACACAGGTACCATTTCTTATCTTTTATTTTTTATGCACATTCTTATTTTATCTTACTGAACCAACATACATTTGTAAATGCCAAGTTTATATTAACATTCACTGTAAGCTTATCTCTTATATTTTTTTCAAATAGGTTCGTTAATCGAATTTTTTCAAAAAAATCAAATTTTCAATACAGGCTATGGTCGAAATCTAATTAATCGATTTTTTTTCTAAATTCGGTTTGGTTTAATAAAATTCGGTTAAAAATTCAAAATTTGATATATTCAATCTATTCGGTTTAATCAATAAGAAATTTTAAAATTGAACCCGAACCAAATTAATCGAATTAACCATTTTTTTTGAAAAAAACTGAAATTCTCCAATTTTAATATTTGGTTGGTTCGGTCGGCTTGCTTGGTTTAATCGAAGTTTTGCTCACCCTTATCGATAACTATCTCTTATCACATTGTACTTATATGACCATGTTGCTGGGATTCAAACTTATGTGCTTTTGAGGTTTTCTATATGGGGGATCAAGATTTGGATCATTGCTTCATCACTGTACTTGTACTCGTGAACAAAGCAACACCACCTGTTAGTGTCATTTACTACAAGAATACGATAATTATGAAGAGAGTGGACAATGGAGGACGCACTTCATTCAACTTCCCTCTATTGCCTCCTTTATCTTTCTCTTTTGGCCTTGAGTATAGAGTCATATATCTGAATCAAATTTCAAACGCTTTAACATGTGAATACCTTGAACCATAGTGAATTGGTCTAGGTGAATTTTCTAGTCTATTAGAATTGGTAATTTGATTCATGGGTGGAGTATTGGTGTCAGAAATTGCAAAAACCTAAGTATCAGTGGCATCTGATTGGTGGGAATGAATCAATATAAAAAAAATTCAAAATATGTAAAATAATAAATTTGTTTAATAAATAAGATATAAAAGATATTCAAAAACCTAAAGATGCATGCTATATTTGAGTAATATTATTATTATAAAAGATTTTTTTTTCATTACTCTGTAAATATCAGAATAAATAATTTATATCATATAATTTGATATACTCAGTGTTAGCCAATAAATAATTTATATATAGTATTATATACTCACTGTTATTGAAAATTGATAACTCAATCAATAATATTATAACATATAATATAATCATTAGCATCAAAATATTCATTTTTAATCTAGATATAAATAAATGCTATAGAAACCTGTAATTGCATATCAAATATATTGCATAATTAAATCTGTAGTTATATATTAATTTTTACTTATTATTTGACAGTGTTCATTAATTTTTACTTTCTCATGTTCACAGCATCCTCCTAATGTTTCATCCACCTTAAATCATCCGCCTCCACTATCACCTTTTTCCTACACCTAATCTAATTATTCAAATGTTAATAACACAAAAAAATATTAGTGTTAATATTTTTAGTAATTAGTTTAAGTGCATCCTTTAATTAGTGTATTTAATAAATTAGTTATATTGTGAACAATATTTTAACTCCATCCAGTTCACATCTGCATCCTCCATAATGCGTTCCTACCAAATTAATAACACTCATTCCTACACCTAATACTACCATTGATTACAAATGCCTTGAATAATTAGTGTTTGAAGTAGACTGCGAGGACTTCCATCATTTTGAACCAGCTCTAGCGTCTACAAGTTGCCAAGCTCCTGATGTAATTAGTAAAGAAACAATCACCAACTTTGCAAATATGTTTGAATAAAAACTCAGGAATTGAATGCCACATTTTTTGGACCACAATAGATAGCTATGTTGAGAAGGAGAAGATGATGACAATCTACATATTTTTGAACCTATCAAGACATTTGCATGATTGGCAGTAATATCCTACTGATTTACAACTTAACCAATGGAGATAGTATACATATATTGAGTGATCATCTGAAATATTAGCATTCATGAATTGTTGATTAAAAAAAAAAAAAAAAAAAAAAAAAAAAAAAAAAAAAAAAAAAAAAAAATAACAAAAAAAAAAAAAAAAAAAAAAAAAAAAAAAAAAAAAAAAAAAAAAAAAAAAAAAAAAAAAAAAAAAAAAAAAAAAAAAAAAAAAAAAAACATTAAAACAGATGATAGATGAATAGAAATTATAACTAATTAATACTGTTGGTTTCATTCCTCATTTGCCATAGAAGCAATTAATAACACTGAATGTTTAAACTGTTTCATATATTAAAAGCTTTGCAAACTTATAATTAATCAGTGAACACGTGTCACTTCAGGGACACTTCATTCCTCTTCTCCTTCTGGGTTTAGCAGCCACACAACTTCAAGGCACTATTTCTTTTCCCTTCCTAGCCAAGGCCTATGCCTCTCCTGTAAACTCACAGCTATGAGGTGTCCTAACTCTAGTTGGCTTCTTTTTTCTTTTTTTTCCCCATTGCCTGTGACGGCAGGATGGTGAAGTGATGCCACCCGATTTTGTGAAAAAGACCAATTCCTTAAATTCTCATCTATTCTATCTGATTTCTGGCCAAATCAATTATATTCTGGGTTGTTTTTATATATTATTTTGTATCTGCAAAGGATTGAAGGATTGATAGCATTGCTTGACTACTGAAATTGGATTATTCTCTGCTGATTTTGATCCAATTAGCTGATGTGTATCTAGGGGAGGGGCACAATTCTTTTAATTTAGTGAGAAAAACTAAAACCAAATATAAAAATTACAGCTTGGAAAACCCAAACCAAGACCAAACTGAAACTGTTTTGGTTCGGTTTGAAGTTCTGTTTGAAACCACACTGAAATGTTCGATTTGATTTGGTTTTAAACTGTTAAATAAAAATAAATTAATCAAAAATCAATTAAAAACTAGTTTCCAAATAATACTTCTATTGAAATTAGTAATAAAATCATAATCAATTGAATAATAATAAGAAATCATAATAGTTAACATTGCTCCCCCCACCCCAATTGAATAAACCTTAATGGATACTGATTGAATTTTTCGGTTTGGTTCAATTTGGTTTGTTGGGCTTGGTTTATAAATGCCCACTCCTATCCATATTGAAATCGGCTGAGTTTGCCAACCATGGTCTAGTTTTGCTTTTCTTAATTGGTCTGGTAAATAACAATTGGTATTAATTTCTAGTATTAATTTCATGATCATAACTTTTATAACAGCCACTGCTGTTATTCACCAAGTAAGCTTGGGCATCCATAACTAAAACGAAACCAAATTGTATCAAACCAAAGTGGGAAAATTTTAGTTTGTCAGTTTGATCTTTTTCGTTTATTTTATAAAATGAAAAAATCGGTATAATTTGGGACGATGGTAAGCTGATAAAACCAAACAGAACCAACACGGATCTTATTTAAAGATACCTTGTATTTATATGTTTAGGCATGTATTTTGTGGGGAAGACAGAACCAACACGGATCAAAGTGGGGAAATTTTGAAGCATTTTTGGTATTACAAAGAAATATTTACAGGAATCATTATAGTACAAGAATCATCAAGGAGATGGTTTTTGACAGGATATATGAGAACAAGTCAATAAAGGATTTGATGAATATTGACATGAGAGTAACAAAGAATAAGATACAACGATGACGTAATAGAATACTTATGTATGATTGTTACAAAAATTTCCATAGTAAAAATTCAATATGGACCTTAAAGTTGCTTATTTTTTTTTACTT
Organism: Boesenbergia rotunda; assembly: GCA_024364735.1. Lineage (NCBI taxonomy): Eukaryota > Viridiplantae > Streptophyta > Magnoliopsida > Zingiberales > Zingiberaceae > Boesenbergia > Boesenbergia rotunda. The sequence continues at coordinate 634,070 of JAGFNQ010003404.1, read as the reverse complement.
GGGGTTGGGGGGGAGGGGGGATGAAGTAGTTCAATTGAAGGGAAATGGAGAGAAAAGAAAGGTAAGAACTAATACTACCCACTTATGTAACTTAGTCCCATGTCTATTGTTTACTTGTACGGAATCAAAAGGAAAAAATTAATATCACTTGCTTATTTGTGGTAGTAAATGCCTAAGCTTCATTTAATTTCATTTTTGCTTGATTTGGGAAGAAATAAGAAAGTGAAATTAGTCAAACGTCATATTGGAGTGAGCTAGAGGAAAAGTTGATGTATTTTTATTTTGACTCAAAAAGTAAAAGAAACATGATGCATTGTTGAAATCTCATGTCGTGTTGTGAAGCATAGTCGAAACGTATCATTCTGATAAATTATAAAAACTGAAACTAATATAATTTATCTTGTGTTGTATGCTTAATGTGTCGATGAGTATAGTGCCATACTAACATTCAACACCCTTTGACATGTTACAAACAAAGTGAATATAAAGTGATGCTTGTTATTTTTTTTAGCTTATGTTCATGTAATACAATGTTGAAATTGCACAATTCTGTATAGGAGATAATTATATGAACGTGTTCTATTTTTATTCTTCTTTTTCATCTCCACTGATACCATAAGTCGAAATAACAACAATATGGTTCTAGGTAAAATCTGAAATTTGGCTTGGCTCTAGATTTTGAATGGTACATGCCTAATTCAAAAGCCTTGCAATGAAAAGCAAAAGCAAATCTAACAATAATGGTTTACATGCTCACAGATGAAAACAAAATCATAGTCTACAGATAAAAATGTTTTTCTGACTCAGAAAATAGATGACCTAATCAGCAAACTAGGGGTATTGGCTATGGTAGGAAAGTTTAATGGTTATGTTCAGGACAATACAAAAGAATAAGGGAAGAGACATCAAGTGGGTTAGTGGGATGAGAGGCGAGAAAGGAGGGGTATGACACTAGAGGGATGGTGGTGCTGTAACATGACAAAGGGGAAGCTGCAATGCCAGTAGTCTTTCTCCTCTAGGTGGAGATTAGGCGGTCAGTTGAGAAGTAGTTCATCCATAACATGCTAATAACATTTTCTTTCATTCAAAGAGTAAAGCTCTTGTTGGATGATTCATATTGCAGGATTCTTCCACGTATTATTTCTCAACATGCTATTGCATGTTGCACTTTCCATTTCGACAACTGTCAATTACCTTTACATGTTTGTATTACCAAAACCTTGATTTTGTTTAAATAAACTGACATCTGAGTGTCTCTTGTTATCTGCCTCAATGCCCTAGTTCATATTTACATGTTAAGTATGAACCATTGTTGTGTTATCAGAACTTCATGATACAGATAGTATCCTACCTTCAGAACATTCATTTGGCAAATCATAGGATAAGTCTTGTCTCTTTATTTTTCTTCTTTTTCATTGTTTGGAGGAATTGGAAACATAGTTTTATTTTTTAAAATGATTTCTGCTCATTTCTTCATTTTTTTTTCTTCCATGCATTTTAAGGGACCACCACCAGGTTCATGTGTATGTTTCTTCTTGAGGTGAATTTGTTTTGCTATTTTTTTTGTCATGTGTAGATTGTGTTCTTTTACAGAATTCTTGCACTCTCTGTTGGTCGATCTATTGAATTATGTTTTGCCATGTCTTATATATTTATCAATTATTTGCAGTTTCAAGTTTTTATGATGTGTATATTTCCATTTTCCATGACAGTTGGAGTATGACATGCTGGAATATGTGGTGATTGAGCGTCTAGTATATGCAGGGCGATCTAAGCTCAAAGATGATGGCCTTAATCTGTCAGATTGGCTTCAATCTCTTGCATCCTTCTGGGGTCATCTGTATGTATATATTTCTTCAAATAAATGCTTTTAACCTCCACAATGTTTGCTCATGATAATTTATTATGATCTGAATGTGTTTATTTGTTAAGCTCTGATTTGTTAAATACGGCCTACAAAATCCGCTTTTTTGGTACAATCTCAAATATCACTTATTTGCTTATTTTCAGTTGTAAGAAGTATCCTTCCATGGAATTGAGAGGACTTTTTCAGTATCTTGTTAATCAGTTGAAGAAGGGTACTGGTATTGAGCTTGTTCTTTTACAGGTACACGGCTTCAAAGGCTTTATCTTTTGTTTGTGGTCTTGCTAAGAATTTTGAACCTACACATTATGGTCCGAGTGCAGGAACTTATTCAGCAAATGGCAAATATGCAATACACTGAAAATATGACTGAAGAACAACTTGATGCTATGTCTGGAAGCGAGACTTTGCGGTATCAGGCTACTCTGTTTGGAATGACTAAAAATAATAAGGTAAATTCACATTCAGCCACTATAAGTCATCATGTGAGACTATTAATCAGATAATCTTTCAACATTTGTGATGATTTGTTTTTTTAGTATATTTGTATATGTTTGCCCACATTTATCATATGCATTTCTATTACGTTTCACTATAGAAAGAGGAAGGACAGTGCATGCTCAAAATAAAACTCATCTCTTCTGTCCTCTGGCTCTCTCTGCTCGCTCTAGCTCAATTTAATCGTGCACTTTCTGCTCTAGCAATTATCTGTTTACCTGTGTATTCTAGACAGTGAGAGAGATAACGCGTTCAAACACTTTTTCCAACTATTTAGGGTGACTAGATAAAGTCTAAATCTCTTTTCGTTAAAATTTAGTAGTTTTATTTGGTCTTTACCTCCCTTTACTCCAATTGTTTTGACTTATCTAACTACAAATTCTTCTAGTCATGTTTGGGCATGTTCATATGATGCTAATTTACGCTCTCTCATTTTATCATAAATAAAAACTAAAATTTGGTGTCTTAGCAACTGAATACACACATCTCAACATATGCATTACACATTTCTGCTGTAGCTTTTTCTAATGTTCAATGCCAAACTGGTATCTGTTGCGGCTTCAATGCTTGTGCAAAATAGTTTAAATTAGTTCTGATTAGTTGAAGCCTCAAAGAAACGGATTTGGCTATATTTTCTTTTACCTGGACAATAATTTTTCTTGTTTAATATCTACATTGTTTCAGATTTAATTGTTGAGAGTTTGTGAGTTTCTGCATGCTGTTGTATTTGGCTTCTCCATTTTTGTCTATGATTGGCACCCTACAAAAGAAAATTTTGTTCTCAAATTGGTTGGCTGGCTTCTAATTATAACATTTTTCTTTTTTTCAAATGAGAGATTTACTGTTTGGTTTATCAATCCTCAACTTGCTATAAGTTACTTCTGTAATTATTAGATGTATTTCTTGTTATTTTTTATTGTTGTAACTCTTATTTTGCCAATATTTATGTTTTCTTATTATTACATAAATTAATTTTCTGCACGGTATTTAATAGATAGCTAAACTTTTGGATTTAGGCCTCTGTATCTATTTCCACTCTTGTTGGATTCATTGATGAAGACAGCCATCTGAACCTTGGCATGCTAAATTCAAATTTAAAATTGATGCTCTAAGATACAGAAAAATGTACAAATTGTATATGTCATTATTTCTTTTGTTGTTGCTTTTGCGCTTTGATCACTATTTGTCAAGGAACAGATGGTGGCTCACAGCTTGTCAGTTAAGTTTGTGGATACAATAAGTCTTCAAACCTTATAACTTGCAATGTGCCTTTTAGTTTAAAATTTGTGTGTGGTTAAAACCTTATCAATTGAAGTAGTTGTGTTAGTTCAGTAGGATAAATGAATTTGGAATCATTAAGAAGCAAATTAATGAAGAGAAAATTAAATAGTTTCATATACGAGATAACAAATTTGGTTAAATTACAATGTTTCATCAAAAATCATATTACTAACAATGTGCATTACAAATTATAAACAGAATTAATAAAAAACTGATGTAAAGTTACTAAGTAGTATTAGATTTTTTTTTTTTTTTTAAAAGGTTCATGTATTAAAATGTGCAGTGAGGGAGATCCTTCACTTAGCACATGTGAGCGAAAACTACATCCAATCAGCCCCTTCTCACAGGTGGACATCAAAGAATCCCTTACTTATCCTCACAGCCCACCCATGGGCAACACCTTACACAACCTCACTGCCCACACGGGCAACACATCACACACAAGACATCACAAAGCAGCCTATGTTGGGCAAAAATCACAATAGCACATTCACACATAGCAACCCACATTTGCATTTGTTTCACCTTAGGTTATCTTGAGGATAAGTCCACGAATTGGTGCACATGAATCTGGATCTTCCGAAAAGCGTCTTCTATGTTGGTCGGTGCCCCTCAAATCCACATTTGTTCCTTGCCCGCCAAATAAGTAGTATTAGATTATTAATATATAGAATGGTGGTTTTGAGGTTAATGTTGATCAAGTGGTACTATATTTCTTTCTTGATTGGCAATATGACATCTCTCGATCTAGCGAGAGTAGTTAATTGGCTTATCTAGTGACAGATTGTTAAGGTTGAAGGGTCAGTCAAGCAGTGGTAAGTAGAGTGATTTATGTTGGATTTCAAGACTGTGCTTGGTCACTTGGATTCAAGACATGGATGAGCCTTTCCTGATGTTAACTCGGTCAATCCCTATATACGTTAGGAAGTTTCGACACAGTAACAATTCTCTAACTTAGCAAGTGTTTCTGGGTTGCCCTTTTATTGTGTGATTGATCTTCTGGTGTCTTGCAGTTCTTAAAGAACTCCCAAGTTGTTTAATCGTATGATCATATCTTGTTTTTTCTTGTTGGGACTGAGTTAATCTACTGCAGTCTTTGCAGTTCTTTATAAAACTCCCAAATTCTTTGGCCATGTGATCATATCTTGTTTTTCTTGTAGGTACTGAGTAAATCCACCAACAGGCTGAGGGATGCATTGCTACCTAAGGAAGAACCAAAGTTGGCTATTCCACTTCTAGTACTTATTTCTCACCACCGCTCCATGTAATGTGTTTTGCTTCACCATTTATTCAAAACTGTTTCAACTTATTCTGTTTGTGTATCCATTATGTTAGTTGTTGCATGATAATTTTACTAGTTCATTTTGAATTCTGATTTATAATGTAATTATAATTCCAATGCTGAATTTGTAGTTTCGTGTATAGGGTTGTCATGAATGCAGATGCGTCATACATCAAAATGGTTAGTGAACAGTTTGACAGGTGTCACGGCACACTCCTACAATATGTAGATTTTCTATGCAACGCATTGGCTCCTGCAGCTTATGCTCAATTAATTCCTTCTTTAGATGAACTTGTGCAAAAGTACCATTTGGACCCAGAGGTGATTTTTTCCCTTTTTATTTTCTCTTTTGGTTAATTAATATAAGTGCCTCAAACTTTCAATTTTTTTAAAAAAATCTTTTTAAAAATTTCACTTGCTTCCAATTCATAGCCAAACTGTTTAAGCTGTTTTAATATTATCCTATTCTTAATGATATATGTTGTATTTCAATTTATAAACCAATCTTATAAACTCTTTATTTGTTAAAACTCTTTTCCTTCAAAAAATAAGATATTTTCCATTAGGAACAATGTGTTTTTTTAAACTTGAAATACTTTCTTCATTCAAATAAAAATCATTTTCAAATAATAATGATATTTTTTGTTAGTAAGAATAGTTAAAATCAAATATCAGGAATCAATAATTATTAGAAACGAAGAACTCATGTGGACATTTGGTTGAAGTTGAAATTGTTTAAATAATTTAGCTATCAAATTGTAGCCATGAAATTTATGGGTGGTTTTTGGAAAACATGAAAGCTTATCTTCAGATTGCATTGAATGGACCTTTATTGGAAATAGCATAAGAATTTTCTGCTTTTAGTTTTTGATGTGAGCTTACATATGAATTGTTGCTTCTTAATGTACTTAGATAAAACTGAGCTGTATGGTATAATATGATTTTTGTTTTGTCATATGTAGATTTAGAATCTAAATTCTCATTTGAAACAGGTTGCTTTTCTGGTATACCGGCCCGTGATGAGACTCTTCAAAAGAATGCATGGATCTGATTCTTGCTGGCCCCTTGACACCATTGACCACTCAAACAATGAAACTGAAGAAAATGAAATAGAGCCTGCAAATTCATCAAATGATGTTGTATTGGATCTTGGTTCACCATGGAGACCTATAATGTAAGTTCTGTTGGATTTAAGCTCTGTTTCTTAGCTTTGATCCAATATCTCTCTCACAAAGTTTAGATGTATGTGGCCTGACCAATATATAGCTGCCTTATGTCTGAGCTAAAAAATTTTCGGATTTTACATTGAAATTGCATCATGCTTCTTAATATTTAACATATTCATTTTCTACTTATAATTTTTCAGGTGGTCAGATCTTCTTGCTACAGTCCAGTCAATGCTTCCCTCAAAAGCTTGGAATAGCCTTTCTCCTGATCTGTATGCCACATTTTGGGGGTTAACTCTTTATGATCTTCATGTTCCCAGAAACAGATATGAGGCAGAGATTGGCAAACAACATTCTGCCATGAAAGCCTTGGAAGAGGTTTCTGACAACTCAAGTATTGCAATCACAAAACGTAAAAAGGACAAGGAAAAAATTCAAGAAGTTTTAGATAGATTGACTAGTGAATTTCAAAAGCATGAGCAGCATGTCTCATCTGTGCGTCAACGGCTTGCTCGTGAAAAGGATAAGTGGCTAAGTTCCTGCCCTGACACTTTAAAGATCAACATGGAGTTTCTTCAGCGATGCATTTTCCCTCGTTGCACTTTCAGCATGCAAGATGCTGTATATTGTGCTAATTTTGTGTTTACCTTGCATTCTCTTGGAACACCTTATTTTAACACAGTTAACCATATAGATGTTCTTATCTGTAAAACCCTGCAACCTATGATCTGCTGTTGCACTGAATTCGAAGCTGGAAGACTTGGAAGGTTTTTGTATGAGACATTAAAAATGGCATACCACTGGAAGGTAAATGGGAATTGTTTCAGTTGTGCTACATTGTCCTCTTATATTGGTTTTGGAAAATTATCTTATCAAAATTGTTTTATAGGAAGATGATTCATCAGTTTGTTTCAAATTCATGCCATAAGATCTTTTTTTTATCTTTTCACAGAGTGATGAGTCTATATATGAAAATGAATGCGGAAACATGCCTGGATTTGCTGTTTATTACAGATTTCCAAACAGTCAGCGTGTCACTTACAGCCAGTTTGTTCGAGTATGCACTTTTTGTGTTTTTATTTTTATGTAGCATTAAATTCTTAGATTGTTTGAAGTTTAGAAGTTTCATAGATGCAGCATTGTTGCTTAGCTTTGACTAGACATTGTAAACATATGGCTTGTAAATCTTCATAACATGTTCGATAACAGAAGGAATAAAAAATAACTTGCTTAATTTCAGATGCAGGACACACACACACACACACACAGAGTTTATAGGTTCAACGATCTATGCTAGAAGTTGTTTCTGATTTTTTTTTTCATGTATTGATATTTAGCATATTGTTATATCTTTACCCAAATGTTTTATGCACCAATCAACATGTTATCTTGTTTTATTTGCATTATATATTTTTTATGTCTCATGTATTCTCATCTTAACTTGTTTTGCATTATTTTTCAGCTAGGGCATCCTCTTCCTCGACTTATTTCTACCTCTGTTTTTCTAACCCTTTCTGTTTCCTTTTAATTATGTCTGCCCAATTTTTAATCCTGCTATGGATGTATTGTCTTCCGATGACATTTTTGCTACTAGTTTGCATCATCTTTGAAAGTGCCATGCTTTAAAATCTGCCCTAAATTAGATGATTGAAATATATCACTAATGTATGTTTCCTACACCTCCATCTCTATTTATTCGATAGATTTACTTGATACTCCTATGATATTTGCAAAGTTCTGCAATGGCCATCTGCTGGGTAATGCAAAAAATTTATTCTCGGTTTATGGTTATTGTTCTTGATCTTAGGAAATAGAACACACTTTACATATGTATAATTGGAGATTATTTTATCAAACTCAGTTTCATTAATTATTTCGGCTAAATTTGTTACTGTATTGTACTGAATTTTGTTTTGTTTTGGGAAGGTACACTTCAAATGGAACACAAGAATAACACGGTTACTTGTACAGTGCTTGGAATCTAGTGAATACATGGAAATAAGAAATGCACTTATTGTTTTAACCAAAATATCTAATGTGTTCCCTGTTACCCGAAAGTCTGGACTTAATCTTGAGAAAAGGGTAAAATCATTTCTACCTTTTTTTTTTCAGACGTCATCTAAAGAATTCAGAATTCTCAAATTCCCATTTTGGTTGGACTATTCTTTATAGGTGACCAAGATTAAAGGGGATGAAAGAGAGGATTTGAAGGTTTTGGCCACTGGAGTTGCTGCAGCATTGGCTGCTCGTAAGGTTGGTCATAAATGGGATAATGCTGTTTTAGCCTGATTTTAGTTTGCAACAAATTTTATCCATCGATCAATTTTCTGGTTAATGTCTTGCTTATTCATTTATCTACTGACACAGAGCTTATGGGTTTCTGAAGAAGAATTTGGCATGGGCATTGTAGAGTTGAAATCAACGGCATCAACTGCAAAATCAGTACCTGGTAATTTTTCAACGTCTTTATCAATTTTAACATTACTCCAAAGGATGTTAAGAGGACCAAATTCTTCTACAGGAAATCAGATGGTAGACCCTTTGAGCACAGGCAAGGAACATATCCAACACACGAAGTCTACTGATAGAACAGATGGCGGAAGTGTTTTGAAGCCTGATTCTACACAACCGAAAGTGAAAACTGGTCTTCTGACAAATGGGCAGGAAACAAACTTTTCTATATCTGTTACATTGAGTAAGAATTCTGGTCTTGTGAAAAACATGGATGAATCCATGAGAACAGATGATGTGAATGCCAAAGCTTATACTAAGGGTGCTGCAGAATCCGATGTAAGTAATGATCATACTCCAACTATGCATCTTAAGTTGCACACTTTTTTATTATTATTGTCTTGAGCCTTGAATTTATTACTCATGCCTTTGTAATATCAGTTTCGACAATCTATTATGTATAATTTTCTGGATATATTCGGGTCTGGTATCATGGTGTTAAATTCTTCAACATACTTTTCACTAAATGAAAGAAAACAAATATTTTAGTTTACAATTTAAATCTAGTGCTATCTTACCTTCTTGCTTGATATTATTTTGAGCCGATACTGAGCCATGGGACAATGTTGGAACATCACACCATTTCATGTCTTCAGCAAGTGTTCAAAGGTGACCATGAAAGAATGAAGGTCAAACAAAGCATGACTTGTGAGCCAGTAAATAATTTCTCTGATATGTGCAGGTGGGAATAACAACTGTACATCCTTTCTTCATTTCCAATCCTTCCTCTTCTGTTGATTCCTCTTCATTTTCTCTCTCTCCTTTTCTTTTTCTTCAATCTTCCTCCTGTCTGCCAACTACACCATATCAACAGAGTTAAGTTGTGCCGATCTATATCATGCAGCATAGGTCAACATCAAGGAATGAAATAAGCAACCAAACCTTGCTTTATTAATTGTTCATTTAAGTGTCATTTATTTAACTGCAACATGCTTTCAAACACGAATAATGAGCAAAGTAACTTTATATAACAATGAGGGGATGCCATTTTGTAGGCCTTACAACCCAATCTAAAATTTACTTAGGTACAACAAATTTGTCTTAAATAACTTACGTACAATAAATTCTTCAACATAAAATTATATTAGGTTTGATTGAAATAGTGAGAATATAAATAAATAAATAATAGAAATTAAAGCATCAATTGATTTCTTTTTCCCAGTTTATGTTAAATGAGTATTTTATATGCATCATTCTCCACCAGTGACTGCCTCTTAAAGAGTTGTCTACATCATAGTCATTTCCTCCAATAAGGAAAATTGTAAGTCAACACTAGGAAAAACACACTGTGCATCCCAACTATCCCCTCTATGTCTTGAATAACTGTGCTAAAGATGAGTTCTTGTATGATAACTAAAGTCGCACATCTGTGGAAAAATTGGCAGACAAAGATAGAACATTGAATGCCTTTCAATTTGCAATTTTACAAGGTTAAAGATTGAAATATTATTAAGATAGGGGGAAAGTTAAAGCGAAAGCATCAAGATTAATCTTTCTTGTAGGGTGAGTTTGTAGAGCACACATGAGGGTTCTTGGAAAAGAATTTAAGCATGCAAATATGTAGGAGCAATGTGTATCATATTCATTGTGCCAACAAATATTTTATTAATCATTCTTAGTATGATTGCTCTCATAATTTTGCAATGTGTCTTTTATATACACTCATTAGAACTCTGTTTGGTAGAAGAAACAGAATTGAATCAATCAATTACGAGCTTGATACTCATGAGTAACCAAAATTGGACATGTACTAGTAGACAATTAACAAATTTTATATGATACCTAATGTTCTTCATCTTGTTTATTTAGTTTAATTTGTTCTTTTAGATTCATAAAATAGTTTGGGGAATTCAACAACTGTGAGTTCGGGCTATGGTTAGTGGCATATTGGATGTTCCTTAAAATAGGTATGTTAGGTGACTCTTCTTGACTTAACAATAAGCTCATTCAAGGTTCTTTGATTTTAGTAGAAGTGGGTTATGCTTTGCCTATTATCTCTTATGATACTATGGCCGGCATCAATTTTGGGTTCTCTCATTTTTTTCTCAAAGTGGAGTCTGAGGCAATTTAACAAGTGTTTTTTTATAGAGTCAAATTTTAGGACTCATTTAAAAGTTCTTTGATCAAAGGAAAGTGCGACTAAATGAGGTCAAGGCTCTGATTGCTGTATCTTGGGTAATAAAATTTGCATTGCTCTTGGATCTTTCTTTTCCTTTTCAACTTGAGTCTGTATGAGGAGATAGAGAGGCTTACTTTTGCTGTTTGTGGCTTTACTTTTATTTTTTGCTTGGCTAAGTAGGATTATGCTTAATGGTTATTTATTTTGTTTAAAAGAATATGTATTCTTTCGATCGTAATGATGAAGAGGCCAAGTACCAAAGGTCAATCAAGAATAGTGTAGATAACATATGGAAGAACATCCACCATATTTGTAACTCTGCTCCCATTTGAGGACATCAAACATCTCTTCGTGATTGATAAAGAGGTGTTGTCCAACATTTAAAATTTGAGATCTCCAAACGAACTGATGAGGATGGGTAATTTGGTACTTGTATCAACACACAATATAGTTTAGCACGAGGTGAACTGTGTTGATGTCTTTGATCTACTCCTACTTAATCCATTTACCTAAAAAGTATAATTAGTTGTGTGAATATTACATAGAACAACTTGCAAAAAGCTAATTATAATTCAACGCTACTTTTGCATAATAACTTTTATTTTTTTTATTATTATTGTTAAACCAATCTTTAATTGAGCTAAAAAAACATATTCAATTCAGTAATGAATTTACTTGAATTCAAGACTTGAATTGGTTTCAACAAGTTTATGTTAACCTCTATTGGTGAAACTATAATTTTATTGATTAGAGTTTGATTTTAGGATCAAATTGTGTTCAATCTGGTTTTACGTTGAATCATTTTTAATTGAAACGAGACTGGATTGCCTAGGGCACTGCCATGTGATGGCATGGCTAAGCAATCTGACAGTAATAATGAGAGGTTGAGAGAACTAAGGCTAAGGAAGAAAAAATAATTTAAAAGGAACAGTACCAGTAGCTCGGTTACTCTTCTTAGACATTGTCGGAGTTTGTATTGCTTGACATTGCCGGAAATGAATATCACCCAATACAAATGATACAAAGATTGTTATTGCACATCACAGTTAAAACACTTCAATTTTGTATGCTGCAGCCTAGTGTGAGTTTGATACGTTAGCTGATTGATACATTTTGCCCACGTCAACCGGCACAAAACTGGATCCGAGACTGATTTTGTCTACGCTTACAACTTTGTATAACAGAGGATGGACTTTGTTAGAGTTTGATTCATGCAAATTTCACATCTATGACAATGTATATCTGTTATGATATAAAAGAAATATAAATACATATGTTGGTCCCTTGACAAATCAAACTTGTAGGATAAATATCTGGCCAATCAACTTTACATGGTACCAAAGGAGAATGTCTTGAGTTGATATCCTACCTGTGTAAAAATACTCTCATTATTCATGTGCTGGATTTGAGCCATCAATATACCCATCCACACATGAAGTGGAAGGGATAGAAATATAAAGTATAGGCTGGTCCTTTTTTCAATGTTCGAGCATAGGATAATGAATTAGCCAATCAACTTAAATACCATATAGAGTTGTCCTCCATGTGCTTCCTATGTGGGTAGTTCAAATGCATCTGGGTTCTCTTGTAGTTTCTTCAACTTTATGCTGTTCATTTAATCAAGTATCCTTTTTGTTATCATATTTTTAAATTGTAAGTTTATTTTCCTGATGGTCCATACCAGTATTATAATCTAGTTTCTAAACTAAAAGCTGGTAGAGTTCTTGTACAGGTATAGTTGTTGGTCAACATGCAAGTTGTGTATCAGGCATTTTGAAGGATATACATTAACAATCGGTCTAGGTTTGGTGTACATCACTCTTACTTTTTAAGTCAAATAACCTATTAACAATTTTTTGGGGAATTGTTTAGGTTGACTAATCAAGGTCTTTATTAATAAGAAACTGTCTTCCATTTTGATATTTATGATTCTCATACCTATCATCTATAAATCTCATAGTACACACTACTGAGGATATTTTTGACAGATAATGGTCGTAATAAGTTGCATGGGTGAACAAGAGCATAACAAAAATGAGTTTTTTATGGTTAAGATATGATGAATAGCTTTGGGCTAAGGTGTATTTTTATTTTTGTGACAGAATAATTAATGATGTTGGGTTGATGCTTGTAAGGTTGCTTTCAACTTCACTCTTTGTCTTGCATTTTATGCAATTGTTGTTGTAGTGTATCTTAAATGTGTTATTGTACCAGATCCTAACCTTGGTTTTAATATTTTTTTCAATTAATATTAGCACAAGATACCAAATCTTCTCTTGCATCATATTGAAATTGTTCTTGAATTTTGAAATTTTTATGGCCTTTGCCATGTGGAAAAAATTGGCAGCTTCTGAAGTCACTATAATTTCATGTAGTGTTGATTGAAATTATACGAAAAGCAATAGGCTTGGCTAATTGTCTCTATAATGGAGAACTTGCTGTCAGAATCCATGCTTAGGCTAACAACTTATGGCTGCCCTTTCCTCTAGAGGCATCAATTTATAAGATCAATCAGCGAACGATACTGCAAGAATCAATATTTGCTCTTAGTTACTGACTTATAGATGCACTATCATCATAAGACATCAATTTAAAAGATCAACTCTTTTTAAACTCTATTGTTTTTTGTGATTTACTGAATGATCGCTTTGTAACAAAGCTGAATGCAATCTACCTTATGAACAAGCTTTGTTGCCCTAATCATTTTATAAACTAGCAACAGGAGTAAACCTTATTCTGAACTAGATATATTCTTGTTGGCAGACAAGAGTACTGCAAAAACGAGCTTCTATTCCAAAGCTGATAAAACAGGAGGTTGCTAAAGAAGACAACAAATCTGGAAAACCAGTTAGCAGGAGTGCCGGTCAACAGTCTTCTATATCTGCAGACAAAGATGCCCAAGTTTATCCAGCTGATAATAGGGAGGGTGGAACTATTGTTGCTTCTTCTGCAGTATCCAATGGTATCTCTGTGCCTGCTTCTGCAAAAACATCAGTTACATCTACTAGAATGAATGAAATGCATGAAAATGTGGAAACTTCTGATGCATCCATTAGACAACAGAAGAGAACGTTTCCTGGCGAAGAACAAGAAAAAACATACAAACGCAAGAAAGGAGAAACTGAAACCAAAGATGGTGAAACTACAGATGTACGAGTTTCTGATAAAGAAAGAGGTCATGATGCAAGAGCAATGGATAAACCTCCTTTTCTGGAGCCTGAGAAGTCTTCTTTGGAAGAGCAGAGTACTAATAGATCACTGGATAAATCAAAGGATAAAACTATTGAAAGGCATGAAAAGGATCACAGAGAAAAGTCAGATCGCACTGACAAAGACCTTCATGAGAAATCAAGAGATAGGTCACTGGAGAGGCATGGAAGAGAGCGTTCTATTGAAAAAATGCAAGATAGGAGCACCGATAGAAATCTTGATAGGTCAGTTGAGAAAGCTAGAGAGGATAGAAGTAAAGATGATCGGACCAAGCCCAGGCATACTGAGGTCTCTGCAGATAAGACACATCTCGATGAACGATTTCATGGACAAAGTTTGCCTCCACCTCCACCATTACCTCCCAGTTTTGTTCCTCAATCGGTGGGTAACAGTAGAAGAGATGATGAGACTGACAGAAGAACTAGTAACACAAGACACATTCAGCGACTTTCTCCTAGACATGATGAAAAAGAAAGGAGGCGATCAGAAGAGAATACTTTAACCTCCCAAGACGATTCAAAACGTAGAAGAGAGGATGACTACCGGGAAAGAAAGCGTGATGAACGGGATGGACCATCTGTCAAGGTAGACCTTAATTTGTGTAAAATTTTCTTCTATCATTGTCCAGAAAGATAAAAGATCACGTTTTAAAAAGGCTACACAATTATCCACATTATATAAAGTCCTTTTCTCTATTAAAATTTGCAAATTTCTTTTATTTATCATTATTATCCTATAGGCTTTGGCTTTCATTATGTGTTAGGTGATCATGATTAAATTAGATAGGCGGATCTTAATGTGCCATGGATCTTAAATAATTGACTAAAGAAACAAAGCAACAATTTTATCGGAAGCTATGGAAAATTGAAGATAAAACTTACCACTAATATGCAAAAATTGCCAACAAATTTGTAATGGCAGCACATTGTAGTGGAGTGGAAACTGGAAACATCTTACTTTGATAATATAGTATATACCAAATGTGAAAAGATGTATGGTTATCAGCAACATTATTATTTAATTAGCGTTTGCTCTTCATCCTTATCTTGATTTCTGGTATCCATTCAATAACCTACATAAAAACAAATGCACCCCGCTGTTTGTTAATCATTTTTGATTGGGCAATATGTTTCTGCTCCATTTGTAATCTTCATCA
Organism: Boesenbergia rotunda; assembly: GCA_024364735.1. Taxonomy (NCBI): domain Eukaryota; kingdom Viridiplantae; phylum Streptophyta; class Magnoliopsida; order Zingiberales; family Zingiberaceae; genus Boesenbergia; species Boesenbergia rotunda. The sequence goes on along the minus strand of JAGFNQ010003404.1, from coordinate 618,983 downwards.
TCAAGCAATGTGTGGCAACTGATTGGTTAGCTCCACTTTTAATGCGTAATTTCCTCACATCATGTTTCAACTTAGTTCCCAGCTGAAGTAGATCCCTCTCTAATCTCACTTAATGTCCAATGCATGTCTCAATTATTATCATATCACTTTCACATCCATCAACTTTTAATGGGTACAAGGTCTTAAATCACGCTATCCGTTTCATGTTTGCAAATGGATAGTGATGGTTAGGTTTTCAATTCCTTTGCCACATAGTTGACTGTCAGATTTTGGTCAAGATCATTAATATGCTAAAAGTCAATGATGCTTTGTGTTATGATCACCAGATGGATGACAGGGAGAGAGATAAAGTAACCATGATGAAGGATGATACGGAGCTACTCATTGCAGGCTCCAAGCGACGGAAACTGAAGAGAGAACACATGTCATCTGAAGCAGGTGGAGAGTATTCACAAGCTGGTCAGCTACCTCCCTCACTTGCTCCAGGAATGCCTCAGTTATATGATGGTAGAGAAAGGGCAGACAAAAAGGTAGTCATGGGGCAGCAACGTGCTGCATACATAGAGGAAGCACCAAGAATACATGGGAAGGAAGCTGCAGGCAAAATTAACCGAAGGGAATCTGATCAGTATCCTTATGCCTACTTTATATGCTTTCAATTACATTTCTTCACCAATTTATAACATCCCTTTTAGTTCTAATCTTGTGTTATTTCACTTAACAGTTTGTACTTGTATATGTGAAAATAATCATTTTCACAAATTGTAGGTAGCACATATATGAGTCGGACAAATAGATGACCATTTCAGATAAATATTTTTCTTCATTAACAACTACTTATATATCTACCTTTTATTTTTTTTCCAAGTGTTCTGAGTAGTTCTTTTCCCCTTTTGTAGTTCAAGAAAAAGGGTGTGCACTATTAGGGTAACCATCATAAGAATGAACAATGGCTCTGTTGTTTGACTCCTAATTATGAATGAACATCCAAAACTATTATGCTATTTATGTGATGGCACCCCCTATGTGCAGATCATACGCATTTTTTTAAATGGCTCTTTTTTTTTGTTAATCCTAGGCTGAGATGAATATGATTCTTCCTAATCAATATTGAGTTAATCAAATTTAAGTTTTGTTTGAAATATGCTCCATTTAGAATGATTATCTAAGTACATGAATTATCGTGTGCAATACAAATTACATTTCAAGTTGCAAGTTGTTTGTTGCATAAGGCCAAAATTCGTATCTAGATAATTGATGTTTATATGATATTTAAAAAAAACAGTAAATTGCTTCTCTTCTTGTTTTTTCCTCTTCCATTTTTTGTTCTAGAAAGTGTTACTTTGACTTGTAACTTCAGAGTACATGAACGGGAATGGGAGGAAGAAAAGCGAAGACCTGAAGCAAAAAGGAAGCACAGAAAGTAGGCAGCGATGAGCATTTAGTTGCTGATGTTCTAGGAGCAACTTCCAAGTTATTGCAGGCCTGGCCAGGTGTAACATAACATCTAGTGATGTCAAAATTTTGTTGAGCTAGAACCTGTTGCCTCGATGAGCGCATCTAGTATTTCTGCTGTCTGTGGCATGCCAGTGCTGTCGTGGATCGGAATAAACTCGAAGATGGATTCAACAATGGAATTTGTAGTGCTGCATTGTGGACCTCGCCACAAGCAGATCCATTAAACTTTCAGATTCTACAGCACAGGAGATGACAGAATTCTCGTTAACTATTCTACTGTATCTGCATTGTTTATGGTGTGTCAGTGTCCTTACAGATCCATTTGTGGTCTTCAATCATGAAAATATTAATTATGATTGTGATATAATTTATTTGGACATTGTTGGGAGATCGGCGCAGCGTGCAACTTTGTGTAGATTGGAACAAGTTTTGAATTAATTTTGCCATCATCCATAGTTTTTGTGTCATAGGTTCAAAGTATGAAGTAAAACAAAGATTTTAATTAGTATGAGAAGGGCTAATCATCTATCTTGTGTATGTAAACGTTGCGCGTTATACCCTGGCCTTGCGGATTGGTAAATTGTCTTTCTAAAAGTTGTGTTTGAACATGTTTTTACATTGCTGCAGCCTTCATGTTTTGGGAAATTGGTGTTCAAGTAATTCTTGACATGTTTTTGGTGATAGGTGTTATCATAAAAAACCATAGTTAAGCATGTAGGGTTCTCGATCATCGCAGTTCATGTTTTAATTAAAAGAAGGGTAGTTTCTTGTAAGCGGCTAAAGGCGATTCGCTCGTCTTTTGTGTTCCCGTGAATCCATTTTAAGATCAACACGAAGAAGATAAATTATGAGAGTTACTAGTTCGGATATTGTGCTTGTGCGTGAGAAAAATAGACACATTAACTTTGTCAAATTTTGATTCTCAAATTTTAAGATAACAACACTGTCTATCACGTGGAATGATTAATTATATACCTCATGAGCCCATCTAATTATTAATTATATATCATAAAATTTCAAGGATTTTTAACCGAATAATACTATTCTATTATTCAATGTTGATCGATTGGATGCTGATTTCAAATAGATTTTGAATACGGATTCTATAAATTATATTTATAGATTTAAATTCTACTATTGAAATTCATATCTGGTTAATAATTATCAACACCACGGCCAACCTTCAATATTCTCTAAACCTTTAATACTTTGTTATTATTCTGTTACCCTCCTTTAGTGTCTCTTAGTAATTTGGGTTGATCAATAATAGTTTTCACATGAAATTTTTTTCAACGTTTAATTTTTTGAAAAGGAATAGATTATTCATCCATTTCATTATTTATGTATTATAAAATAATGAATAGATGAAATTAGTTTTTTTGGATTAGTTTTTGAATATTTTTTTTATCCGAAATAAACTTTGTTTTCTACCTATTATTTTTTTTCTTCAATAGCGACGACGAGAAGTTGCTTGCGGATGCCTTGTGTGACTTGCGCAACTGCTTCATGCCTACGCGGTGCTCGACTATATATTTTTTATTTACATTTTTTTTCTTCCTATTTTTTCTTTTTTTTAAATTTTTTTCTCTCGTTTATTATCTTTATTTTCTTTAGAGATTTTTTTTTTTCTATTTTTAAATTTCTTTTCCTCTTCCATCCTTACCTCGGAATAAACACCAGTTTATTATCTCACATTCATTATCATTCGCAATCTTTTACCTGGCATGCCATTGGTCGTCATACCAAAACTTAGGACAATATTGTGCCAAATTACTTTTTAAACAGCGTTTTCAGTACAGAACCATTTTTATTTTCAATAGAATTATGGTTTGCTTACCGCTGGATCGATTATAAATTGGTTTTATAATTTAACTCTTTTCATATAATATAATTTATAGATAGACTTATAATTATTAATTCCGTTGATTACTACAAGTGATTATCGAGTTTGTTGATTTATGTATAAATATTAAAAATGACTTTCTACACCCTATTATGAATATGGAAAATGACTTTGTACAACCTATTCATTGAAAGGGAAATAAAAAAAAATTGGAGATGACTAAAAATATCATTAATAAAAAATTATCCATAAAATATGAAACATAACATTTATATAAACACTATACCCTAAAATTCAAAAAAAAAAAGAAATTTTTGAATATGGATCTCAATTAAATCCTAACTCATATATAGCATAAATATCAAAAATATTCTAAACACTATAAAAATAAAAAAAATTATCAAAAATAATAAAAATATATTTGAAAACTCGGTTGAAAGGCAGGAATGGAAATAAAATCTATTTCATTCTCATTTACGATCCTTGATATACAGGAATCAGAATTAAAATATGGATATGATACCCCTGATTTTGTAACTTGACCCCGATCAGATTATCACTAAATTCATAAACCTCTCAATCAAAATTCATTATCATTTTCATTACTTAATGTATATCAAGCGCCCCGTAAATTTCGTACGTGTCACCTCAAACAGACTGTGATTCAACCGTTATGAATTTAAAAAAAAATTAAATTACGCCATCAAACCTTTATTATGAGCGTCGTCAACTTTTTTTACTATTATTTACTGTGAAATTAATAAGTAAACTTCTACACCATATTTCATTTTAAGTTATTTTACGTGCTATATTAATGACATATGATTACCTGGTTTGGTTATCATGTTTTCAGTAAGTTTATCATAGTAGAGTCAATTGTTAGATATTATTATTTCTATTAAATGTGCTTGTTTGTAAATTATACATGTAAATATAATCTAAGTTTTTAAAATGGTCTAATTTATATTTATTGTGTCAGATTATTAGATGCGGGTTCAATGTATAGAAATCTTTAAACCAATCTCTTATTTTTTATGGGCTAATAACAGATTGAATTTCTATATTAAGGGGAGGTCCCTAAGGGTTTAGAGTATCATCTTGACAGAAGTTTTGGTTCCCCATTGATCTAGAATTATTTCGGCGTCGTCAACCCTAAGCCTTTTGGATGATCTTTCTTCTTCTTTCCGCTGTATCTTCTTCCACATGGATCAAGCCGATGACGTTATGACAAGGACGATGACTCTTTAATCAGGTTTCTTGTCTTTTAATTTATATTTTTATTTTTATTATAACATGATTCGATGAAATAATAGATCAATATTCACATATCTTATCTTTTCTCCTTAGAATTCTTATTTTATTTTTAAAATTTATGCGATTACGAGAAAATCCAAATTCTACCGGCAACACAAATACAAAGTTTGAGGGAATTAAGCAGAAAACGTTCATAACATTTTAACGAATTATTTGATGGATAAATTGATAGTTCCAAATTTTAAAGCATATTGTGGAAAATGTTGTATCCGTGTAAAATATTTTTAAGCAATTCATTTTAAAGTAAAATGGCACTCTTATTTATATTGTGATCATAATAATAAAAATTAATAATAATAATAATTTTCACAAGACAATTCGAAAATAGACACTCTCGGTGTTATGATACAATGATTAAATCATCCAAGCGATTAATCAAGTATTTACTATAAGAGGGCGTTTGGTTCAAATTTATTAATTAGAATGGTAATGAGATTCATTGAGGGGTCAATGGGAATGAGAATCATGATTCCATTGGTAGTGTTTGGTTCAAATCGTGGAATGAAAATTATTGTCATTGATGATGTTTGGTTCAGTTTAACTTTAGTAATAGGAATCCATAAAAATTTCAAAGTTACCTAAAATAATACAATTATTACAAAATAGAGAAAGTGAAATAAAATGAGTTGATAGATAAATTAGAAAAATATAGAGAGAAATTATGAGAAGTAAGGTAAAAAAAGAAATTAGAAGAAAAAATTGAAGAAAATATAATAATAGAGAAAATAAAGATAAAAAGTAGAGAGACAAAATAAGATAAGATAGATGTGATAAAAAATAGAGAGAGAAATCATTAAAAAAAATATAGAGAGAAAAAAATGAGATGAGAGAGATAGAAAAAATGATATAGAAAATGTAGAGAGAGAAAGTGATAGAAGATATAGAGAAAAATAAAAAGTAAATATAGATAAATTATTATAAGAGAGGTAAAGAGAGAAAGTAATATTAAATATATATAGAGAGAAAATGAGATGAGAGAGGTAGAGAGGGATATATAGAAAATGTAGAGAGAGAAAGTAATATAGTAAATATAGAGAAAAAGTAAAAAAAATAAAAATAGATAAATTATAATAAGAGAAGTAGAGAGAGAAAGTGATATTGAAAATATATTGAGAAAAATTGATATAGAAAATGTAGAGAGAGAAAGTGATATACAAAATATAGAGAGAGAAAGTGATATATGAAATATACAAAAAAAATAAAAAATAATGATAAATAAATTATAATAAGAGAGGTAGAGAGAGAAAGTGATTATCAAAATATACAGAGATAGAATGAGATGAGAAAGTTAGAGAGAGAAAGTGATAAAAAAAAATATAGAGAGAGAAAGTGATATAGAAAATATAGAGAAAAAGTGATATAGAAAATATAAAAAAAGTGAAAAATTAAGATAGATAAATTATAATAAGAGAGGTAGAGAGAGAAAGTAATATTGAAAATATATAAAGAGAAAATGAGATCAGAAAGGTAGAGAGTGAAAATAATAGAAAATTTAGAAAGAGAAAAGAATAAATACGTAGAGAGAAATTTTAAAATGTAGAGAGAGAAAGTAAAATGAGATAATATAAAAAGAAATAGTAAAATGAAAAATATAAAATAAAAAAAGGAGTGTTTTGGATATATGAAAAGGAAGGAATGATTGAGGAATTTGATTGATGAGGGGGAGTAGGGAATGAAAATGAGGGAATGATTCCCATTGACATTTACCAAACAATGTCAATGGGAATGATTACCATCCATTCCCATTCTTTAGTCCCTATTACCCTAAACCAAACGCCCCTTAAAGATTTCTACTAATGGAACCATACAATTTTTATAAAAAATCACTTGAAATATATTCAATTGAAAATTTTCATATCATATTGATCACCTTCAAAATTAATATACTCACGAATTAAATATCTGAATTAAAAAAATGCCGGCATCATCATGAGTCATGACATTGACTTGTTAAAACATTTTAATCTCCGGTGTTGACCCATTGAGATGTGGTCAAAGTCTTTTATTGAAGTCGTCCCATTTAGTATTATTATACACTTCAACCCTGCACCGGAAGTGACGATACAATTGACAGGTCTGAAATTTCTCATACTAAATCAACGACGTATTTTTCATTAATGCTCCACCTCTTTCATGCAATTTCAAAAAAGAAAAAACATGTCCAAGTTGGCCAAAATACAAACTGTATCCTTTTTATTGGAATTGATAAGGGCACTCCCTGTTTTTTTTGGAAATAAAAAATATTATTTCCAAAAAGAAAGGAGTACCTTTTATATTTATCATCGAGACACTATCTCATCCCATGTCATTCCATTTTTATTTCTGAAAATACCATTTTTTTAATCTAAGTATATAATTTTTCGAACTATCAATTTTGAATGTATTCATTTATAGATGTTTCTTATCGGCGATCAAGATAAATAAAAAATATCAATGAAGAGTCATTTAAATGGTCAATATTTTTAGGCCCGTTTCTCATTGAAGGAAAGATTCTCTTATAATATACCACAGTCTAAAAGAATACCACCTTTTTTTTATACTATTATAGTAGACACACAGATTATAATTACTATAATATATTTATATAGTTGTAATAGTTATAATTCATAATTATTTCAATATAATATTTGATGTTATCTAAGTTTCTTAATAGATAACTTATCGGTGATTCAGCAAGAGGAAGGAGGGGGACGATACTCTGAAATGGTTCCTTCGGAGAGTTTTTGAGAAAATGAACACTAGTTAGGAGAACGATTGGAGGGGTTACGGCGCAGTCACTCCGACGTTCAAGTTAGAGGTGGAGTTCAAGAGAAAATGCAGTAGGAGCGGATCAGTACTTTTCGCACATACCTCTCCCATTTGGGCGAATACCTTTTTATAAGGGATTAATGGAAGACATTCGTCCCCACAATTCCGTAGGCTTCGCGTATGTTACTCTACCAAGGGTGAGTTTTATAAAGTATTTAGATGAGTTTACAACGGGCATTTCTTAGTGGGGCATGTTTTCCAAAATTATTTTGCCCATGTACTTCAGAGTCGTTGCTATCCTTTGGGGGGATGATATTACTTGGGCTTCCTGCTGAATGCAAGTGGTAATGCTTTCGCTGGTAGGTGGAATCCTAGCTCGGGGTTTGAACTCGGGGGTCGACCTAAAGTCTTAAACTATGATTTGGTACTGTCCGCAAGTCAAGAGTTTGGCTCCTGGCTCAGGTTAAGAGCTCGAGTTGGGATCTCGACCCGAGCTCCCAACCTGAGTCCCTTAACCCGGTGGTGTTGTTATGTGGAGTGATCCGAGCTGAGGCCAGGGGCGTAGCTAGACTTTCAAATTACATGGGGCTACAATGATTGATATAAAAATTTAATTAATTCAAAAATATAAATAACATAAAAAGTATGTGAATATTAACTTGTAGAAGACATAAAATAAAAATATTCAATATTCAATACATCCAAAATCATAAAAAAAATATTATTCAAGTTGTGTTATTCGGTTCTTCTTAGAATCAAACTCATTAATGATTATATCGTTATCGATATTCTCAACCAACTCATGTTCAATGTAGATGACCATAGAATCTATTAAAAACTCTTCTGTCATCTTATTACGAAGAGCTCTTTTAACAAGTTTCATAGCTGAAAATGCTCGTTCTGTTGTTGTTGTAGAGACGAAAAGAGTTAAAACAAGACTAATCAACCTATCAATTAAACAAATATATTAATCAAATGGTATAGTTATAATATATAAACTATAACAAATAAGAAAAACATTACCTGTCAATCAAATGGTAGGTTCCTGATTTATTTGTTTCAACTAATCTTCAACATAATTCAAAAATAGTTGATAAATTCTGAAATCTTTTATGACCAACAACATCAACCTTATAGTGATTTAATTGTATTCTCAAGTGATGTAAATCTTATGCGTCGAAGTCAAGAGGATAGAATTTATCAGCAAGTCGATAGATGTGATCAGCATTAAGAAGTTTAAAATTTTCTTTAGGTTCCAATGCACAACTAAGCTTAAGAAGTTCGACTGCCTCATCTTTGAATCTACTATTAAGTTCTTCAATTTGAAAATCTATTGCAGCAACAAATACATTAAATTGATAATGGTGCTCAACTGTGATTGAATCATTTTGTTGACAAGAATGGCCTGTAGCAGATTTATAACGAGCTTCCATATCAGGTATCTCAATATCATACTTAGCACAAACTTCTTTCACATAATTAAGTAGAATAACAAAACCTTCTTCTCTCAAAGTATGAAGCAAAGTCTTAGTAGTTGAAACAGAGTTCATTGCATTTAAAATGTCTAGAGATTTCTCTTGCAATGCCCGACAAAGCAAATTTGTTAACCCCATTATCTTTTGCATCAATTGTAATATGAATATGTGTTAAATCCGACACTTTTAGTTAGGTCCCGAAAATTTTGGAGAATTACCGGATAGGTTCCGGAGCTTTCGAGCCCTCGGAGACAAACTTAGGGACCAAAATGTAATTAAACAAACATTTATAAGGACTAATTTGTAATCAATTTGAACCCTAGGGGTGGTTTTGTGATTAGATGGAAATTAGGTGGACTAAAGTGCAAAAATGCCACTTAAATAGCCGATTAGGGCTTTGGTCCGCCGCAGTCTCTCTTCTCTGCCCGATCGAACGCCGAGCGCCGGCCCTTCGTGTTGCTTCCCATCACGAGCCCTAGCCACCGAGGGACGCACTCAAAACGACTCCCTTCTCTGGGCCGAGGTCTTCATTTCCTTCTTGTTCCTGGCGCGAGCGGCTGGGCGTTGTCACCGGTCTCCTCCCTGCTTCACGCGCGAGTGTGAGGTCTGCCCTAGCTAGCTTCCGTCTCCAGCCTCAGCTTGGTGGTGAGGGAGCAGTGCGATTTTGGGGCTCGAGGTGATCAGGTGGAGGTCGCCGGCGATTCACAGGTAGGGGAGTAGGTAAATTGGTTTGCTTACGGATTTCCGAGTTTGATTTCGGATGAATTCTGGACTGAATCGACTTGATTGAATCTATAAGTATTGGATGAGGTTCTAAGGCTTGAGTGGTGGCTGGTTGTGCATGATTGGAGCAGGGAAGTCCCGCCAGTATACTTTGGTAAGGATTTCTAATCCATTTCCCTATAGAGGTGTTATTGGATCAGAGAGGGATTTGTGATCGGTTTGAAGTGGATGAATTCTTGTGTTGATGATGATCCCAACTTGAGTGCTATGTTTCATGTTTAGGAACCGAGGCGGATTTTCGACCAGAAAATTTGAAATCAGATTGAAGTGTTGTTTTGTTTTAAAGCTGGGATTGGAGGTAAGAAACTAATTGGGTTGCTATAGCAGTGCTTTGCTTTGATTTCGAATTTGCTAGAGTAATGGAAATGTTGAATCGAATTTCTTTTCATTACTTAACCCATGTGTGTGAATGAGGAATTGATACTGATGTGATGATGGTAATATATATGTAAATTTATAGATGTATCAGTTTGACATATGTAGGTTTGGTTCTTGATTTGGTGTTAATTTTGGGTTAGTTGATGCTTAGATCGGTAGGGCGGAGCCTGGTATAATGTTCTAATCAGCGGGGCAATTCGGCTGTAGAAGGGAGATATTGTGAGGGTTAGATTTGTTGATTTAAGTGTAATTAGGATTACGAGGTTAATTTGGTTACCATGTGAGATTTTTGGTTGGGTTGAGGTTAGGTTTAATAAGAGATTTAAACCTGATAATCTAAACTCGATGAATTTGAGTTCGGTGTAAACCTGACATAAACTTAATCTTAATTACGTAGAGTAATTAAGAATCTTTCATTTAATTACAAGTAATTAAATGGAAAGGAGCGGATTAGGTTAATCCTAGGACGGATTATGAATTAATTAGCCAGTTACTAATTTTGTAATAGCTAATTTAAAATGGGTCCTTTATACAGGGACTTGATCGGATCCATTATTGCGGACTATTGACGGGTGGTTCTATTCCAATTGATACGGACTTCCTCTATCTGGAGGCGGGTACTCTTTGACTTATCTATCTTGATATTGTCATTTTGTTATGCATAGAATGTTATAGATAGCAGTAAGATCCTACGCTATCCCTGGTTATTATGTTTGATCTGGATATTGTGGTTTACCCCTGTTTATTATGTCAGTTTTGGATACCTGTTGTTTATCCTTGAGTTATTATGCTGTTAGTTCCATACAGTCTCTAGTATTGTCATCTCTACATGTATGCTTAGATATCGTAGTGTATCTCTTGCATTTGACCTTGAGGGATCTATAATTCAGTTCAGTATACCTGGTAGGATACCTGTATTTCCTGTTATAGGATTTCAAACTGAGACTTAGTATACCGAGGACTTGGGAGGGAGGTATGTGTATCTAGCATACACCAGCTCTGCATTATTGCATGCTGACCCACGCGGACGTTGTGGACGATGTCCTGACTGGGTACAGGTTGTCACAGCTCTACCCACGCGGACGTTGTGGACGATCCTGACTGGGACTAGGGGTGACACATGTCATTGCATCAGGATGCTTTATATGTTTGGGGCATGCACCATCCTTGCATTATTGCATGCCGACCCACGCGGACGTTGTGGATCATGTCCTGACTGGGTACAGGTTGTCACAGCTCTACCCACGTGGACGTCGTGGACGATATCCTGACTGGGACTAGGGGGTGACACATGTCATTGCACCATGTGCATACTTTGCATCGTGCATTGTTTGCTGCACTTGATTCTTGCACTTGTTTGACATTGCATATACTGGAGACTTGTTATCCTGCTTATATGTCTATTGGTGTTCCATTTGGTATTTATTACCCTCTTTCCAGGTTAGATGGATTCAGGTATGTATCTACTCAGTGTGTGCAGTACTAGTCTTTCTCTACTATTGATATGAGTCGGTATTAGCTGAACTCTTAGTGTTGGTATAACTTTCTATGCATATCTGTTGGGTATTCGCTGAGTTATGGACTCACCCCGTTGCCATATATGTTTATTTCAGGTTGATGTCTGCGAGGAGATCCCGAGCCGCCAGTCCCCAGCTCCAGAGGAGCTCCTTTTGATTTTGGTTTTCCGTTGTTTCATTTATGGACCCTGTAGTATTTACTATGCTTCCGCTATTATGTTTTTAAACATGTATGCACGTTTTATTTGAGGGCATTGTACTTTTGAGTCCTAGGTTGGACTTCGTTTGATTTCGGTTTTTTTGTTCCTGCCCCCTGGCAGCTCAGGTGAGTTCGGATTTGGTCTTTCGATAGTTAAAATCATATAACTGTTGTTCTGCATATATCTGAGGCCTGAGGCCCTTTAAACTGCGTGGTTGTGCTATATTATCTGTGTGTATGTGTAAATTGTCCGCCGGACAGGGGAGGTGCTGTCCGATTTTCTATTGGATCAGCGGCTCCTGGGTCTCGGGGCGTGACAATATGAAATCAAAAGACTTCATCGCAATCAACAAACCACTAGCTTCACCGCGGATGGAGTTAGAAGAGGACCCATCATGCACTGTGTTTTCTAACACAATAATCACAGAACTATACATATCAATTATGTTACAAATTGAGTCAAAATTAGAATTCCACTGAGTATTTCCAGGCCGTAATAAATTTCCAATTTGATTGCATCCTCTACCAATATCACGCTCACCAATAGCTATCATATGTGCAACATTAACTCTTTGAGCAGAAAGTAACTCAGCTTGGCGTTTAGGAGATGCGTTCAAGAGATTACAAATGGAATTCAATTTTGAAAAAAAAAATTAACCAAATGGATACCTCTTTTTTAGCAGTTGCAGTTAATGCTAGTTGAAGTCGATGAGCGAAACAATGTACATTATACGCACATGAATAATCTTTCAAGAAAAGAGCTTGTAATTCATTCCAAAAACCACGCATATTACTAGCACCATCATATCCTTGTCCCCGTATGTTGTGGATATGCAAGTCATAACGACCAAGAACATTAAATATTTCTTTCTTAAGTGTTACAGCAGTTGTATCAGTCACATGTACAATGGCAAAGAACCACTATCGTAAAAAACCATCAATATCCACAAATCTTAATACGATAGTCATATGCTCCTGTTAGATGTATCTCTTGCTTCATCAACTAAAATACAAAATTTTGCATCCCCAATTTCTTTACAAATCTTGGTTCTCACTTGATTGGCAAGAATATTCAAGATATCTTTCTAAATATCTGGTGAAGTATACTTTATATTTTTTGGAGCTTTTTCTAAGATGATATCCCCAATATTCTCATTTATTTTCCCCATAAATTTTATCATCTCGATAAAATTGCCGCGATTATTAGACGATGGAGATTCATCATGCCCTCTAAATGTGCATGCTTGCAAAGTGAGTCATCTAATACTTTCAAAAGTTGTTGTAAGCCTCAATCTATTTTTTTGTTTTTCATCTGAATATTGTGCATTCATCACTTTGTTAATATGATGAGGTATATTCATCAAATTATCAAGATATTCCATAGCATTATTATGTGGTGAAGTATTGCATCCTATATGCATAAAAAATGTGCATCTATCACCATCATTAACTCGCTTCCAATATTTGAATCCATCCGTCGTAAATGCAGGATTGTGAGGAGGATGCTTATGATTAAACAAGAAGCATGGAAAACAAAATGCAACATCTTTCGAAGGAGAGTATTCTAACTAAGAAAATTTCTTAAACCAATGACTTTGGAATCGTCGATTTTAACTTCCGAATTTGGTCGGTGGATACTCATTCTGAATAGGTTGATATGGGCCCATCTTAATATAAGCTCATTTAATTTCATCCCTTTGATTAATAGGATATTTCCATATTGAAGTGTGTAATGTCGGATCAGGTTCAAGAGAACTAACATCAATCTCCATTATAGGAGATTTTTAGGTTGTTGATCACTAAAATTGGATATATCAATTTTGGATGGAGAATGTCCTTGACTTGTCGATGTTTGATCTTTTGCTTTAAAAAAAGAATTGATAGTTTTTCTTTTCTTCATTTCCTGAGTTTTTCTGTATTAAAATGAATAGATACAAAAATTATCATATCCAATAATGAAGAAATATTCTTTATTGACTAATCTAATATAATATGATACATATGAAGTCATACTTGTTAATATCAAACAAACAATAAAAATGTAACCAATTATATAAATAAAAATAACCAAATTAATAAATAATCTTATTAATAAATTTAATCAATTTATCAAAAGAAAACAATTGTTGTTGACTCGTACAAAATAAAAAAATAAACCTGTGGCGATGGACGTATAGATATCGTGTGTTCTTCGAGAGAAAAGATGTCGCGGTTATACTCGTCGAGTCGTCGTCGATCGCCTGTACATGACATAAATATGAAATATATAAATAAAAAATATTATAAAAGTTTTTAAGAAATAGAGAAATTAGAGATAAAAAAATTCATCTCAAATACGAATCGATATAAGAAATTCATCCTAGATATTAATAAATTTGTTCTATTCCAAGGAAGAGAAAAAAATAAAATAATCAAAATTTCATAATAAAAAAGTACTTGTCAATTTTGCTGTTGGCTGCAGAAAATTGAAAGGCGGCAGAAGATTGAAGATTGAAAGGCGGCAGAAGCTGTGGCAGGTGGCAGAAGATTGAAGATTGAAAGGCGGCAGAAGCTGTGGCAGGTGGCAGAAGATTGAGAGGCGGCAGAAGATATTATGTTGTAGGCGATAGAAAATATTATGTGGCAGGCGACAGAAGGTATTGCTCTGCCCCTGGTCTTCGACAAAAGGCAGAAGGTGGGTAGGGCAACAGACACCAGGAAAATTGGGCCCAATGAGTTATATATATATATATATAGTTAATGTGGGTGGGGCTGGAGCCCACCCTAGCCCAAGGGTGGCTCCGCCCTTGGTTGAGGCTATGACGTGGGTGAAGAGTCCCTATCCAGATTGACGTAACTTCCTTAGCTAACTTAGCAGAGCTTACCCCAGAATCATTAGCCTTCCTCTCAAGTCTAGTCGAAGAAGACTCGAAGAGTTTGATTGACTGGACTTTTGAAATACAACAAGGGAGGAGCGGCCACTTGTCTCTTGCTTATGTAGGTTCAAGATTTGTACGTTAATGATTATAAACGTCTTCATTAATGACAAGGTGATCTACTACCATTGTTTACTGTGTTCGAGGTACACTTTATACCTTCTGATGTTATGTTTTCTTAATGGCGATAAGATCATGAGTCAGAATACGAGGCACGATCCGGAGGCGCAATGATTCTACAGATCAGGCAACTGTGATGATTAAGCTTTGGAGAACCTAGATCCAACGGTCTTCCTAGGCTCCGCTAGGGCATATAACTCTGGGGAATAATGATTCCTTGATTTTATCTGCCCTTTGCTAAGAAGCCTTTCGAGCGTTGACGTCTTCGTCTTCTCCGGAGGGTCTGTGTTTCAACTTTGCAAGTAAGCCTTTGGTCCTTCTTCCCCTCTAATAGAATATGTGTGTCTGTGTTTCTACTAAAAAAATGGCCACGGGACCATCATCTGTTCCGTAATAACGTACCTTATACTCAAGTTTTACAATTGTCTCTCTAGAGAGATTGCGCCTAACTTTTCAGGTGTCGAAGAATCATCTTCTAGTGTTGCCGAACAGGAACGATTGCCCGGATTGACTACCATCCGGATGTGTGACTTTCTTTAGGAGTCATCTAACCAGTGTCCTTCACTTTCCGGTGCATCTCTATTTCATTGATGTTTCTTTGTCCTTTTGCATTCCCCTTTTCCAAGTGAATCCAAATTCTTTTCGTATTCTTTCCAGGATGATCATACTCTTTCATCTATATCACCTTCCTCTCTCCCCTCGCCTCTTTCATTGTTTCTTATACCCCAAGTGGATGGAATAGAGAGTTTTTTATTTCTCATCCAGGACAGGTCAAGGGTTGATCAAGGGGGCGAAGGATGGCAACTCCTTTCTCTTTGTGCTTTGGGCCTTCTCCACTTATATATACTTGAGGGCCCTAGACTGTAGCCCGTCAAAGTCAGGGGGAGGCTTCTTATCCAGAGATCGGAATAAATCTCCATCTGCCAGTTCTTGCGAGAAGGCACTGACTTGGATTCAGGCATAATTGAAGGAACGTCCATAGCTACCCAATTGAATCATTGCAAATATTCTTTCAATGGTTCCTTGGGATTCTGTTAAGGGCAAACAGATCATGGGGAGTCTTTTAATACATCCGGCTGGGGGCAAAATGTCGCAGGAAGGCCACTCTAAAATCCTCAAATGTTTTGATGGAAGAAGCGGGGAGACGATTGAACTACCTTTGCACGGCCCCAGCCAGAGTGGTTAAGAATACTCTATATTTGATCCCGTCTGTGTATTGATGCAGCAAGGATGTGTTTTCAAACTTGCAGAGGTGATCTTTAGGGTTAGCCTTGCCATTATATTTCCCTATTGCCAACGTCCTAAAATGCCTAGGCAAGGAGCCTTATTCACGGTGGAAGCATTCTTTTGGGGGAGGGGGGCTTCAACGAAGATCCTCTCTAGAGAACCCAGAGGATTCTCTTCCAATGGCCGAGATACCAGAAGGGAGAGGGGCGTTCTCCTTGGGTGTCTGTAAAAAGAACCATTTTTCGGAGCACCGCCGGATACGTCTCAATGGATGGCAGGGTGGTCATGGTCACAGGCAATGCTTGCCCTTGAAGTATGATCTGCACCATAGAAGCTACTAGGTGATTGAACTCCTCTCTCGTCATGATGACGAGGTCCCACCTTTCTTCCTCCTCAACGTGTAGTCGGCCGATGCTGCCCATTTCAGATCTTGGGTCAACTCTTAACTCAATATTCCCACAGACAACGTGAATTTGATGTTGCCTAAGCTTCTCGACATACAGCTCATCGGTGATTCAGCAAGGAAGGAGGGGGATGATGCTCTGACGTGGTTCCATCGGAGAGTTTCTGGAAAGATAAACATGAGTTAGAAGGACGACCGAAGGGGTTCCGGTGCAGTTACTCCGACGCTCAAGTTAAAGATGGAGATCAAGAGATAATGCAGTAGGAGTGGATTAGGATTTTTCACACATACCTTTTTCCTTTAGGGTGAATACCTTTTTATAAGGGGGTTGATGGGAGACACCCGTTCTCACGATTCCGTAGGTTTCGCGCACGTTACTCACCAAGGATGAGTTTTATGGCGCATTTAGATTAGTTTACAACGAGCGTTTCATAGAGAGGCATGTTTCCGGAACCGTTTTGTCCTCGTTCTTCAGATCTATTACTATTCTTTGGGGGCGTGAGATTACTTGGGCTTCTTGCTGAATGCAAGTAGTCATGCTTTCGCTGGTAGGGGGAATCCTGGCTCGGGGGTTGAACTCGAGGGTCGACTTGAACAGTTGAACTATGATTTGATCTTAACTGTAGATCGAGAGTTTGGCCTCTGGGCTCAGGTTAATTAGGAGACCTGAGCTTCCGTCCCGAGTCCCTTAACCCCGGAGGGGTTGTTACGTAGAGTGATTTATGCTGAGGTTATGACATGGGCAAAACATCCCCATCCAGATTAACATGATCTTCTTAACTATCTTAGCATACCCCATCCTGACATCGGTATTGGTTAGAATTGATTAAAGATAAAGGTCAATATTATAATAGTTACATTTTATAATTATTATAATAAAATACTATTAGTATTTATTTAAATTGAAGTGTGTAGGTTGTATAACTACTATAACAATAAAAAAAAATAAGGATATTTTTATAAATAAAAATAGGTTTAGATATTATTTTAATAATAAATAACCCCCCCCTAATGATTTAATAAATACTCTTTTATTTTTGCCTAACAAAGGCGACGATACTTTGTAGCCCAGTCCAAACCTCATCGGCTACTGAGTACCGTTAACAATAATTAATTAATTATTTCAAGAGTATTTTTTTATATTTATTTTGATGACGATAAAAAAATTTTATGAAAATAAAATGATAATTCAAATTAATCAATTCAAAAAATTAAATGCCTATCTAAATAATTAATTAATCATTAGTTTCAAACAAATTCTTAAAAGATAAAATTTTAATTTTTGAAAACTATTCAAAATTATAAAGATTAATTCAAATAATTTGGACAATGATATTAGCTTAATTATCTAATCAATAATGATTTTTATGTTTTGCAATTTGCACAATGGATACATCTCATTTCTTTTATATTTTATATATTGTAATTAATTAAATATAATGCATACCCAATAGCTTGCTTCTATGAACACTTAGAAATGCGGCTCCCTTCTATGTTAAAATATCAAAATTATCTTTTAAGAAAAATATAGGTCAATACCATTCAAATATAATAACAAAGTAAGATCAGTTGTCCTTTGTTTCTTGAAATTTCAGGATCTAAGATATTATTAGTATACATGCCAAAAAAAAACGTTCAAATGATTGAAATATTATATGCTGCGATTTCCATACATTAATGATCCTATCAAAAAGTGGAGATGGTTCTCACTCGGATGACTCAATCTGACCAAGAAGACCTCAGTCCCAATAGCGTGTAAGTCGGGGTCGGTCTCAAGAGCTAGTGGGACATAAGTGGCTCGGGTCGGACCAAAAATAAGAGCACAAGGTGTAGAAGAGATTTCAACTGCTGGAACCCCTTCCTTGGAGCTCAAAGGGGGGTTTATATAGGGGAGGGGAAGCCCTCTGTCTTGTCAGAGTTGTCCTATCTCATTAAAACCTAATCTACTGACAAGCTGATCACTTGGCAGCCTTGGTCACTCTATGAGACTGCCATAGCTGTCTGACACCCTGCCCAAACTGTCTCTTCTGTTCCTAATTAATGCATGCTACTTTGTCAGGTCATGATTATGGTAGCTGTCTTTTCCTCATAATGGGAAGATTTGGGGAGATCATATAGTCGTTGGCCGTCTGACCACAGCTAACTTATTCGAGTAATGTGATCACTCAGTCACTCAGGCTCATCCTATCGGGCAGTTGTGAACCTACCAAAGTATGGTTGACCGTGTGAGGATGGTCAATCGGACAAGCTAGGCATCTTGCCTATCCCTGTCCTGAGAACAGACTCGTCACCCAGGAAACCCGAACATCCCTGACACGGAGAGGTCTGCTTTACTGACCTAGCATATCCGACCGGTTGAACCTGACCGTACAGCCGGGCTATGCAAGTCGCATCTTATAGAGGGGTTGGCAAGACGCTTAAGTCATTGGGTCAGGGAGTTCCCGGACGCGCCCGGCCGGGGGGACCCGACCGAGAGAGCCCGACCAAAAGGGCCCTATCGGGAGAGTCCGGCCGAGCGGACCCCAATACCTTTGTTACTTCCCTTTCTATAGGGAACCTAACCCGTGTTTTTGCTTTAGCCCGACTGAGTACTCCCGACCGGAATCATCCGATTGGCTACCGTCAACCGATCTCAGCCCGAGCTCTCCCGAACTCCGACCCCTCAGCTTAGGTTGATACCTGATGCGCCCAACTATCTTTGCCTGACCGAGCATTAACCCGACCGGGCTCACAACCCGCCCAAAAAACTTATCCGACCGGATCAATTAATTTCTAATGGATCTAAGATAGCCCAATGGATGTCAACACAAAACTTTAGTAAAAAATCCAATTATATTGAAGCAAAGACGGTAATATTTGATATGGGAGATATAAAATAGGTTCATCTGATAAAATCTGATGGACACATCCAAACATAATATTTATGTGACATGTCTTTGACCTCGAGGGCTATGATGTAGCAGTAAAAGGACTAATCGTTATTTTAGATATTTATAGTTCAATCCTCAGCTACGGTGTATTTACAGGATGTTTTTTTTCAAATAGGATACGAACCCTGGGATATTGGATTTTTAGATCGCCCATCATGAGTATTTTACGAATTATCTAGTGATCGATGAAAAATTTTCAATGCTAATTTAGACTGATTTAATATTTTTTATGTGACATGTCTTTGACTAGTTAACATAGGTACAAGTGGCATGACATTGACTGGTCAGTATAGAGGTTACAGGATACTTCTTAAATACTCTCCTATAACCCTTAAATATCCTTAATCCTCTTTAATATCCTTTAATGCTGTTTGAATGTTCCTTGAATGACTTCAAAGCATTGGTAAGGGGATAATTTTATATGCTCTATTATTATATATTTTTAATGTTTACTATCTTCTTTTCACTATTATGAAAATCTCCATGCTAATTTAGACGTCAGAACGATGTCGTCGAATTTTTCGATGAATCTTTTGATATTTGTTATTATTCATAGAAAATCATTACGGAGAAATTTAAGAGATTGTCTCGATGTCGTCGTTCTTTATGCCAGAATAAATTTCTACCGTCGCGTCATCTAAGTGGGATATCTAGATCGACCCTAGATTTCTATCACTGTGTCATTAGGATGAGATATTTATGCAAGATCAATACTCATTCTATGCGGTTTAGGGAGTGTTTGGGAGAGCTTCTGCTTACTGCTTTTTAGCTTCTAGCCATGCAAAAGTGCTTTTGAGTGTTTGGGAATGCCAGATTCTGCTTTAACTTCTGCAACTTTTACTCAAAAGCTAGAAGCAACAATTTGATGCTTTTTTCTGCTTCTGCTTTTTTGCTTATGGTGTAGAATTAAAAGTTGACATTTATACCCTTAATAAATTTATTATTTTACATAATTACCATCACATTTTTAAATAAAATCTTATATTTTTATATAATTTATATTTTCAAAAAAATTTATACATATTTGTATAAATTTATATAAATTTTATTATTTTATTATTTTATATTTTTATTAACTTTATATTTTTTTAAATATATATATTATTAAAAAAATAATTTTGATATAATATTTAAAATATAATATTAAATATATAAAATATTATATTTAG
Organism: Boesenbergia rotunda; assembly: GCA_024364735.1. Taxonomy (NCBI): domain Eukaryota; kingdom Viridiplantae; phylum Streptophyta; class Magnoliopsida; order Zingiberales; family Zingiberaceae; genus Boesenbergia; species Boesenbergia rotunda. The sequence goes on along the minus strand of JAGFNQ010003404.1, from coordinate 598,504 downwards.
ATAATTGAAAAAAATTAATTTTGATAGTTTAAGGATATTATTGTCATTTAATTAAAAATTAAGCTTAAAAGTGATTATTCACCAAACACTCAAACTTTACCTTGTATCAGCTTTTGACTTCTATTTCCAAACACTGCATGCTTTAGCTTCTTACTAACTTCAAGATCATCACTACAAGAATCACTTTTCAAGAAGTAAAAGCTCTCCCAAACACTCCCTTAGTATAGTGTATCATCCAGTTAGACAATTAATTACTGATAACTCTTTTTACATGAAAGAGGTCAAATAACTAATAAAATATATTAAATCTACTGAAAATTCATCATAAAATACATGTTAATCCACCATCACAACAATTGAATCAATTGTACACCATATTATAAATATAAGCGATTATTTTCATTTAGATTTTATATACAATAACTTTTCCATGTGTCGAGACTTTTCTTCTAAAAGCAAAATAAATTCAAAGGGACAAAAAAACAAAAACAAAAAATGGTTTGTTTTTAGTGAGTCCTCTTGAGGCCCTTGAAGTCGGTGGTGTCGATGCATTCCTCCCTTCCTTTCCACTCGTTCAGCGCCCTCAGCAAATCCGTGGCCTTCTCCTTCGCTTCATCGCTGCACCCGATCTGCAGCAGCAGCAGAAGCTTCTGGAACACCCCCGCCTGCAGCAGCTCCTCCCCGCAGTACCTCCCATTCCCTCCTCCTCCCTCCTCCTCCTCCCCGTTGCACAGCTTCCACATCGCCGACACCGCCATCTCCGTCGCAGCCTCCGACACCCTGAACATCTTCTTCACCAGCGCCGGCACCGCCAGCGCGTGCCCGCGCGCCGCCTCCCGCCCCTGCGCCAGCCCCACCAGCTCGTCCAGAACTCCCAGTGCCTTCTCGCACGCGCCCCTGTCCGCGTCCACCAGCGTCTCCACCGCCGCGCCGACGAGGCCTGATTCAATCGCCCTCGACGACGCTGAGGTATCGTCTTTGATGATGTAGAAGACGGCGACGAGGGAGGCCTTGGTGGCCTGAGGCGAGACCTGCTTCTTGATGAGCTCCACCAGAGCCTCCACCGTCCCCTCCGCCGCGGCCACCGCGCGGCCGGACTGCGTACCGTTGGAACCCGCCACTAGCTCCCTCACGAGCACCGCCGCGGCGGCCGGTTCGCGGCCGTGGCGGATGACTGCCGCGAGCCGGCGAAGCGACGCCGGCGCCCCCAAATCCTCTGCCACCGCCGCTTCGGCGAGCGGCCGAGGCAGCGCGGCCAAGAGGGAGATTAACTCTTCCTCCAGCGCGATCGGTCGGTCTTGGAGATCCACGCTCATAATCCCCTCCGCGAACGCGCGGAAGGCGAATGCGACCGACCGGGCGGCGCCGGCCGACGCGAAGCACCGCCGGTTCCGTTCGCTCTCCCTGACAAGCCGCTTCCCCGCGGAAGCCAACCGCTCGCAGCTTGGCCAGTCGCCCTCCCGGGCGGCCGCCTTCATCTCCGTCGCGAGATCCGCGGCGTCGGCTCTGGTGAGCGGGACCCTGGGGGTGGGGACGCGGCGGGGGCCGTGAGCGGCGGTCCAGTCCTGGATCATGCGGCGGAGGGAGTGGTTGGGGATGAGGAGGAGGTCGGCATCGGGGCCGAGCGGGCGGCTGGTGACTGGACAGGTGTCGTTGCCCCGATCCAACCACGCCTCGATGCTCCGGCGGTCGTAGGTGATGCCGGTGGGCGCGGCAACGGGATCCTCCATGAGCTCGAACGATATCGGGCACTGGAATTGCACGGGGACGGAGAAGTCCTCGGAGGCCGCGGCAGCAGCAGAGGAGAGGGCCAAACGCTTGTCTTCCTTCCGCTTGGGGCCGCGGCGGCGGGTTCTCCACGGAAACGCCATGGAAGATGAAGATCTAGGAACGGAGATCTGTGATCTGAGATAGGAAGAAGGATGGAGAAGAAGAAGAGGATGGTCATGGTCGTATATGTAATTGAACGGGAAGGGGAATTTTTTTGAAATGTTGAAAGAGTAAATAGTTGGATTTGAATGTTGACCGTTGATTTTTGAACATGTAAAACCGCGGGAAGAAACGGTAAGCGACACGCTGGACGAGCGGGGTGGGGACGCATCGCCTCTTCTTCCCTCTTTTCTTGATCTGTTCGGCCAAATTCATCGATCGTTCGCTTTATCGGTGTTAATTTAATTTTTTAGGTGAAATTTCACTTTACCCTCTGACTTTTGTATTTTTGCAAATTTCTATATCTTTAAAGATAAAATTTCTTACGTTATTATTATTAATTTGTTTCCTTGACTTAAATAAATTGACTTGCTTAATGGTCTTCGAAGAATGGACTTTGGTCAGAAGTCTTCTCCTTGATCAACAACAACTAATACCCTTCTTTGGGGTCATAAAAATAAATTAACATGTAATAATTAAACCACCTCAATAAATTAGAGGATGAAATAAATCAAACTTTTGAATTGACCGGCTCTTGCAATTGATTTTACTCTTAATTATTAGGGCGGACTAAATGGGCGTGTTACAACGTAATCACGAGAAATTGAGCATCCGAGAAAAATGCATCCACTTGGTGTCCATTTCCGTTTCGAGCTCTCCTTCCTTGTTTGTGTTGATCAACATCAAGTCTTTTATTCATTGCCTTGGTTAGTATTGTCGGAAAATTTGTTGACCACTTTTATCTCTTTGATATTTGACTTAGTCGATTTACGACCGTCGAATTTTCCGGGAGGTTGTTATCTCCTCGGTATTTGACTTAGTCGATTTACGATCGTCGGATCTTCCGGGAGGTTGCTATCTCCTCGGTATTTGACTTAGTCGATTAACGACCGTCGGATCTTCCGGGAAGTTGCTCGGAGGAAGCAAACTGATTGGTTTACGTCGAGGCTAGTGCTCAACACTATCTCCGTAAAACGATATTGCTCTGCTACTGGTGCTCACGGATAGCAGCAATTCGTTTCCAAGATACAACGACGTCGTCTCGGAATAGTAGCACTTCAAATTCCGAGACCGGCGAACCTTTTCGCAGACTTTTTGAATTCTCGATGCAGAAGATGGATGAGTACAAATGCTTTAGATTGCAATGTTTGAATGAATGAAATGATCTAGTGGAGTTATCTATTTATATTGAGTGAAGAGGTAAGTAACATTTGGTTCGGACAGATCTGGACCGTTCATAACGAAAGAGTATAACCATTTAAAGATCATTTAATCTCGTTCCTTGATCTGAAGAGTTATAACTCTTCATATCCATCTTGATCTCGACCGTCAGATTAGAACATTTAATCCGACGCCTCAGATCCATTCTCCCTCTTCACATTCAGATCTTTGATCCGACGCTCCAGATCGCACCTTCTTGCGATCTGTCCAGATCTTTGATCCGACGACCACTATTGAGCGTATCTTGAACAATTAATTTCTCATTCACCCTTAATCGATTTTGAGCAAATAAATAGTCTAGATTTATCTACGCGAAACGTAGATTTCGATTTTGAAGTTAAACTTGACTTTCAACGATCGATGGCATCAAAATTGTATCCAACAAGTATTAGCCCTCGCGGGGTTGGCTACTGGAATAGATCTCGAGATCAATTCTCAATAGCTATAAAAATATTTTATTAGGAGTTTGACTTTTTCCTTATAAGAGGTTGTTGCGATAAGATAAAATATCTCTCATGATTTATTTACTTTTAAAATATGTAGGGTCATTTTGAACTTCTTCTTTTATTGTAATTGTCTTGTTTAATGTTACTTGATCTATCGTGTCGCCGGGAGTCAATTCGAGCAATTTTGTGTAGCATGGCTAGGCAGATCCTCTGTCCCACCTTTTTTCCTATCCCGCATGTCCCACTCTCCGGCGACGGCCAACGAGTCGTCTAATCGCCGATCAGACACCACAAGCGGCCTCCGGCTGCCGCTCCGAACAAAACTATACCCTAGGGGGTACGGTGAACCCGTCGGGATTGCCGCAATTGCGATCTTGCCAGATTCACCGTCGAATACAACGAGATTGCAATTGCAGCGATTCCGACCGATTCACCGTTTCTTTCAGGATATCATTTAATTCGGGACGACGATCAAAAATCATCAGTGGTGTCCGATTGACGATCGGACGACTCGTCGGTCGTCGCCGGAGAGTGGGACAGGCGGGATAGGGAAAAAAGTGGGACAGAGGATCCCGTCTGGGTTATTGTTGGAGATACTATCGGAGAGAATAAATTAACTTAAAATTACATAAATAATTTCAATTTATCAGTTGAGTCGTCTGAGCTAATAATTCCAAGCTGTCTAGCAATGCAGAGCTACTTGGAATGATTGAGTTGGCTGAAAAAACCTGAGTTGCCTTGTATGCAGAGTGCAGGCTCCGGAGTCTAAGTACAAACTCCCGTGCTGCAGCTCTTGAAGTGGAGACTCCCGAGTTGTAGACTTCCAAGTTGCAAAGTGAAGTTGCATACTTCAAGTGCAAACTCCTGAGCTACAGCTCCCGAGCTAACAACTCCCGACCTGAGACTCCCGGGTTGCCGACTCCAAAGTTGCAAAGTCTAATTTGCATATTCCTGAGCTGGAGTCTCCTGAGCTCCCGAGCTGCAAACTCCCGAGCTCAGACTCCCGAGCTGTAGACTCCCAAGTTGTATAGTTTAATTTACAAACTCCCGAGCTAGAGACTCCCGAGCTGTTGACTCCCAAGTCGTAGAGTCTAAATTACAAACTCTCGAGCCAGAGACTCCTGAGTCGAAGAAGAAGAAAATTGTTGAGGCATGCATAATACAATTTCCTTAAAACAAATTTGTCCTCCTCCGTCAATGCTTCGATGTTATGATGGGCATATGTTTTTCAGGATAATGAGCGTCTTGAGTTACTGCTCATTAACTCGTTCAGATCAGATTCTGCATTAATCATCAACTAATATATTTGTTACATTTGAATAACAAGCAAAAAAATTATTTAGGTGTCAAAACGAAAGGTCATTCGCTTAAACAAATTTTATCCTGACTGGTCCTGCATTTGACGTGCGCAGGTCCTACTCGCACACGAGTCAACTTAGTTTAGTATTTTGCACCCACGCGTGAGAGAGAGTCTCTCCTCATGGATTTATTCACAACTAACATGCTTATAAATAAATTTAAATCAGCCAATATATTTTGAAACTCTTAATGTGAGACTAAAATCTTCATTCATAATGAAATTTTTTTCCTCTTCACCTTTTTTTTTATTCACTTATATCCAACAGTGATTTGGTTGAATTTGATGATAGTTAGTGGTTGATTGAAATGTACTTGAACTGAGTTACATTCCAATTCGATCTTATTTTGTAATTTAGTTGGACTAGCTAGTGTGTTTTATGTGAACCTCTCACTTCTTTTTCTTCAGATGAAATCTCATATTGGATTCCTCTCATCTTCAACTCCCGTGTGTCTATCTGATATTGATCGTGTTAATTGATGGGTTGTTTTCGCTGGTATAGTCGAGTTAGTATTTGGACAAGATTTGTCATCGATGAGATATTGTTCAATTCTTAACAAGTGTGAATATTATTTCGGATTATCTTATATCTAAGAAGGTTGCTTTAGTAAATCATCATAATTTACTCTCTTTTAGAGTGAGTGAAGTCATCTTACGGAGAGACTGTCAAAATGACAACTTCACTTTTTAAAGTGGTAGTTTACTCTAACAAGCAACATTTGTTCAATATCTCTAATGGTAGGTCTCTACTTACGATCTTCTCCCACATTTTGTTCCATCCGCCAAAGTTGTCTTAGAATTTAGAACGTGTGGTATTGTATCATTGCATATATACGCAATAAATACATTGTGATCACTAACTTACTATATATTGACATGACTGTTCAATACCGCTGACATATATACCACGAATAGACAACTCAATTTATTCGATGTAACATCTTAAATACAAAGATTATTACGGTGTTATAAATAAAGGTCTTTTTTTCTATGGCGTAGATATATATGTTTTTTCCAAGATTTGTATATTTTCTTTTCGTTTCATATAAATTTTTTTTGAAAATTAACTTGAGTGTCGGAGTGGTTATGTCACTTTCCCTGACTTGCTATTATTATTTATTTTCCTGGTGTGTTTTAGCAACGTAACAAAGCTCCTTCGTACTAGGACTTGTCGTGGTCAACCTTCCAGCTAATTCGTCGATGAAGCTCACTTTTTGATTTTTTTTTTCGCTAGGCCCACTCAGATTTCTCATCTCCAAAAAATTCACCTTTGGGTCTTTTTTTATTTACTTAATATCTTATATGGACGCCTATTCAACTTTCAAATTTTATTGCACTTTGACTTGTCTGGTCAAATGTTCAATCATCCATAACCACTTCAATTTTCATAAAATCATATTGATTTTCCATTTCACTTATAATGTGGGTATCAAAATAAACTAGATAAACATGCATTTACCTACTTGGCAAATAATATTAGCATAATATAAATCTGACTTTAAATTTTATCAATTACGTCAAAATTAAATGGTCATATTTAACTACCATTAGACATGTAAGGAAAGATTTATTAATGGAAAAGAAAAAAAAAGAAGAGATAAAAAAGAGAAGAAAATTATCTTCATTTTTTAAAATATCACCATGGAGTATGGACTATAATTTGTAGAATCGCGATCCTGGATCGTAGGATCGTACGATCTTACGATCCTACACCACGAAACGATCCAGAATCGCGCAGAATTGTTTTTTGCAGCAGGATCGCAGCAGGATCGGACAGGATCGGACAGGATCGTATAGGATCGGACAGGATCGGAACAGGATCGATGAAAGCTTTAAGAGGTCATAACTTTTGACTCGGATTGAACCACGTGACCTATAATATATCAAATTGAAACTCGTTCAAAGATCTACAAGTTAGTTTTAAGATTGAATCCCAAAAAATATTGTTTAAAGCCTTTTTAGAGGCCCAGAAGATTATTAATCTTTTTTATTATTTTTTTTATCTTTTACATCGTTAGTGTTAGGGTTTTAAGATTATTTAAATATCTATTTAATTATTTTTTAGTTAGTTTTTGATTAATAATATTATGTTATATCTTTTTTTCTAAAATGATGAGTCTTTAAATGTCTATTATCTAATAGGTTGACAATTAAATTAGATCATCTTGTAATAAATAGAATATTCTTGAAGTTAAACGTGATTATTTTCATTATAGTGTTAATAAAAATTGTATATTTTTTCATTTTAAGGGTTTTTGATAGGATCGTACGATTTTACGATCCGATCCTGACCCCAAATCGATCCTGTGTAGAATCGCGATTCTACAAACCTTGGTATGAACATCACAATCCTCTCTCATTGCTTCGCATCCTCTCGCTGAAAATCTCAATCGGAAACATCGTCAGTTTTACATCTAGATTTTATTTTTTATTTTTGACCAAGATTTTACCTTAATGAATTTATCATTTTTAATGATGGTTGCACTCTCTATTTTTATGGTTTGATCTGTAAGATTTGTCTGGACTTAAAGATAGTTCTCGATCTAGACTTTCAATAATTGTCCAAATTCTCTGCTCTAGCATCATGATAATTCATTTTCTGGTTGAATGCTCTTTTAGTGTCAAAAGACGAAATGCTCGTCCTAGCGCCCTTGTTAGATCGTCTTAGGACTAATACATAGGAGATAAATCATGATGACTGAGAAAGCAAGAAGTTAAGAGGAGATACATTTATTAAACTTTAATCATACTCAACAATTCAAGCTAGGTTACACAACTCCACGAAAGTTGCTTCGGTATGGCAATCAGTTGCTCTCATTATGAGTTCCTTTCTGTTGGACAATCATTTAACTAAAGTAACTCCCCAGTTTTCACAAGTTTTTTACTTTGATCTTGTTCTTGTTCTTATTGTTCCTCAGCCATACTCTTCCTCTCGTGATCTCTGGGGCCAAGCAATGCTCATTCACTCGTAAAATAGTAAATCTAAGAACTGCACGATTTCCTCTGCCCAAGTACCTCTTCATTGCCGCCGGCTTGCTAGCGCCTCCATCTCCCCTCAGTCGACACCGAGAAAAACATGTCCGCGGCGAGAAGTAAAGGCGTCGCCTTTCGAACTCCTCGTCCACCGCCAATCCCGGAACCCGACACCCCAGGCTGAGGCATCCGGTGTTGAGGTTGCAAGGTTGCAAACATAGTCCCGCGTCGAAAACACATAGAAAAGATCATAAATTTATAAGGAAAAAATATCTCCATTGGCATGAGACCTTTTGGGAGAGTCCAAGAGCAAAACCATGAGGGCTTAGGCCCAAAGTGGACAATATCATATCATTGTGGAGATATCTAAATTCCTTTCGGTCCTAACATCCGGCGTCGCGCACAAACTACCCTAGGCGATCCACCATGACCTCACAGGCCCGCACCGAGTGGCGGCCAACATACCTCGCGATCTCTCCGATGTCGTTGATGATCTTGGTTGAGGTAGAGTAAGGCGTGCACGTGATGTTCCCCATAGCTGCGACAAGGACGTCTAACTTGGAGAATGTTGGTAAAGTGGAAGGCGATGGAAAACTCCGAGCCAAAAACAAGGAAGAGGTGAATAATTGTCACAGGAGAATATGATAAGAATAAAATTAGAATATATATATATATATTTTTAAAGGTCTCTTTACAATACACTCAAAATTGGAGGGTAAGCACTTTCCCCAAGTAAGGTTAAAGCTTTTCCTTCCCCTTCTTAACTCACTCTTCATAAACAAGATTAAAAGTTTCTTTCTCTCTTATTTATCCTTCTCTCATCCCCTCCCCAATAACACACTATTAGTTAGGGTCCTATGCTCAAGCCTAATATAAATTATGAGGATATTGATTGTGCAAAAAAAAAAATTGCAAAAACATTTATTAGATGTAAAAGATTTTCCATCTCATTAAACATTTTTGGAGAATTTTTTTTCAAGGGCTTTTCCTTCGAACAAGGAACTCCTTAACCTAAGTGCTATTCATTGTCGGGGCTATAACGAGATGAAAAAAACGTATATCATAATAATTTAGCAGCCTTTTTAAATAGGAGTAATTTTTTTTAAGGTTCTTCCCTCAAATGAGATGGGTAAAGTAATCAGAACAAATTTTGATTTTTCAAAATCCAAAATAATTAATTTGGCTAGGGATGTCAATGGATCAAATTTAGATTGGATTTTATATCCTCTATTCATATTCATCAGGTATTAGATATCCATCTTTTATTCTTTCAATCCAATTATATCATTCAACAAAAATATATTAAAATTAATATCATATTTAAAAATATATATCTATATATAATTTTAAAAATAAATTAAAAAAACTCTCTACTATAATATATAATTTAATCAAATATTCTAATTGATATCTGTCCAATATCAATAGTCCTTCCATATTATTATTTTGCATTTAGATGAATATTAAAAAAAAATGATGAATCAAGTAGCAGATAAATTAAACCTGGGGTAATCAATTCGGTCCCATGAAAGTTTTCCATCGGTAATCAAGGTAAATCAGGAAGCGCTCGTGATGGGTAGTCTAAAAATTCAGTGTCCCGAATTCGTGCATTTGGATGAATATTAGATCCATTCGACAGTTGCCATCCCTATGTTCGTCGTTGAAATAACAAATAAATTAAAGGAATTGTGCCACACGTTGGCCGTAGGGAATCGTTGGGAAACGCCAACGTCCGAACGGATCTCCAATGGCGTTTCCCGAACGCCGTCACTTCGCCGCGATCTGAAATTATAAAACAAAAGAAAAAGGAAAAAGCCATCCACTCGACAAATAAAAATACCGGATTCCCTCCATACACAACGGCTTGATATTTTGTGGGCCAGCTCTCTCCCCAGGCCAGGTATTCGATGGGTAACGGTGATTTCTTTAGCTTGCACCCCGTAAGGCAACTCGAATCCTCACCGTCCATTTATCGGAGGGTGATCCCTTCGTCGCAGTCTCCTGCGAGGGAATCTTCCTCCCTGATCTAGAATGTACTTTCTCCTCCTTAATAGAGAGTGCGGAGAGTTAGAGCGGAGAAAGAGAGAGAGCGCGCAAGCGAGCGTGTGCCGGAAGCCAACAAGAACCCTAATCGCCTCCTTCTTCCATGATTCTGATCTCCATTCGCTTACGCGATCGTTGATTAATCGTCTCTGATCGCTACTAATCTTATCGGATGCACGAATCTGTCTTCTCTGTTTTTATCGATTTCTCGTTTACCGAGTGAATTGCATTTTGAGATTTGTTTTACTTTTGCTGCATTTCTTTTCTTTGCAGTTTGGTTGCTGATTTTCCCGGTCATACGATTTCGGTTTTTGGACGTGGTTTTTGACTGTTTCGTTTCTTTGACGGATTCTTGGAGGGATTTTTGTCTTTTGAGTTGGAGCGCTGTAAGCCTGTATGAAGCTGGGCTAGAGGCCAAAGCGATGGAGGCGAGCAAAGAACCTGCGATTTCGGAGCCAATGCGGTTTACGACTGTTGGTGGCGGGAATGGGGCGCCGCGGCCGTGGATTATGGACGAGAGGGATGGGTTTATCTCATGGTTGCGGGGAGAATTCGCGGCGGCCAATGCTATCGTTGATCTGTTGATGTTTCATCTTATGGCCTCTGGCTCGCCAGGCGAGTATGATGGCGTCTTGGAATCCATCAACGAGCGGCGGTACTACTGGACGCCCATCCTCCATATGCAGCAGTACTTTCCGGTGGCTGATGTCGCGTCCGCTCTGCGGCAGGTGGAATGGAGTCAGACGAAACCAATGCCACAGAGGTATTCCTATGGTCCAAAGGGGAGGGACGGAAAGAAGTCTGGGCCTGGACACCGTTATGGTCATCGATCCGATTGGATTCTAGAAAGACATGGATCTGTTGCTCTTGCTACGGCTGTGGCTGATGATGGAAATGTGAAGAAACAAGATGGTCAGGTAGAAAATAATAAGGATGTACACCAGAAGAATGATGCCCTAACGTCACAGACAAAGTGTTCATCTCTTCATGCTGAGAAGGATGGTGAGCATTGGGTTCATCGCAAAGTTTGCTTTCCTTCGACTTTTTACTGGATTTTCAGTTTTATGGTTATCGAAGAACGTAACTTGCCCTGAAAACCATAACTGAAATGAAATAATTTATTGAATCTATGCATCATGTTGGTTTTTCTATCCATGTGATTTCTCTGACTTCCATGCGTCATTTTAATAGCGGTCATTAATTTTAAAGCTGTAAAACATATGCACTTTATTTTCTTTGAGAAATTAGGTTTGATACAAGTTTTTCTGTTACTTTGTTTATTACACGGTATAACCTGATATGCTCATTTTATGCAAATAAATTCATTCAGGAGTTTGCAATTCATCTAGCTCTCAGGAAAATGTTGGACAAGAAGATGGAGGTGAGAGTGTTGAAAATAAGTGTAATGAATTGGATCCTTCTGTTGTGGGTGATAGCCAAACTTTAGCTAGTACAGGTATGCCTTTCATCTTCATGCTTTATTTTTGGTTGAATTACAGGAAAAATCTTGATAAAGAGGATGTTTTATTTCAAATGTAATTTTCATAAGAATAAATTCTTTTTCATTTCATATCTATCTTGTTAATGAGATTCAATCCTCTACTTCTAGGGTTTTGCAATAATTCTTCTAAGGACAGAGCAAAGACGACTTCAAATCCCAATGAGAATCAGAATGTCATTCCAATTCCAAAAGAATTTTTGGCCAATGAATTATGTAATGGCACAATGGTATTTATCTTATATACTAGCACATGCATATTCTCATGTCAGATTTCTGTTATTTGGTGGAATTGCGTAACTTTTTTTACTTGGCAATGAAACTACTTCACCATATTTTGTAGGTTAATGTTGTTGAAGGGCTTAATATCTATGAGGATTTACTGGATAGATCAGAGGTGGATAGACTAGTTTCATTAGCTAATGAAATGAGAACTGCTGGTCTTAAAGGAGAACTTCAAGGCAAGTCAACTGGATCACCTTTCCCTTTTCTCCGATATGATTGACAGTAAAAAAATCTTGATTTGGTGTCTCTTTACAAGTATGTGGGTTTATATAACAGTCAAAATTTATGGTGATAAAAGACAATGTTTTCTCTGGATAATTAAATTTTATTTTATTTGTTGTTTGCTCCTGACATACTGAAAGTTAATCTTATTAGTTTGTAATATGCATTAAGGTGGATACCGCAGCTAATCTTACCTTAATTTTTACTAGAAATAGCAATGAAATGGACTCAACTTTTCTAAACTTTGTTTCAGTGCCCATTCTATATTAATCATGAAATACTGATATCTTCTTTCTATCTTCATTCTGCAGCAATATTTCGTTCATTTAAATTCTTTGAAGATTTTTATAGGCTTCCTTCATCTAATTATATGGATGTCGACTGAAACTCTTGTTTTCTTCTCACAAAGCATATTCTTTATATAATCCTTAGATACGATCCTTTTACCTATTACAAATCAGGTTTCATAGTGACCCCTTGTCGAAAATAAAGAGAAGTTAGGCAATCATTTCTTGGATATTGAATTACCAAATGGTATTCACCAGTTTTGCTAGAAATTTATAGATTTTTCTTTTTATCTTAGAAACATCTTTAAGCGTCAATTGGGTTTCAAGATAAAGCCAGCTGTATTAAATTCTACATTTTGCATGCATGGAATGATTACGAGCAGGGCAAACACTGGTAGTTCTGAAAAGACCAATGAAGGGACATGGAAGAGAAATGCTTCAATTAGGTGTGCCAGTTGCTGAGGGACCTCCAGAAGATGAAAGTACTGGTTTTACCATAGGCAAATACTGAGTCTAGTCAAATGAATTTGATCATTTATTCTTCAACATATATTAAATCCTCTAATTTAAGTTCAAATATATACAGAGAGAGAAGCGGAGGACAAAATTCCTAGCTTACTGAAGGATGTGCTTGATCGTTTGGTTCAGATGCAAATATTTCCCATGAAACCTGATTTTTGTACTATTGATTTCTTTAATGAGGTAAAACTTATTCTGGTGCTTTGATACTGGAACTTGTTTAGATGCAAACTAACATGGTTGCTTATGTAAAGGGAGATCATTCACAATCTCACTCATGGCCATTGTGGTACGGTAGACCTGTATGCAACTTATTATTGACGGAGTGTACTTTTGTATATGGCCGAGCAATGGGATTAGATCAAAGGGGAGATAACAATGGTTCACTGAAACTCTCTCTCACTGCAGGGTAAGTTCCTTTGTTGAAGCTTCCCCTTTTTCACTCTTCTCCTATTTAGTGTTATATGGGAGAAATTCAAATCTCAAAATTAAATTTCTTTTTTTCTGTGGTTTAAGATACATTTTCCTTTTTCTAATCTTTATGTCATCCAATGATTAAGCTTATCTTCCAGTTGTGTGTTTTGATTTCTTGGTATTAAAGTCAAGTCTTCAATTAGCCATTATATTTGAACATATGAAAACACGAGTGAATACCTCTTGCTTCTTATCAACAATCTTTAGCAACCAAAATGGTAGTCATAACGAGAGCATGATTGAGGAGCATATTGAATACCATGTTATTTGTTCATTCATAGCGTTGGGGGGAAATTCATGTGAAAACTTCAAGGGTGTGTTTGGTTCAAGTCATCGTATATAACCTCGGTTATGTGATTACCAAGTAATCACATAACCAAGGTTATGGGGAATGAAACATAACCTGAAATTGTTTGGTTCAATTTAAGTAATCAAATAAAATCTTGTTTGTTTAGAGGTAATAGTCTATAACCTAATATAATATTTTACCGTATTACCCTTTAGAATTTGTTTAGATAATTTTATTTATTTAGACTTAAGGGCGCCGACGTCGATCGTCAGTGTCCACGTAGACAGTCGGTGTCCAACACCGGCGACTGACTGTCGGCGTCGACCGCCGACGATCCGCCACCGACTGTCGCTCGACCGCCGACATCGCCCACCTCGACGATCCGCCGACCGCCGACTATCGACGGTTGCCGACCTGTGCGTCATCCAACTAGAATCGTCCTGCCGCCGCGATCGTATGGTCGCCGCGATCGCTGGTCCCCCGCCCCCCCCGCCCCGCCGCCGCCCCGCCCCGCCGCCGCCGGCCGCCGCCCGCCGGCCGCCGCCGCCGCCGACCGCCGCCGCCGCGGCCGCCGGCGACCGCCGGCTGGCGGGTCACCGCCGTGGTCGCCGCACCGGTCGATCGGAATAATGTTTTCGGATGTTAATAAATTGTAATGGTTATTTTCGTCTTAAATGTATATTAGGATAATTTTGGAAATAAGTTTCATAACTTGGGATCGAAAAACTTACTTCCCTAAGATTTTTCGATTCCTGGTTGCATGCCCCATTTGCTGACGTGTCGGGCATCGATCATTACTAGGGAATCGCTGATTATCTAAACCAAACAAGGTTTTTGTTGATAACCTTGGATGGATAACCAAGGTTATCAAGGATAACCCTCAACCAAACGCACCCCAAGGGTTTTAGTTATATGTAATCTAGCATGAGTTGGAAACCAAATATGGTTAACAATGAATGTATATGAGACCTCATAGCCTTGAATCAGCGACTAGAACTGTGTAAATATTTTTAAAGGAAAGTTGCTATAGTAGATGAAGTCTACAATTTTTGTTGGTTTGTTAGAATGGGTCTTTGCATGTTTTCCAAAATTTCTATATCCTGGGTTTAGTATAGGTGATCATAATCTTAAGCTCGTTAGAAACCTAGGAATGTTTAGGATGGAGTTTTTTTTTTTTAATGCATGTGCCATGTGAATTAAAATTATCAAACACTCAATTAATTGAGAAGAATTAACATAAACAAGTCATGAGTTCCAACTCATTGAGGTTGGCTATGTGGATAGTATCCATCCATTGAAATCAAGATCCATGCTATAAAGCTTTTGATATTATTTTACACTAGTTGTCAGGGGCTAGTACAATCCACGACCATCCTTCCAGGCTCGAGACTGATGTTTTATAGTATTGCCATAGAAAATCTTATTCCAAATGTTCACATACAATTATGAAAGATACTAACTTTTGCAATTATTTTTTATTATTATTTTATGTTTCATTTCGATTTAAATAAAATTGTGTTGATCAAAAAATTATGATATGATTTATTAGGTAATAAGAATTAGTAGATTTCTTTCATAAGTTTGTTGACAGAAAATCTCACAATCCCATGATATGCCAAACATAGGTGTATGTACTTTTTTTTTTTTTACTATCAACACTTTTAGTGGTTCTAATTGTAGTAGGAATGGTGGATTAGAAATCAACAATCAAGACTTAGATTTGATTTAGTATTATCATAATTTACATAGTAGTATATTATTAAGGTGTAAGCACTTAACGAATTTATCTATTTTGTTGATATCACAGCATAAGATGACGATGGCAAAATTCTAGTATGCCTATGTTAGATATTATCATATGATGCGCCACTACATGCAAGACGTCCTATCTCAGCTTTGTTGCTCCAATCTGGAATGTCTATTTTAGATTTTCTTAAAAAGTCGGAAACCATCGCTGTATGCACATTGGATTGGTGGAATTAATCTGTAGCCATTTCTCTTGGTTTTTCCTTCAGGTCTCTTATCGTGATGCAAGGGAAAAGTGCGGATCTAGCCAGACGTGCTATCCCTTCCCTTCGCAAGCAGCGAATCCTTCTAACTTTGGGGAAGTCCATATCAAAGAAGACTCTCATATCTGAAGGCTTGTTCCCCGGACATCCAACCTTTGACCCATTATCCGTCAGGACACATCCATCAAGCTGTGCCGTATTTGTGCAACCAATTCACACTCTGGCAGCTGCGCCTTTCCCTGCACCTACGTTATCAGCTCCTCCAATCCACCCTGGCCTCCGACAGTCTGTTTCTGGCACTGGAGTCTTCCTCCCCCCTGGGTCTATTCATCCCACATCACCAAAACTTACGTCAACTGAAGCTATCCATGCTTCGCAGGTAGTTACTTTGCCTGACAAACCAATTTGTAATGGCGATGCATCTCCAAAAATCCAGCAGAAAACATCCCCGAAGAGTACAGCAGAGTCGACTAGATCCAAGATGGAAAGCAATGGTTGCTCAAGCAACATTGATAGTGCTCTCGGCGCACAGCAGCAAGATGCTGTTGCGAAGAAGATAGCAAGCAATCTGACAGAAAATGTTTAGTAGAAGAGCAGGTACAGAGACAGAACTACAAGGAAAGTTTTGGAGCAACTGTAAAGAGAGTGGAATCACATCATTTCTGATAGTTTCTGCATTTCATTGGTTATGAGAACACCTTCCAGGTTTGTAGAATCTCTTTAAATTAATATTTTCATCTTAAATCTTGAATGAACTTGCAAAAGTGATTTGCATCTACTGGAAGTAATATTTTTCTGTCCGTCAATGGAAGGATATTTTCTAGGCAATAGGTGGGTTCCTTTTTAAAATTTAGATAAACAAACATCTTAGTTATGTATGTGTTTCTTTTCTTTTTTTTTTCAATTTTCTTAATGGTAAAAATATTACTATAAAAATATAAATGAACTCCTAAAAATATACAAGTATAATTACTGTATCATCAAATGTTTAGAGTTGAGCCTTATTGTTAAGGCTGGCTAAAGATCACTCGTACATTTCAAGTGTTTTTCGTTGTTGACACGAGATGAAGAAAGTAAATTGTGGTGATAATTTTCCTAGATGGAAGATTGATTCTCTCGGATTCGATTCTTACTTTTATATGATAATTTATCATTTAAATATTAACTAGTTATGCCCATGGATTTAAAGTTTGGACGATGAAATTATCATTTTGCTAGATGTTTTAGAGTTGAGGATGGCAGTCAGAGTTTAGTTTAAAACCCCTAGAATGTCATATAAAGTATACCTAGTATACATGAAACTCTTATCATGTGGGGTTTCAGGAAAAAATCTATTATACGCAATCTTATTCTATTTTTGTAAGAGATTATTTTTAAAACTCGGAATATATGATTTTTTATGACATAAGACATAATTATATATATATATATATATATATATATATATATATATATATATATATATATATATTATGTTGTACATTCTATAAGAATTTAGTATATTTCTTTAAAATCTTTTTAACTTAAATATTATATCTTAAATTCTAATTCCTAAGTTTAAAAAAAATTATATTAGGTGTTCATGAAGTGTGCGGCATAAAGAGAGACTAGGTATTTTTACCTTTCATTCATTCAAAGATAATTGATCTAATCCTACGAAAGTTTTTTATCGATCGTCGGATAAATTCAGAAAACACGAATGAGGGATGGCCAACACCAAGAGTGATTTAAGTGTCACAAATGTTTATTTGCGTTATATGAGAATTAAATCTTTGTTGCTCGAGAAATTCGTTCATCCGCTTACCATCGCACCTAGCTCGGGGGGTCTTCAACACGACCCTCAATGTGGCAATAGGTGACTTGCTTATCCCAAGCGCTTTTCACCGTTAGTCCCGAAGTGAGATGAAAGGATTAAATCGTGATGATCGAGCAACCTTTTTACGTGGAGGGATTTTATTCCCTAATAAATTGTTTCTTGGGATTCATCCCTACTTTTATGTGGCAATTTACCACTCAAGTATCAATTCGACTATGTCCATGAGGGCTTCAACATGACCCTCAAATGTGACAAAAGATGATTCGCTCATCGCAAGTGTCCCTTATCACCGACTCCACAATGAGATGAACGGAGTAAATCACAGTGATTGAACAACCTCTCTAAGTAGGAGAGATTTTATTTTTCAAAGGAATTATTCTCTCAGAGATTTAATCACTATTCTCATATGACAATTTATCATCTAAATACCAATTTGCTTATGTCTATGAAAGCTTTGACATGTCCCTTAATTGTGGTAGAGGGTCATAGAGTGATCCCGTCGAAGAACGGTGAGGGATGGATTGTTGGTGATGTAGAGGAGAAGTTGACTACTAGAAGATCTCATTGACAACTGAAAGGCACTAAAAGAAGAAACATTAGAGGTAGGTCGGGGTCTCAACGTTCGAGTCAACACCAAGAAGCAGTAAAGAGGATTGGAAATGAAATAGCTCTATTGACAAAAATGTGAGCGTACTTGCACCATGCAGAAGGAACCCTTATTTATAATACTCCCTCATAACCCCCACTCTAATGAGATGTTATATCAATATAAATGCAAACATTCAATCACTATATTTCAGTGATGGCAATAGTCACATCACTTATCATATGATGATTGTCTTAATGCGCATCTGCACAAGATACGACTTCACGTTCTAGTAATTATATTTTTGGGCTTTGTTTCTCAAAGGAATTTTAGAAGAACGGTTCCAATGGACTGACCGACTAATGGGCTTGATGGATCGACAGTATGATAGGCCTATTGGGCCTTGGAGAGATTTCTATCTCCTGAGAATATTATGAGTTCGTGGGTTATTTAAGTGTTCGACCGACTAACCTAGAGCCTTAATCTTGCTTGATTGTGATAAAGACTATCCGACCGGATACGACTTCTGTCTCTCTGGAATTATGCTTGATTGGACTTGTCTCTTCGGTTCAAGGATTATGGCCTACTTGGGCCGTTATAAGTTTAGGTGAGGCTTCTTTTTTTTATGAACTCTAAGGGTTTGATCGGACATATACCTCTTTGTAATTTGGTCGGCTATATCCACTCAGCCGCCAAAAGATAGGTTTGCCTAGTGGCCCATCCTGTGCTCTCGTTCTACCAAATCGTCCGCTCGAATTTTGCTGCACGAATTTTGTTGGGCTCCTCTAAGTGTCTTATCGGACTCTAAGTCTAAGTTTGGTGTGTTTGATATCTTTGATCTTCACGTCAGCCAACCATCTTAATTCTCCTTCTCCGGAAGGAACCATCAGAACCGGCAGGATCATAGAGCAATATTTATCTGAATTTCTGGATGGCCTAACCATATAGGAGATCCAAATAACAAATCATCTAACAGACCAAGGGAAGAATTAAGGGGAGCCCAAATTGGTCTTGTAAAATGGAATAATAATAATAATAATAATAATAATAATAATAATAATAATATCAGTGAATATCATTGTCTAGATAGATGGGGCAAGCGACCTGGTCTTACTCGATCATCTAGGCAATCGAAGTATCGGAGTGGGGCGGCCGAGTTGTGCAAGACAGATGAGTTATGTGGGTCAAATGATCTGTTGGGTCAATCAGGTCAGTCGCCCTATGTGGGTGAGTCAGGAGGCGAGGCCATTATGCGGACTTGGTTGGGCCAAGAGATTCAAATGGTCAAGAGGACTAGCTAGTCCAAGTGATCAAATGGGCTAGTCGAGCCAGTCAAATCATGCGATATGGTTGGCTCGAGTGTGCTAGCTGGTTTAGGCATGCTAATTGATCTAAGTGTATCGATTTATTTAAGTAGGTGAGTCCATTTGATCCATGTGAATTAATTATTCAATCCAAACTACCAATCGAGTCAAATGAGTTGCTTAATCCTGATAGATCGAACGTTGCCAATTAGTATAGGCAATAGCTCAATCGAATTGATGAAACAGATCTAGTCAAGCTAAATTATCGGATCAACTTCATCTTGAGAAATAAAAATTATATACCCCACATCGAAAAATATTTTTCACTAAATTTCAGTAACATAACCAAATTATATTTTTCTAAAAAGAATTAGGCTTGCTTGGTTGTTGATTTTGAAATAAAGTAAAACATTTTTTTAAAGGAATTTAATTTTAATTTATGTTAAGCATTCTAAAATCATAATAGAAATATATTAATAAATTAACATACGGTCTAAAATCAATCATTTTAATCGCTCTGAAGTTATCAACTATTAGCAATAAGACATTGGGTATTAATAAATCAGCATGATATATTTTTAAGTTTTTTAATGATTTATTTTATTTTATTTTATTTATATATATTCATAAATTATGCAAATGCAACTTGTTGGAGAATTAATTGAAATACAATTATATTATTACCTAGCAGACTCTAATATCCTGCTCCGAAAGGAAGGAATTGAAATTTCTTTGGAAATTAGAATTCAATTCCATCCTTTGATAGTAATTTTCAGGAAGAAATTGTTAAGTAATTGAATTCCAATTCCTTTCAAACTCGTCAAAACAAATCATACCTAAATACATGTAATTTGTGAAAGGAATTCACTTAAACGAATTAAATTGTCAAATCGCCCTCTCACAAAACAAATTAAAGTTGCTCCGGTTCTATCCTCGTAGGATAAAATCGTAAAAGTATAATAATTGAATTGAATTCAATTCTGTTTTTATAATTCATTTCAAATATAAGAATTAGAATTCAATTCCGCGGATGGAATTCAATTCCGATCAAAATTAAATTTCAATTTCTTACTTAAAAGGTTTCCAAATATGTGTAAGTGATTAAATGCAAAAAGTCAAAGTGATGTTTTTTTTTAAATGTGAAAAACAAAGGGCAAGGATTGCAATTTGAACCTGTTTGTTTATTTATTTAATAAATAGGTTGTCCTTTATTTACATTTTGACAAACGGTGTCGATCGAATTGAGATCAGTGCATGAGCTGTTTCTTGTAAGACTGCGTTTGATAGGGTGTAATCCATCCTATAATGTAATCAAGATTATATTATAGGGTAAATTTTTTTGTTTGGAATAATTTTAAAATCGTAATATAATATAATCTCAATTACAAAAGAGGTTGATGATTTATAATCTGGATTACAAAACAAAACCGATATAATCTGATTATATTACAGTTTGTAAAGTTATTGATCGGGCAGCGTCGGTCGACGATCGACCGCTAGCCGCCGTCGCCGACCGGCCGTCGACCGCCGGTCGTCGTCAACCATGATCGTTGGTCGTCGTTGTCAGTCGTCGACAGCAAATCTTTGATTACATTACAGGATGGATTACCCCTTCAACAAACGCAGCCTATGATTATCAAAGATTACATACAACTCGTTACCAAATATAGTAATGTAATCTTGATTACATTACATTACAATCTTGATTACATTACAGACTCGATTACATTACCCCGTACCAAACACAGCTTAAGTATTGAAGCATTGCGCCGGCATCGGATGCGACTCGTTCACTTATATCAGATGGACTCATATAGTCCTCGAAAAGTGTTCATGTCACGTCTCGCGAGTCCACTCACATCTAAGATAACATTACCACTCCTCTCACTCTGCTATCATATGTCCGAGATTTTTATCTTTATAGGATGGATCGATAATTAATATGTGAATATTATTCACATTAAATTTGAAAATCAAAATCTGATAAAGTCAGTATATCTCCTCTTCTTTATATACTAACTATCACATCTGAATTTGTAATCTCCGTGATTAACATATGTCCGAAACTCTTATTGGGTTCAGGTCGGATCGTGATTGTGTGACTCCACTCATAGATAGGTCGGTTGGTTGGATCCGAACTTGATACCGAATCAGATTGGTCTGGCTCTGCGGATCTAACACGTGGCTCCTGCCATCTATCACACGTTGGGAGACGTGGGGAACTTGTTCGCGTGTGGGCCGACGGCAACAGGGTCAAGGGGGAATGGGATGAGTCAAACATAGGATTAGATCAGGGAACCATGATTGACAGATTGAGTTTGACATTAATATTTCAATAAAAAAATATTAATTAGTATCTATTAATAATATTTAATAAAAATAATATTAATGATATTTTATATTTTTAAAAATAATTTTAAATATATATTTAAAATATTGCCTCTGCTTATGTTACATATATTTAACAAAAGGTCTAGAATTTTCAAAACGCTTCATACTTTCATGTGCTCCCATTTAACTTCCAAAAATGCCCTTCTCTGTCAGACCGAGTTCATTTTCAATACTCTATTGTTACAGTTAGAATTAAAAATGATGATCCTCCCATATTGGACAGATGATTAATATATAAGTATTGTCATTAATAAATTTGGGATCAAATTTTAGCAAAGTTATTATATCCATTCTTTATTAGTCATAATATTTGGGTTAGTAACTTTCATAATTTATCTTTTTCGTATTGATTTTGAGATAAATTGACGGAGATATTAGGATGAATTAATCGTCTTTTCATCTAGAATTAAAAATGATGATTAAGACCTAAGTGATAGCTTCTACGGTTCTAGCATCATGAACGGAATAAATGATAACTCTTCTGGCTTTTTCTATTTTGTCCTCTCCTAGGCGGTAACTCGGCCGTTTTTCTTTTTTTAATCCTGATCTCTTTATTCTTCTGCACCCGAAACCCATTGGATCTGATAAGTAGAGGGAGCTGGCTGCGAGATCTCACTGTCCTCTTCTCCTCGTCGGGCCGGGGTGGCGATCTCTCGGCGAGGTTTTGAATTTAGAGGTGGCGGCGCTCAGGCGCTGGCTTGCCGAGCCGGTCAGGGAAGGTCGAGAATGGCGGCGGTGTCGGAGGCTCCAGCACCCCACGACTCCGGGAATCTCAATCCGAAGTACGAGGGCCCGTCGCCGGATGACGCCGTGATCTTTTTCGGGATATCGCTCTTGCTCGGAATAGCATCGAGGCATCTACTGAGTGGGACGCCGCGCGTCCCCTACACCGTCGCGCTGCTCGTCCTCGGCGTCGGCCTCGGATCCATCGGTTCGATCGTCTCACTTTCTTTCTGTTGATTGAAGGATCCTTACCTACGTTTTTAGTTCCATGTTTTTTTAATGAACTACCGAATGAGCGACCCATCAATCACGCCCTCCCGCAGGTGCCAATTTGGATGGGTCGAGCCCTCACGGGTTGGATCGGATGGTAAAACGCCTGATCGTTTATTTCGGGATCACAGGTTCGAACATCGTCAGTTGTGCACGGGGATAAAATCCTGGTCTGATGACTTTAATCCGCTCGACCCCAGGCGTCTCACCATACTAGTGATAACCGTGGTTTGCCTCCCTCTGGAAACCTATGGGGCCGGGACCAGGGGCCGCTAAAGTGGCGGTTCCACCTTTTGCTTTGTTGCAATTTGGATGGGTCGAGTCCCACGGGATGGACTGATGATTAGTACGTGAGTGTTGCCACAAAGAGGTCTGGGGTTAAATCCTGACAAAGTCAGTATGCCCACACTCCCCATGCGTTAGCCATAACATCCGGGACTAATAGCCCTCGTGATTTACTTTCTTCGTATTGACCCTGAGACGGATTGACAGGGGCGTTGGGATGAATAATTCGTCTTTTGCCACCAATTTGGATGGGTCGACTTGAAAAAAAAAATCATCTCTATCCGAATAAAATTGAAAACTCTTAAATCCCTGCTATGAACCAACCCTAATCAATTCAAATAACCTATTAAAAATGACTTTTAATTATTTTTTTATAACTCTTAATTTTTTCTCAATACTTATCATTATCATGTTAATATTATTTTAATTTTTAAAATAAAATTTAATTAAAACGTAATAAATCTATTATCAGATCAAAATCTCCAATTCAAAAAACCCCTCATCCAAACACCATCCAAATCCAAAATCATCGATCTGCACTCATTATTTTATTTTTTTTGGGATCGAATTTATTTTTGACACCTATGTTGCCATCGCAACTCCTTATTTGTTAAAATTAAAGATTATCAGTAAATAAATTATAATGAACGGAATAAATGACACCTATCTGCCATCCCGACTCCTTTTCGACTCCTATGCTGGCATCACCTATGCTGACGTCACAACTCATTATTCTCTTCTTTTACTTCAGGTTTGGAAACCTTTTAAGTAAAAATATTAAAATTCAATTCCGGTCGGAATTCAATTCCATTCGGAATTTAATTCCAATTCTCATATTGGGAATAAATTGTAAAAACAAAATTGAATTCAATTCGTTTACGATTTTATCCTGCGCAGATAGAGCCGGAGTAACTTTGATTTATTTTGT
Source organism: Boesenbergia rotunda (assembly GCA_024364735.1). Lineage (NCBI taxonomy): Eukaryota > Viridiplantae > Streptophyta > Magnoliopsida > Zingiberales > Zingiberaceae > Boesenbergia > Boesenbergia rotunda. The sequence goes on along the minus strand of JAGFNQ010003404.1, from coordinate 574,649 downwards.
GAAGGGACGATTTGATTATTTAATTTGTTTAAGTGAAAGGAATTCAATTCCTTTCATAAATCAGATGTGCTTAGGTGTGATTTATTTTGAGGGTTTGAAAGGAATTGGAATTCAATTCCTTCCTGAAAATTGTTACTAAACGATGAAATTGAATTCTAATTCTCAAAAAATTTCAATTCATTCCTTTCCAAATAGGGTGTTAATGAAGGGAATAAATGATAACTCTTTTGCCTTTTGTATTTTGTCCTCTCCTAGTCGGGTACTCCTCTCTTTGTTCTTTGCACCCACCCCAAACCATTTGGATCTGATATGTAGAGGAAGGAAAGAGCTGCGAGATCGATCTCACTGTCCTCTCTCTCTACTCCTCGTCGGGACCGGCCGGGGTGGGGATCTCTCGGCGAGGTTTTGAATCTGGAGGTGGCGGCGCTGGCTTGCCGAGCTGGTCAGGGAAGGTTGAGAATGGCGGCGGTCGCGGAGGCTGCAGCACCCCACGACTCCGGGAATCCCAATCGAAGTACGAGCGCCCGTCGCCGGATGACGCCGTGATCTTTTTCGGGATATCGCTCTTGCTCGGAATAGCATCGAGGCATCTACTGAGTGGGACGCCGCGCGTCCCCTACACCGTCGCGCTGCTCGTCCTCGGCGTCGGCCTCGGATCCATCGGTTTGATCATCTCACTTTCTTTACGTTGATGGATCCCGTTTTTAGTTTCCTTTTTGAAAGGTGGCAGGAAAAGTAATTTGCTTGGTTTTGGCACCGGGTCTATCTCTCTAAGCTACTCATTCAGATAATGACTAATAAATAAAAAAAAAATTTAATCATGATTTACTCTTAAATTTTAATAACACCTCGTATCAGTCCAATCAATCTCCATGAGAATATTTTTATTTTTCAACAAATTACTAATGAAACAAATTAATTTTAATCGTTTATTTATAAGCATATTTAACGTTACTATATTTGTCCATGTCTGTTTATACATAGTCGATTATTTACTTTTTAATTTTCTTTCTCTTCTTTCTTTTTCTATCAGAAAGGAACTGTCTTTCTTCTTTTAATTTTAATTATATTTTATTTATCATTCATTTTGTTTTCTCTTTTTAATTCTTTCTGTGCTACTTTTAATTTTTTCTAAACCTCAACACCGCCACTTTTTCTTCTCCCTAAAATCTTCGACGGCTTCTAGCGTCATATTATTCTTTTGGCAAAAGTTAAAAAGTGCCCCTTTCCTTTTTTTTCTTCAAATCTTTAAAATCACATCTCATTTTAATTTTTTATAAAAAAAATGTCCCATCTCATATAATATAACGTAATTATCCTCTAATATTATTCTTATTATTATCCACGTAAATTTTGAATCAATTAGATGTGTTAATTATAACAGAAATAAAATTATAACTACTCCAATTATAATAATTTTAGCAGTTATAGTTTTGTAATTATGAAAAACAATCTTAATAAGAGCATTAAATTTTTTAAAGGCTCCAACAAAAAAAAAACCTTTAAATGATTTTTTTAGCTTAACAGGGCATATGAGTTACACCCGATAATAAATATAGATTTTGAAAGTTTAACTGATATATTCATTAATCTGAATTAAAAGTTATGATTTTTTAAATTTATTTAATATTTATATTGTATAGTTATGAAATCGTAAGTACTATAATTATATTATAAATCATTTATAGTAATTATGAAATCATAATTATTATAATTGTATAGCAACGGTAAGTTCATGATTATTATAATTCGTCTTAGGTTTAGGATTTAAGTGAGAAATATAAATGAGAGATAATAATAAAAATATATATATTTAAAGATAAATAATTACGTATGAAATGAGACGTTTGTTTTTTATAATAAAAATTAAAATGAAATCTTATCTGGATAATTTAAAAAATTAAAAGCGTCGTTTTCATTTTTGTCCTAATTCTTTTTTAACTTTGTGTCTTATTTTCACGCTGCTTTATTTTCTATTTTTTAATCTGTATTTCCTCTGATTTTTTTTTCTCCCTCTGTAAAGTTCTAATCTGGAATTCTTTTTCCTATTTTCTTTAATTCTTTTTCTCCTCTCGACCTGCCGGCTAGCCAGCAGCCGATCCTTACGCCGCTCCCAGGCGCCACCGCCGCCCCCTCCGTCAGCGCCACCGCCGCCCCCACCATCGGTTCCCTCCTTATCAACAGAAACAATCTTCAATCCCTCCTCTTTATTCTTCTCTCTACAGCAGCTATCAAGAGCGGTATATTTGCTGCCTACATCTTCTGCCCTTTCCTGATCTCACTTTCCTTTTTTCCCTTAATTTCAAGAACAACAAGCTTCTTCTGATTTTTTCATCCCGCGGCAGCAAGCTTTGTTTCCTTGTTTCCTCTCTTCCACCATTCTTTCTTCCAATATTGTTTGATGTTCCGGACAACATCAGTAGTTTTTCTCTGTTACAGCAGCCTTATTGTTTGATTTCCATCAACAGGCTAGCTGAGGTCCAAGGCTGGCTGTTTTCTTTTCCTCTGAAGCTCCTCATGCGCCGACCTTCTTTCTTTCTCCGCCTCCTCTTCACGCACCCTTCTCTCAATTCTTCTTTCTTTCCCTTTTTATTTTTCTTCTTCTTCCTTTTCCATGCTTTTGCTTTTCCACCTACAGCACTTCTTCTTTTTTGCTTTAAAACTGCAGTAGCAGCAGCACCTTGCTGTCCTTTTTCAAGCAGTCGGCAGCCTTCCGCAAAATGTTGCAGCAATCACAAACAGTTTCATTAATTTCAGTTGCTTCTCAACAATAGCAACTCTCCCTCCTAGAGCATCTCCAAATAGTTAAACCCCTCAATGAAGTTTTTTTAGTCTCTAATGTGTCGTATCAATGTCACATTAAAAATATAAAAACATATTCTCTATATAATAAAAAAAACCTCCTTATAATTTTTTTATAGGTCTTACATTACAAATTATATATCTTTCTATATTATCATAATGCAACATTATTTTATCATTAATTACGAGTTCCATCTTCAAGAGAGAAAAAATAAATTTGAGTTTTCAGCACTGTTGTTGAACTACAAACCTTAAACCTCACTTCTACGGTTCAATCTTTTTTATTGAGCTTTTTTGATTTTACAAATCTTGCATTGGAGATGCCCTTATCGCTCTCTTATCGCTCGTCGCTGTTTTCAGTGTCCTTTTCCAATCGGGGAGTAATCATGCTCTACCCCTCCTGTCAAGTTTGCCGGGAGTAATGCAGTCATTATTATTATTATTATTATTATTTCCATAACTTTAAGCTTATCTATTACTATATTATCGTCTAGTTAATCTGTATAAATAATCTTGTTAGCTTATGATAAATATCAACAATGAAGCAATTCCCCTCTCTTTATTGTTCTCTCAATTCTTTCTTTCCCACGCGTTTCTATGTTTTTATGTTTCAACAGTACCTTGCGATTAGAACTTATTTGTTGATAACCTTTTCTGATACTAAATGGTGGAGGAGAATTTCTGCATATGAAGATCTGCATACCTTTTGATTGAAGATTTACAAATGTATGTGGATGTGACTGAATATAGGCACAGTACTTCTCATGTCTCGAGATTGACCAATGTTCTTTAATGCATAAGAAGATCTGTTCAAAGTGTCAAGATAAACTTTGAGGCTATTATTCTACTTGAGTGGTCCTACTGATATTCATGTTATGTTTGTTGTTGCTTTAGTTTAATATAATCATTCTTAGAGAAGACTGTAGATTATTAGGAAAGACTGATTTATTGTATATATTTCAAGGATTAATACAGCCAATCACCAATGGTCATCCTAGTTTGCAACTAAATCTACTGACACGCTATGAGATGTTAAATGTTATTTGTAGATAGATTCTGTTCTTGATAATTTTGCACCAGATGTTCATGTAATGAAAAAAAAAGTTTGATGAAGAAAAAAGGGACTATGTTTCCATCGAACCTGTTCATCACTTCACTTAATGATTCAAGTGACTATTATTCAATCTATCCAATCCTATTTTTTCATCTTTGTATATTCAATGTGGCAGTTGTTTTAGGACATGTAGATAACTTAATCTATTATAATGATGGCAACATCTAAATAATTTTTTAAACTGATATTCATTTAATGAAGTAACATATGCTTCCATATGAGTCCTTTCACTTCAATGAATGATTTTAGCCACATCATGCATCTATCTTAGCTTATTCAGTCATCTTTGTGTATCCCATGCAACCTTCCATGCTGCTTAATAGTTTAGAGCATGTAAATGACTTTCTTTATTATACTGAAAGTATTGACTGAAACAGTGTGTGCGGACAATACTGTATGACTGTTATTCTTGAATCAATATTATGAAGGAATCTTAAATGGCTTTGGTATTATACAGCTCATTTTCCATCTTAACTTACATGGTTGCCTTCCTCCACTATGCAATTCATATCCAATTTACTTTGTTTTCAGAATATGGAACCAACATTGATTTAGGGAAATTAGGATCTGGCATCCGTCTTTGTAAGTATTAACCTACTGGCAGTTAATGCAAACTGATATATCTGACTGTGATAGGGCTTACTGGGTTGTTTCCAGGGGCAAATATTAATCCTAATCTTCTCCTAGCTGTTTTCCTTCCTGCTCTTCTTTTTGAGAGTTCATTTTTATTGGAAGTGCACCAAATAAAGGTATTATTCTATCTTCGTATAGAAAATTATCAAAAGGTTATATTCTCGTTTTCATATAGTTGATTATGTAGATTAATATTTTAAGCTCTATTTTTTGGACTGGAATCTTTCTTTAGTGAAGTGTGAAAGATTAATAACTTACTCTTGTTATGGAATCTACACTATTGGACGGTAGCAAAGCTTTACCTGTTTCTCCTTGTCTGCATGGATGGAATGATATATAACTAGAACATATTACCATTCCATTGCTTCCTTATGGAAACTACGAAATAACTTACTACTCGTTAAATTATAATTTGGAGATACCTTTCCTATGTCTGCATCAATGACATTGCAAGGCATGTCCATAACACATGCCTTATTTTCTACATCTATGAATCCATTAAAAAGAATTTAAAGAAAAAAACACTGTTGGAGAAGTTTCCTTATTTCTATTATAAGTCCATAGCTGCACTAACGGTTTAAAACTTCAAATATCACTGAACTTATCATATATGGATAATTGAACATTGGTTGTTCTGGTTGGTGCAATCCTCCTTAGGTCAATGTTGACCATTTTGACCGAGCTCGAGTGGGTTCGAGTTTGAGTTTCGATGTTTGACAAGATGTGTGTAATAAGTCAAGTAGGCCAAGGTTGACGGGAGACTTGACCGGTGAAGTCCTAACTCGAGGGTTAGGTAAAGCAGAAGTCCTAGTGGGACTAGACACACATAGTTGGGAACTAGGTGAAGTCCAAGTGATTTGGGAGGATTGCACGTTGGCAAAGTAGAAGTCTATCGAGAGACTAGACCTAACTGCGGTTAGGCAAAGGGAAGCCCTAGTGGGACTAGGCAGACCTAGTTGGGAACTAGGTGAAGTCCAAGGTGGGTTAGCTGGGAGCTAAACACTTGACACGAGAGAAGTTCTAGTTGGAAATTAGGCAACGGAAAGTCTTAACATGTCACGGTTGACCGAAGGTTGGGCAAAGGGAATCCTAGACTTGGTTTAGGCAAGTTAGGGCATGGGCAATCGATTAGGTAATTGATTGCCCAATTTAATCGATTAGGTGGTCAATTGGAGCACTGTTTCTCGTGAGAAATAGAATGACCCGTAATTGATTGGGTGATCGATTAAGAGCAACACTAATTGATCAAGTGATCGATTGGTGGACTTTTGTCGTGAGAACAGAAGCCCTTTAATCGATTGGGTGATCGATTAAGGGCTGACCAATTGATCAGGTGATCGATTAGTGACTGTGTTGCGCAAGAGCACAGAAAGGTACTGAATCGATTGGACAATCGATTCGGACCTTGTTAATCGATTAGGTATCGATTAAGCCTCGGAAAATAGCCGTTGAACGGGTAGATCTGACGTGGTAATCAATTGGGTAATTAATTGAGGAACCCTAGGTCGCATGTATATAAGATTTTCACGCAGGTTAAAGCGGGAGCTCTTCTCTCCTTCACCCATTCTTGTGTGCTTCTCGGGGACAAATGCTGTTGCATTTCCAAGCATCAAGGGGTGATTCCATGCTAGAAGAAAGCAAGACAAGCAAAAAGATCATTGTTGTAAATCTTATAAGATTTTATTTGTGTTTTTTGCTTGTTCTCATTGTATTTCTTTGTGAGCTTGTTCGAGGCTTCTCCACCTCTAAGAAGGAGACATTTATAGTGGATGTGAGTGTGAGGAAGAGTGGACCCTTGGATTAGTTACCTCAAGGAGGTAGATACCAAGTAAAGTCAAGGATGTCAATGATCGCTTGAAGTTTCTGTCGTGACAAATCATCGATGAAGCGATCGAAACCATTCACCCCGTAGCTCTCGACGTGTCCTAAGAGTTCTGTGTTATCATTAAGTTCTCCCCATTTTAATTTATCAACAAGGGCACCGCAAGGGCTCACCACTTTGTACTTTCTAGCAAATACACCCCTTTTCAGTCGTCTAAACTGTTACAATCTCACTCACTTGCCAAAACCACTAGTCCTCTTTTAGCCTGTCCAAATGTTATTGCAACCTTTTAATTTTGTCAAACTAGTGGACCTTTTAGTTTCCTTGCAATGCCACTTGTTCTCTCTGCACATTGCATTATCTCCCTTCCGTAGGCGAATTCTTCTCTCTAATTTATACTTTTGTTCTTCATTTCTTTGCTTTCATGTATTCAAGTTTATTGTTGTTTGTTGTACATTTGGAAACACTTTTTTTGCCTTGTAAAGCATGTGGATATCTCTAAATAAGTAGATCTTGATGCTTTTGTCCCTCACTTAGGTTATTCTTTTGTGACTTATTTAGGACCATATGGTAGTTTTGCCAAAATGACTATGTGGACTTATCTTGATGTAAATTGGAAAAGGAAGACATGGAACAACTCTACACGATCCATGGAACACAGTAATGATTGTGGTGAAGTTTGTCCATTTTAACTTTTTAAGTCTATGTAATAGTCTTGGAAAAATTTCTCTATCTGCACCTATACTTGTCTAAATTTGAAAAGAAAGGCATAGAATGAGTCTTGAAGGTCCATCGAACTGAAAGGAGGGTATGTTTGTGAAATTCGACCATTTGAATCTCATATAGCAAATTTGCCAAAATCACTACATGTAAGGGTCTATAGTGTAAGTATCTTGGGTTGGTTTTGATATGGTCAACCAAGTTAAGTTAGGTCTTGTGTGGTTTGATCCTTGTGTCTAAGTGTGCAGGAGCTTAGGAACACAAGAAGCTGATGGAAGATGCAACGAGCAAGAATGATGACACGGGGAAGGGAGCTGATGGGCTCAGTGCATTTTAGAGACGAGAAGTTGCGGAAGAGTACACCGGTGGATGAGAGGGACGTGCACAACGTCTAAGGGACGAGAAGCCTGGGAGGAAGCCTGTTCGAGGAAAAATGTCGGAGTTGAGTTCGGGTGGGCTCAATTCCAAACGATCGGAGAATCACCGAAGCTAGTGGAGTCCAAAAGGGTCAATTCGGAAGCTGACCTTGAAGACTTGAGGCGCCTACTTGTGATTGAGGGCTCCTCGGGTGCGATTGGAGCTGCCGCAACCTTAGTTTAGACTGAGGGCACCCTAGTTTGGAACTAAGGCGCCATCGGTTTGAACTATGGCACTCTAAATTGTACAATAGATGTTGAGGCTACCGTTGCTACGTGGATGAAACTTATCCATCCAGGGCATCCTGAGTTGTATATAAGGCACCCTAAATGCCACGTTGACAAATGGTCACTTTGACTGTTGGGTATAAATAGCCCTTAAAACTAGGATTAATTCACAACAATCGTAATTCAATTTCCTAGTCTTTCTGTGAGGTTGTCAACGTCTGTAAGAGAATTTTCAACCTTCAACGAAAGAGATTTTAGTAGCGCTTTCCATTGTCTTGGATTAACAATTTCACGATTGCAACCAAGTAATTCCGGTGTCTTGTATTACTTTTCTTTTATATCGTTGATTAATTTAACTATTTAACTAATCTGTCTATCTTTGTTAAGCCGGCCCTTACCGGTACCTACCCATAGAATTTAGAGAAGAGCTTGTTTAGAATTAGACCTGTATAGATTCTGTAATAGAGGAGTTTGAAAATTGCACTACATGGACTTGTACTGATCTAAATTTGATAAGGAGGGCATATATAACTTGAAGGTATAGTGTATAAAGAGGAGTATTTGTTTGTGAAATTAGACCAATTTGGGCTCATGTACCGTTTTGGCCAAACCCAAATGTTTAAAATTGAAAAAGAAATATTGTACAAATCCAAAGGGTCTAGGGAACACAGAGAAGTACTTATTTGTGAAATTAAATCAATTTAAGTCTGTGTAATAATTTTTGCAAAAATTGCTATATGAAAATTATTTACTCTAGTTTTGAATTTGAGTGGATAGATGCGTTCTGTGAAGCCTTTGAAGTTCACCCATGCCGATTGCCAACCTCCTCCAAATTGATTATGCTTTTAGGAATGCTACTTCACATTTCTATTACAACAATAATGAAAAATTTAATATGGTTTAATTCATGGGTAAATTTTCTTAAACTCCCCACTTCCAAACTCACATTTGCATGCAATCCCTACCCAAACTTTTATTTGCATGCAGTCCCTGATGGGATTGACAAGACAGCTTTGTGAGTATTATTTGAAGAAAGTTGAGTATAAAAGTTAGAAAATTGAGTATGTAAGGTTGCATCCACCACATCAAAAAACTGCATACTCAATTTTCACTCTTTTATACTCACTTTTTACTCTTTTATACTCATTTTTCACTGATGTATACTCAATTTTCACTCTTTTATACTCAATCTATTAGGGAGTTAACACAAAGAAAAACTTAAATGGGGACTTAATGCAGAGTTTGACTCGCCATTAGGGATTTAAAGCAAATTTACCGTTAATTCATTCATGTATACATAATTGCTTGTGATGAAGTATAACCCTAAAATAAGAAACCATGAAACCTTTTAAGCATTTTTTTTTGCAACGGTGAACTAGTCACAATGCTAGGTGTCTTCCATGCAGTTGTGCAGATTAGTTTGGTAGAGAATCAGTGAATATTGACAAGGGATATTTGAGAAAAACTTAAAAATAAAAGGGAAGTTAAGTGTGGGAACAAGGCTACATATAACAATTTCAGGCAAGGTGACTTCCAATCCGCTTTCATTTCTAATTTTCGGGGAGGATGGGCGGGTGAGGGTGCAACGGATTGAGTAGGTAGATTTAGAGGAGTATTTTTTTGGCAAGTAAAAATAAGTGGGTTGCTCTTTTCATGATAAATTAAATTGGGGCGTCCCTTTGAGGATTCTGTAAAAAGAGGCATCATGCCCAATATTTTATATGCTATGTTTGGACAAGTGTGAACAAGGTATATGAGTCTATCAACCAACCTCGGATACATCCTTTTGTCCACAGTTGGTTCTTCCTGAGCTTCTCCTATCTTGTGATTTGAATTTTATTTGACTAGAAATCGGCATACACCCAATCTTTCCTGTTTTAGCTAATAGATCAATCATTTACTTCTACCGAGAAATAAAAATTTCTTTAGTAGAGTATGCTACCTCAATACCAAGGAAGTAATTCAATTTGCCTAGTTCCCTTATTTCAAACTCCTCTATCAATTTCTGCTTTAGATCATATTTTTTCCTTTTCATCATTTCCAATTACAATGATATCATCTACATAGACTAGAAGAACCGTCACCTTCCCTGTCATGTTGGTTGTATCCAAACTTCTTTAGACTTTTACAAATCTTCCAAATCATGCCCTAGGAGATTGTTTTAGACCATAAAGAATCTTCTTGAATTTACATACTTTGTTACCCGCATCCCTTGCAAATCCTAGTGGGAGGTTCATATAAATTTCTTCATCTAAATCTCCGTGGAGAAATGCATTCTACACATCATGCTGATAGGAGTTTCCCGTTGAAGTGTGCAACCAAAGATAGTAGAACTCTGACACTTTTCATTTTTGCAATTGGAGCAAAGGTCTTTGATAATCTACCTCAAGTCTGAGTATAACCTTTTGCCACCAACCTAGTTTTATCTCTCAAGAGATCCATCTGCTTTGTATTTTAGTGTGAAAATCCACTTACAATCAACAATGCTCTTCCCCTTTGGCTTCTCAACAACCTCCCATGTCTTATTTTTTTACCTAATGCATCTATTTCCTCCCTGTTAGCATCCCTCCTTTCACTTTTTGACAATGCTTCAGAAACAGTATTGGAAATAGTCATGGTATTTTGACTTACATTGAATCTTTTGTGGTTTGATGATAGATGTTTAAGAGAAACATAGTGAGATAAAGGGTAGAGAGGGTATTTGGTGCATTCTCTAATACCTTTTCTAACAGCAATGAGAAGGTGAAGGCTATCTGTTAGGTCAGTGGATGATCCGGTAGGTTGTAAAGGTGGGTCAAATCTTACCATGATCCCAGTATTAGGGTCGGAGGTTTGTGGTTGAGGTTCTTGGACTTGTATCACTTCTGGAGTGGCTTTTCTCCTTGAATATACTTGAGGAATCTTTGGAAAATCACAAGAAACACTGGATGGAAAGGAAAATGGAGGTGATTCACTAGATGGAATAGGAATAGTAGGTGATTTGGTACGGACTTGAGTAGGAGGAAGATCAAGAGTGTTAATGAGTTTAAATGACTAACAAGTGCTATCTTCTATCATTGAAATCTCCTCCTGAGGATAGGACTTGGAGAAGAATGGGGTATGTTCAAAGAAGGTAACATTAGCCGAGATGTAAAACTTTTGAGATGAAGGATAATAACACTTGTACCCTTTTTCAGTGGATGAGTATCCAAGGAAGACACATTTGGTCGCACTAGGGTCTAGTTTATCTCGTAGTGGACTGTGGATATGGACGAAACAGTGCACCTAAAAATCTTAGGAGCAAGTCCATTTGTGGTTCGGAATTGAGGATAAGACACATAAGGGAAGTTTGTTTATCATATATGTTGCATAAGGATAGCATTTCCCTAATAGGATTTAGGGACGTTGTTGTGGAAAAGAACGACATGAGTAGTGTTGAGTAAATGTCCATTTCTTCCTTTCTTGGGTGTATGAACACAAGATGAATCATGAATAATTCCTTGGGATTAGAAATAGGAGGACAAGGTTTGGTTGAAGGAATATCTAGAGTTATCGGTTCTAAAGCTTTTAATTTTTCACTCCAAATTGATTTTGAATTATTGAGTGGAAATTAAGAATAATAATGTTGACATCGGATTTTTGTTTAAGATATAACCATTTAACCCGAGTACAATTATCAATTAAGGAGACAAACCATCGAGCCCCAGAAACATTGGAAATATTAGAAGGCACCCATTTGTCACTATGAATTAAATGAAAGGGAGTAGAACTTCTTTTATTGCTAACAGGAAAGGGTACACGGGAATGTTTTGCCAATTCACAAACATCATATTAAAATTCAGAAATATATATCCTTGAAAAAATGAGGAAACATGACCTTTAAAACTCTAAAAGAAGGATGACCAAGATGTTTATGATACAACCAAATGTTGTTTTTATTGGAAGAACTATGAAAGTACAAAGACAAATTATTCTTCTTAGTGGATTCAAGGTAGTAAAGACCACTATGTTCTTTAGGAAGTCCAATCCTCTTCCCTAAGTCCTGGTCTTGGAAAACACAATAAGGAGGGAAAAAATGGCACGACAGTGAAGTTTAGTAGTTAATTTTTAAATGGAAACAAGGTTAGCAGACAGTTTTGGTACATAGAGGAGGGTTTTAAGGATAAGGCTAGGGGTAAGGTGAACATTTCCAAAACCAGCAACAGTAGCTAAAGATACATTGGCTACTACAATTTGTCTGTTACTTGGGCAAGGGTTATAAGTGTGGAAAATTTGAGAATTGAGAGTCATGTGGTTTGTATCAGAGTCTATTATCCATGAGTTATCAAACAAACTATTTGAGATATTCATACAATTCATACAAAAGGGAGTGAGGGATACCTGAGACAGTCAAAGAACATGCGCCAGACGGATTATCAAGAGAACCCAACAGTCCTCGATGTTTCTCAATTTCTACATTGTTGAATCCACCTAGGATTGAGCTATCTTCAATATGTGATTGCTTGATCAAGTGTGCTTGAGGTTGTTGAGAATCAGTGATGCAGGAGGGGATCCAAAATAATATTCAGATTTATATATTTAGGGTTTTTTTTAATTGGTTATATATTTTTATTTAGTTTGTTCCTAAATCTTAGGAAACCAAGTCTTGTTGGGTTTTTTTAATTGGTTATATATTTTTGTTTAGTTTGTTCCTAAATCTTAGGAAACTAAGTTTTGTTGGTTAAATTTGTTCCTAAATTTTAGGAGACTAAGTCTGGTTGGTTTAGAGTTTTTTTAGGGATATGAGTGCTATATAAACTCATGCTTAGATGATGTTTAGGACAAGTTTTTTAGATATTGAATCAATTTGCTTCGCTTAAGCCACGTTACGGCTATATCTCTATTTTTCTCTTCTCGCTCTTGTTTTTCTCAATAAGGTTTAAGCCCAGTTTTGGCTACTCCTTATCTCGTTATTATTTTCTTATTCTTTTCTCGTAAATCCCTCTGAAACTTTTCGCCCCAGAATAATCTATATTCTGCCCGGCGTCAATCAGCCATGGTGAAGAAATGCAGAAGCAGAAAAGAAAAAGGAGATATAGCAATGAAGGCTTAATGCTCTGATACCATGTGAAAAGAATTGACGTGGGTAAATTTCTCATCTTTTAGACTGGGAATACCCATTATTATATACAACATTACAATAGATAAAATAAAAAACTAGAAGAGAGAATAGGAAACTAAGGTTGCGTTTGGTTTATCTATTTTCTGTTTTAATTTTTTGAGAAAATGCGGTTTCCTGAAAAATGGTGTTTGGTTTGCATTTTCCATTTTTGTTTTCTAGAAAAAGAGTTCATTTTTTTTGAAAAATTAGAGAATATTTAAAAGTCATTTTTCAAGAAATGAGAAAATTAGTCTGCTTTTGGTTTGAGTTATTTTCCTTTTCATTTTCTAGAAAATAATATTTTCTCATTTATTGGAAAATGACTTTTAGATATTCTTTAATTTTCCAGAAAATGATATCTCTTTTACTTGAAAACAGAGCTAGAAAATGTGAAACAAATGCCGTTTCTAGAAAAACGCATTTTCTCAAAAAATGAAAACGAAAAACAGACAAACCAAACGCAACCTACGATTTTCTAGAAAATGAAAAGGAAAATGACTCAAACCAAATACAACCTAATTGTTCCTAAAGATATCTTTCTAACTAAACCCCTTAATTTAAGATATTTTCTACTTTGTGCTTATAATTGTTTATTTTTGTTATTTATTTCTGTACAAGTTGTTCACAGTTGTTCGATAGATTGAAACGTTAAATAAGTCTAAGAGAATTTGTGAAGAAAAAATTATTTCTTGAGGGGCATAGTTTTATTAGGGTTTAATTAAGCTTATTTGATTATCCAGATTAACGAGGTTTTTCCAACCTCGGGCGACCGGCCTGGTCCCACAGAAGTTTCCCATCGGCCGCCAGGGTAAATCGGGAAGCGCTCGCGGTGGACGGTCTAGAAGCCCAGCGTCCCAGAGTTCGCGCCCCATTTGGAGAAAAAATTCCTACAAATACGCCGTAGCTGGGGATTGAACCGTGGATGCCTGGGATAGCGACTAGTCGTCCTACCGTTGCACCACAGCCCCGGGGGCAGCTTATTTGATTATCACAACTATATCTAAAAGTTGATTGAAATTATTAACCTTAAATTGAATAGTTTCGCCTAGCGCAAACATGCCAGTGCCGATGGTGTGCTAGTCGGTAGACGGAACGAAATGTTTTACTTGTGCTGCTTGGTTTGGCATGAGATTTTAAACCATTACTTGAGAGTACTAGGGAACATGCGTTACATGAGAAATGCAACCACACATAAAATAAAAATACTTATGGTTAATTCTAAGTGACGAGATGAAGTGTTAACATGGTGTTTAGAGCAAGCATTTGTATGGAAGATAAGACTCATTTAATGATAACTTGGTTCCTTTGATTCTCCAGACTCATACAAAATCATGGCACTTATGGGCGAGCCACGATATTGCAAGTACCAAAATGCACTGTGCATTATGTAAAGCCTATCATGTATTATTTTAGGTTCCTTATTCCTTTCATTTACAAGGTAGGATATTAACAATCTTATTTCCATTTCAATTGGAGGATTGAAGAGTTAGCTGCCATTTATATGCAAATGTGTATCGTACAATTATCTTTCATCATTAGGAAAGAAATGGTGCATTGAGCTAGCTTGCAGTTTCTCAAGATTGACACTAAACTTCTGTTGTTACAGAAATGCATGGTGCAAATGTTGCTGCTTGCTGGACCTGGTGTTCTCATATCAACCTTTTGCCTTGGGGCAGCTGTGAAGGTGTGCTGACTTCCATTATACTCAATTCTTTGAGGCATCTTTGTCCATCATTGCTACAATTATAAATCTCTCTTGGGCTTCAAGCTTTGATAATAATGCTGCAGGTTACCTTTCCCTATGGTTGGGATTGGAAGACATCATTGCTTCTGGGAGGGCTACTTAGTGCTACTGATCCTGTTGCTGTCGTCGCATTGCTGAAAGAACTTGGAGCAAGTAAAAAGATGAATACAATAATTGAAGGAGAATCCCTCATGAACGACGGGTATGTACCTTTTCATGCCATTTATTTGAGATACCGTGCTGCATCCTTACAAAATTTCATCCATTCATGGGTTTCAATACAATTTTTTGGTGCTTAAAACTGGGCACCAACTGGCAAATTATCCATACAGATTGATGCCTAATCACACCAGCTCATACTAACATACAGTAAGGATGTTGGCATGGAGACCCTACTCGATCTGTTTTTGGGAATTTTCTATTTTCATTTCTAAATTTCTCATTTTATAGTATTTTATCTAGTATATTTTTCTTTTTTTTTTTTGGGTTAAGATGAAGAGTTTATTTGTAAAAGAAATAAAATTAATAATTGAAAAGGTGAAAAAACTGATATTTTTTTCTCAATATCTAATTTTCCCCCTAGGAAGCCCAAATTGTATACAGAAAATAGAGAATTGCTCAAACCCAGCTGGTCTTTGAATCTTCAGTTAAAGCAGTTGGATTAGAAAGGCCATTAAGGCATTAATGCTTTTGCCTGTAAAGCATTTACAAACAATTCTGTATGGTTGTCTGGTTGCCATGGTAACTCTGTGGAGAAAGAAATAAATCTCTGTGCATGGTTTTGTAAAGAACCATCACATTGTTGGTTTAACGACGAGGAACTTGCAAGATCATTAAAACCAGAAAGTTGCAATCAAGAAAGTTACTATAAAGGATTTAAGGCAGCAATACAAATTAGCAGTTCTGTAAATAGCATAAATGGTGACTAACTAGGCAGAAGTTGGTAATAAAAAATTAAGATGGTGATTTACAAATATGGTTTGACCATCATAGATTTTCATCAATGTAGGATAACTACCACACACTAGCATTATCTAATTTGCCACCTTTATCCCTAAATGAATATTGGTGCTCTATTTTTAACCAATATGTGGGTTTAGATTTGTTTTTTGATAATTCTTTGCTCTTTTTGTATCGGTCATACATATCACAAATTCTTTTGCCTAAAAATAATAATGAATCAAAATTATTTGGTAAATAAATGTTACATAGTGTTATGGAACGTGGATTGGGGAATCAACTTGAGAGGGGGGAGGGGGAATAGATGCCCTGAATTTTTTGTAAAATATAATTTAATTCCGTTTGTCAGATGACAATATTTGCATGTACGATTAAGATATCAAACTGTGAAATATACGTCATCAAAATAAATACACAATAGGCATACTAACAAATACTTACAAGATTATGTAATATGGATTGGAGACTTGCTCCTACATCCACAACCCACAACACGTCCATTACATCACTTCTTGAAATCTATCCACTAAATTCTCCTTTAAATGAGAGGATGGAATATGCCACAATGAGTTAGATACATCACTAGATTCTCCTCACAATGATCAAGCTACTGAGCTACTCAGTTCAACCTCTATCAACTCTCCCTGGTTTATTGGGACATACCCTCAGTCTAGGGTCCTTCTTAGCCAGTCAGGGCATCGAGTATCCTTGCTTAAATGACCTGTGATCCT
This sequence comes from Boesenbergia rotunda, assembly GCA_024364735.1. Classification (NCBI taxonomy): domain Eukaryota; kingdom Viridiplantae; phylum Streptophyta; class Magnoliopsida; order Zingiberales; family Zingiberaceae; genus Boesenbergia; species Boesenbergia rotunda. The sequence continues at coordinate 558,360 of JAGFNQ010003404.1, read as the reverse complement.
CTTAAGTCACACTAGGCAAGGCCTTGTTGTTAGAGACCTTCACTAGTGAAGGATATAAGAGATACCTATTGCTTCTAGTTCCATGCAGAAGCAATCACACTCTTAAAATATGAAATAAGTATAAGATGAGAAAAATCAACTTCTAGTTTATTTGATAGATAAAAACATAGGCTTAGATGAGAAGTTACAAAGGGAACCTTAATCAGCAAGCATCAAACCTTGAATGAGCTTTCCAATCCACTTGGCGATCCTTGCTCTAAATGTGTGCCATGTTTGTGCCAAGTATGAGCCAAAATACATGTTATTAGGAATTCACTACTACTAAGATATAGCAATTAACAATCATGCTCGTTATATGAATATATAAAAGCTAGCATGTCTCAAGTTAATATGATAAATCATCAAATTTTGTAAGTGTCCACTTCAAGCAAATTTAAAAGATGAATCATCCAACAGCCCCCTCATCAAAAAACTGATCCAAATCTGGCAAACAGGGAGCCGGTTCTGAGCAATGCTGGGCTCATGGTTCAATACAGAATTGCGGTGCGGAGCTACTGCATATGACTTCTTCAGGCTGCGGAGTAGCAGGAAGGCGTGGGCAGCAGTTGTATGGAAGCCTTACGTCATACCAAAGCACCAATTCGTCATGTGGCAGCGCACAAACAAACGACAAAGTGCGCACCAAGGACAGATTGTCATATGTAGACTGCAAAACCTGTCTGCTGTGCCAGCAGTCGAACGAGATGGCTGACCAGCTTTTCTTCATGTGTTTTATCATTAAACGTCGATGGGCTCAAAGTTGGTTACACATTAGGCAAATGTGTAACCAACTTTGGGACAGCAACAATCTTGTTGGAGACGTTCCAACAGCAATATCATGGAGGGACTATGCTCAACAAAGCCCGTCATTTGAGTGTATCTTGTATGATCTATTTGATTTGGCAAATCTGAAATCGATGTCAATATGAAGGGGAAGTGCCAAACATTGAGAGGTTGTTTAGAAAGGTTCAAACACGTCTTTAAATTTTTGAGTGTTTCTCAAGCAAGTCCTTGATCAACTTTAATACAATTTACCTTTATAAAAAAAAAAGATGAATCATAAATAACAATTTGCATGAGGGAAATCAACATGGGAGGAACCAACAATCTCTTCATCAGGGTTCTTTTTCATGCTATATATGATGCAACCATGGAAATTAGGTAAGCTCCCACATCGATTGTTGTTAATTGTTATACATTGGATAGTTGTGTACTTTTGGGTAGAAATCTAGTATCTTCACAAAAAAAAAAGTATAGTTAACCGGTCAAATCAAATGAAAAAGTAAATAGAAAACCAAGGTCCTCTCCATATGAGTTTGTTCGACCGAGGCAACAATAACTGGGTTGCATATTACTCTTATTGAAATAATGAATGTTGTTACGCAAAGGAGGCAACACCTCTCAACCTATAACGTGGAAGAAGAGCAAAAGAGAAAGAGATCGCGTGGAGCAACAATACAAAGATGCACAAGAAAGAGCAAACACGAGGAAGAAGAGGGAGAAGAAGAGTTACCGTGGTTCAGTGGCATGCCTACTCCACAAAACGACCGAACTTTTATTAGAATTCTCTCTACACAAAAGAATTCTCATAACATTTCAATATGTTTACAATAATCCCTATAAATAGTGCCCAAACCCCAGCATGCCAAAACAGACCCGAAAAATCATTGATTTTTTTTTTTCACTTACGTCCCTCACATTAGCCTTTACAACAATTTCCATCTTTGCAAATATTCACCCCTTCGAATAAACGAGTATCTAAGCAAAACTCTACCTGAATCTCTAAGTTTGGGCTTTCTTCCTTTAGCATCTAGAGACAAGGATCAAGTTTAAGCAATGCTCGATCGCGGGCTTTGTCAACGTATCTGCAACATTGTCTGCAGTGTGGACCTTCTCAAGTTGAATTTCTCCGGAAGCAATCGGCTCTCTGATCTTATGATATCTGATATCAATATGCTTAGTTCTTGCATGGTACACCTGATTCTTTGCCAAAGAGATAACATTCGATTATCACATAACTTCATTTGCTGAAACCCCAGTTCTCCGATTAACCCGATAAGCTACAAAGTTTCCTTTGCTGCTTCAGCTATGACCATGTACTCTGACTCGTAGTCGATAATACAACTATGGGTTGTATCATTAACTTCCAACAGATAGGTCCTCCTGCTATAGTGAACACACATCCTGTAGTAGATATCTAGATCTCTTGCATATTCTACATCCACATATCTTGACACTAAAGTATCTTCCGGTTGTCTACCGAACATGATGCCATAATTGTATTGCTCAAGTATTTGAAAATCCATTTCACTGCATCCCAATGTTGTCAATCAGGATTTGAGAGAAACTTGCTCACCGTACTAATTGCTTGCACTGAATTTGGTCTCGTACAAACCATAGCATACATCAGACAACCAACTATACTAGCATATGTAATCTTTGGCATCTCCTGGATCTTCTCATCTGTCCTTGGACATTGTGTATTGAATAGCTTGAATGATGTACTAGAGGTGTGTTCAACGTCTTTGCATTCTTCATGTTGAACCTATCTATCACATTCTTCACATAGTTACGTTGAGACAATCATAATCTCCCTGCATCCTATCCCTAAAAATTTCCATCCTTAGAATTTTCTTGACTTTGCCTAAGTTCTTCATGTCAAATTCCTTGCGTAGTAGCTCCTTCAATTTATCGACATCTTTCTTTTTCTTTGCAACAATCAACATGTAATCGACGTATAGTAATAGAAACTAGTAATTCATCCTCTAGGCTCTTCACATATAGGCAACAGTCGTACTATAGTCGTTTTAAATCATGTATGAATCAAAACGCTTGTACTATTGCCTAGGAGATTGCTTCAATCCATAGACCGATTTCTTCAACATGCAAACCAACCGCTCTTGTCTGGGCTAACTAATGACTAAATCTTTAGGCTGTGATATAAAATCCACTTCTCCAAATTCTCATGAAGAAACGCCGTCTTCACATCCATTTGTTCCGACTGCAAATCATGATGCACCACCAAGGGCAACACCTCTCTGATTGATGTATGTCTCACCACTGGAGAGAAAATCTCGTTATAGTCGATCACTTTCTCTGTGAATACCCCTTTGCCACTAACCGAGTCTTGAACTTCACTTCTCTTTTTTTGACATTAATTCCTTCTTTTTAAACATCCACTTGCACCCTATAACTCGTTTTCTTTTAGAAAGTTCCACTAGATCTTACGTTTTGTTCTTATGCAGTGACTTCTCCTCCGTTATAGCACCCATCCACTTGCTCTTCTTAAAGCTGTGAACTACCTTTCTGCTCTGAGTGCATAAGGCACCAAGTCCTCAAAATCGTATCTGATGGATGACTTTATGACTCATCTAGTCTTGCCTCCAGCTATAGTGCGATGTTCCGTGTGCCCTAAGCTATCATTATCAGAGTCATGAGTCTCTAGCTCTACCTGCATAACATCCTTCTGCTAGTTGCTTTGTAATATTTCCTTTCCATCTTCCTACGTACTCTGTTACATGACCTTCACTTAGAATATATGGCGCAAGAATAATTACTTTCACTCTACATAGAATAGCTACAAGGCTCTCCTTTTATAGAGTGAATTTTACAATAGAAAAGGACAGAAATAACAATTATGAATGATGTTACTTGAATTGGAATGTGAATAAAATAATTATCAAGACATCAATTAAAAATTACAGTACAACCCAACTACCTATTTACAATGCAAAATGCATTATAAAAGATCGTTACGTTTCTACATTATTCCACCTTCCGTTGCATTGAATTGATCAAAGTAAACCCAAAAATCCAAGAAAGAATCTCATTGAAATTAAACTTTACCATTCTTTTAAGAAAGAAATCTGACGAGACCAATAAACACTAGCAATATGTTCAATCTCAAAAAGTCGATAGAACTTCGTTACAATAATCTTCACAAAAATTGGAAAATGTAGTTGTTACAATAAAACATGCATCGAACATTAAAACATACGTGCTATGATTCATATCGTGTTGAAAACAACTGTTAGAAATCTTGCCTTAGGGTTTTGCGCGCAAAACAAATATCGAGTGAGAGACGTAGGAGAGCGATGGGAGACGATCAGACAACGTTCTTCCTCAATATCCTCAAGGGTTGCTGAGAGAGGTAGGAAGGGGGGTGGGCAGCACCAATGAGAGGAAAACCCTAAATCCTCTCTTAAAGAAATATATATATAAAGGATAGGGAAGGTGAGTTTGCTAGCAATTAGGCCGGGGCCGTTAATCCATTAGTTAGCATATTAATTAATCAGGCCCATGAATAGGTATTTATCCGTACATAAATATATTTATGATAACATTAAAATCAATTAAATAACATAAAACTCGATTTAATCAAATTTACGTGAACTGGTTTTGGGCACTACATGCAATACTGTCTCCCTAGGCTGGAGACCTTTGCTCACTTAGGAGAGACAAACACACATGCTGATGATGTGGGGGTATCTCAACAATCTCATATCACAATATACTAAGGTTTGAGGGCCAAGACAACCAAACTTGCTCTTATAACATGGGCTCAGGTGTTAGGTCAATCTAATTTAAAATGCCCGGTCACTTAGGTGAGGGATCTTCCCTCACTTCAAGAGTGATATGAACAGATTGCTGTTATGAGTCATCTCAATGAAGATCAATATAGATAATTGAACCAGAATGTGTTAGTAGACCTTTACCCAATTGATAATCAGTTATCTGGATACACAATTATTTACCAATTTTTCTAATAAACACATTTATTGACTGAAATTTCTCCATTTACTAAACTATTCTTTTTCAGGACTGCAATTGTTGTGTTCCAGTTATTCTACCAGATAGTCATGGGTCAGAGCTTCAATGTGGGTGAAATTGTTGAATTTCTATCAAAAGTTTCACTTGGAGCGTAAGTTATATACTTTATTCATCTTAGTGTATTTAAGTTAATATGCAATGCTCGTTATGAGTTGTCTAATTTCAGTGTAGCTATGGGCCTAGCTTTCGGAATAGCATCTGTGATATGGTTGGGTTTCATATTCAATGACACAGTTATTGAGATCACACTGACTGTAGCTGTCAGCTACATTGCTTTCTTCACTGTAAGTTTAGATACCTCTATCATTTCCCGTGTTGAATTTTCTTTGCAGACCTTTCTGGAGACTAAGTTACTAGACAAGCGCACCACATTTAATCAATCAAGGCTCAAGTCTTGTTCTTAAATAAATTTATCCATCTAGGTGATGCAATGATGGGATGTTGTTTATACTTTATTATTTTTTCGATCATTTATTTTTTCACTTCGTTTGGTTCCTTCTGCAAAGCTTGCAAAGCTTAATTTTAATTATACATCTTAACTGATCATCCAAGTCATTCGTAGGTTATGATATTTGAGAATCTTGTTGAATATGCACTAAATGCTCCCAATGTAGTATTTTGAAACTTAACATTTTTATGCTCCACTAAGATGTTAGTGGTATTCAATGTTGGATTACTCTTTCTAAGTAAGCGGGCATATTTACATAGCTTGCTTTTATGTGTTGGGTTGGTTGGATGCGACTAGAGGGGTGGACCCATTTGTCGACTAATTACCATAGCGCATCATGTCTATATTGTCAATATATTCTTTCCTTATTCTTCTTTCCTTAGTTTTTTTATTATAGTTGTAAATCCCTTGATTACCTCTCTTATTATTGTTATATTCTTGCTATAATTATTGCTGTATTTCTTCTATATTAGATCCTAGGATTAAGAGATTTGATAATTTTATATTTCTTCCTATATTATTATTATTATTATTTTAATTTTTTTTATTTACAAGGGGTATCTAGGCTTGCGCCCGATAATCCACTTGGCTGACCAGCCCTGCCCCACAACCTTCAACGAGAGTCCCCACCGGTTAACGAGGGTAAATCGCGGGACGGAGACACGTGACGACCTCACCACTGATGATATCGGTCCCCGATGGCCCGACCACACAGCAGCCTGTGGCAATTTCTTCCGTCAGCAAACTGCGCGCTCTACCAGGGAGGAATCGAACCCGGGAAGTGAAGGATTACCCAAGTGAGCCATTACCAATCGCGCCATGGCCGCGGGGGCATTTCTTTCTATATTAGATCCTAGGATTAAGGGATTTGGTAATCCTTGATGTCTGTATATTATAATTCTCTTAGTGAATGAGATAAGAAAACATTTTAAGAAATTCTCCTTTATTTCTTTGTCATGGTATCACAGCCAAAATTCTGAGATCATTTCATCTTGTGTATGGTTTCTTGTCTAGCTCCAAGATCTTATTTTTGTTTTGTTCTCGTGTTCTTCTAAGTCTGTTTTCTTCGACCTGATCTCTTAGTACTTATTTTTGGTCAAATCATGTTTATGGAATGATCTGAACATTTTCTTGTTCGATTTAGTGGAAAGAACTATTCTTCCTAGGCATTTCAATTTCAGATCTTTCTCAAGGGAAAGGAATTATGGGGTTATATTGATGGGCAAATTCTACACCTATCAACGAGGAGAAATATGTAAAATGGAAGGTGAAGGATGCCCAGATTATATCTTGGATCCTTGGAAGTGTGGAACCCTCTATACTTCTCAATCTCAAGCCTTATAAGACCTCTAGAGAAATGTGGGAATACTTGAAGAAAATTTACAACCAAAGAAATATAGCACGAAGGTTTCAATTAGAAATCCAAGAGTTTTATTCTTCCTTTGGAAACCTTTGGGCCGAGTACACCGATATTGTATATGCAAGTTTATCTCCTCAAGGACTCATTGCTCTCCAAAGTATGCATGAAACTAGCAAGTGTGACTAGTTTTTTTGTTTTTTTTTTGAAAAGGTACATATGTATAAATCACGCTTCATGAGGTTAAGGCCTCAATCCACGTGTCAAAACACGGGGCATGGGACTAGGCCTCCAAAGAAGAGGTCATTGTCCCATTAGGCCCCCATACATCCACAGTTTCACATCACAACTCACCCTCAGCTCACAGCCACCTCCATGAGGCTTACATCATAAAGACAACACAAAACAACCCTAATCAAGTGGGCAAAGCATCAATCAACATTTACATCATAAGCACCATCATCTAAGAGCATAATAGAGGTATCTAAGACCCTCTATACCCATTAGAACTCATTGGGCAGCAACTTCCTTCCACCGAACAGCAGCTCCTCTCCATGTCCGGTTAGGTCTACAAACCTATGAACATGAATTTGCACTTTCCTAAAGGCTCCATCAATGCTAGGTGGCACCCCCTCAACCTTGGACTTGTTGCGGGCTGTCCATACATGATATATGACACTTGAGATGCCAAGAAATCGTGCTTTGACTTTCCTCCCAGCTCCTTTGTATCTTCTTCTTATACCATTCAGCAGCTCCTTCATTTTGTTGAAGCTAAAATTGATGTTAAGCCACTGTTTTACCTTCCCCCAAAGCGCACAAGCAAAAGGACATTCAAAGAAGAGATGATCCATTGTTTCCTCCTTATGCCGACACACCTGACATGTCATGTTATTCTCATATGACATTCTATCCGCCGTTCGAAGTTTCCTATGTATCAAGAGCCACATAATAAAACGATGCTTTGGCATGATTTTCGGCCTCCAAAGGTTTGCCACCCATGGGGGTTTTAGATTAGCACCATGAAAGAAACCATAGGCTTTTCCAACACCCTTCTTTTCCATAACGAACCAATCCATCATTCTCATGTTTGCCTCCCCTTCACTATTTGAAAGATGCTTGATTTTCTCTTTAATTTCTACCAACCTTTTGATCAAGGGTGAATCCGTAGCCCTTGCATTCCATGCCCAAAAATCAGCCCCCTTCACATAATGATGATGCACCCATTTGACCCATAGTGTGTCTCTTCTTGATTGAACATCCCATAAGACTTTAGCAAGCAAAGCTTCATTCCATGCAAGTAAGTTCCGAAGTCCAAATCCCCCATTTTTAATGAAGTTAAGGGGGAGTTTGAAGCAATCAAGTCCAACCTGATGAACAGAGAATCAATTCCTTTATTGGATATTTGTGTAGGAGAGCTTTTTAGGGAAGAACAATGGCTCATTACACAAGCTGTCTGGTAACAAAAAGATCAACATTCTATTTCAATTCCTGTTGCCTATGATGCTCAAGGGAGGTTTAAAGGAGGCAGAGAAATGACTAATGTCCAACGCTATAGTTGCAAAGGATTCTGGCACATTGCCAATAATTATACTAAAAAATTTTGCAATCATTGTACGAGACCAGAGCATATCATCGAAGATTGTTCCATTTGACCTCCAAAGAAATCTGAAACTGTCTACAATGTCTCAATGTCTCAGTTGGTTCCTCAAATACTCTTAGTCTTGGTCAGTCTTTTATTACTCCTGAACTGATCTAACAAATGATAGTTTTTGCCCTTTCTACTGTATGCCTTTCACCTAAGCCTTGATATTTTGATTCTAGTGCTTCCCATCACATGACCAACACTGCCTAACCTTTAAATAATGTTAAAAAAATATAAAGAGATCTCCAGATTCAATACTGTTGATGGTAATTCCTTACCCATCACAACTGTTGGTGATATTTCAACCTCTTTAAATACTGTTTTTATGTCTCCTACTCTGTCCACTAATCTTGTATTTGTCGGTCAATTAGTTGACCACGATTGTAATGTTTAATTTTCAAATTCTGGTTGTCTTGTGCAGGATCAAGTGTCCTGGAAGATGATCGCGAAGGGACCTAAAGTGTGACGTCTCTTTCCTTTGTTTCTATCTCTCTCTAATGTCAAATTACGTTGCTTGTAATGTTGTTCAATGTGGTAATCAGGTATGTTATAGATGTTTAGGACACCCTAATTATCACATACTTCGAGTCTTGCTTAAATCTAATTTACTTGGAAATAAAAATTCGACTTCTAATGATTGTGCTTCTTGCAAACTTGGTAAAAGCAAAACACTTCCTTTTCCGATGCATAAAAAATGCACTACCAAACCTTTTGAACTCATACATATTGATGTATGGGGTATTGCTGTAATCTCTCATAAACATTACAAATACTTTATTACATTTATTGATGATTTCACTCGCTTGGGTATATTGTCTTGGTCTAAAAGTGAGGTTTTCTGTGTTTCAAGTCTTTCATGCTTTCCTCGCAACATAATTTTCTATCAAAATCATAATCTTACAATCTGATTCAGGTGGTGAATATATGTCGAATGAATTTCATTTTTTTCTTCAAAGTCATGGGATCATATCATAATGTTCTTGTCCTTTCACTCCACAACAAAAACAATATAGCTGAAAGACATCTTCTTGATGTTGTTCACACTCTTCTAATTGAGTCTTGTGTTCCTTCTGATTTTTGGTGTCAAGCTTTGTCTATTGCTGTTTATTTGATTAGTAGATTATCATCTCCCAAGTTGAATAATGATTCTCTCTACTTTCGTTTGCTTGAGCAAGCACCAATTATTCGGATCTTCATATTTTTGGATGTGTTTATTTTGTTCATCTTCCTGCACATGAAAGAAATAAACTTATTGCCCAATTTGTCAGTGTGCTTTCTTTGATTATGCTAGAACCCCAAAAAAATTTCTTTGTTATGATCCTCATGCCCATCGAACTCGTGTCTCTAGTCATGCCATTTTTTTTTTTGAAAATCAGCCCTTCTTTTGCACACAATAGACCTCAGAATTTCATTCTCTATCTACTTTACCATATTTTTCTAAGTCACCAACACCAGTTCCAAGGTTTAATCCTAGTTATTTTATTGCAAATGCACTCCTACATTTGATCCTCTTACAGGCCTCCACATCTTCCTGCGATTTCTAATCTTGTTTCCAATGATCCACCTCCTCTTCAAAGAAGCTCTAGATCTCACAAACCTCCTGAAAGGTATGATTTTTTAAGTCCAGTGGCTATGTCTACTACTTTATTCTTCTATTTTCATTCCCACTTGTTATAAACAGGCTATGGAACATGAGTGTTGGCAATAAGCAACGGAAGCGGAACTTCAAGCACTTGAGTAAAACCATACTTGGGTCATTATTTCTTGTCCTCCAAATGTTAAGCCCATTGGTAGTAAGTGGGTCTATATTGTGAAACTCAACTTTGATGGGTTTTTAGATAGTTATAAAGCTCAATTGGCAATAAACAAGAATATGACCTCATCTACGAAGCAACATTCGCACCAGTTTCTAAGATGACCACCGTGAGAACCATTCTTGCTATTGCATCCTCTAAATCTTGGCCTTTACATCATATGGATGTAAAAAATGCTTTCTTGAATGAGGATCTTAAGGAAGAGGTTTGCATGAAACTTCCACTCAGTATGTTAATAACAGCTTCTCATTTAGTTTGCAAGCTATGATGCTCTTTGTATGGATTGGAACGGTCACTTAGAGCATGGTTTGAGAAGTTTTGCAACACTCTTCTCACCTTCTCTTTCACACAAAGTCAATGTGATTCATTACTTTTCTTTCACAAGACAACCACTAGTATGGTCTTTCTCTTAGTCTATGTTGATGATATTATCATCACTGGTAATGACAATGGGATGATCACTAAGTTTCAATATTTGTTGCATGGTATATTTAAAATGAAAGATCTTGGGCATCTCATAGATGTTTTGGGGTTGGAAATTCATTCTTGAGATTATGGTTTGTTCTTAAATCAACATAAATATATCCAAGATCTCATTGAGCTAGTTGGTTTAAAGGATGCTACTGCTATTGATACGCCAATAGAGGTGAATGTGAAATACTGAAAAGATGAAGGCGAGCTTTTGCCCGATGCTTTTTTATATAGGCAACTTGTTCATAGGCTTATCTACCTAACAATCACAAGGCCTAATATCTCATATGTTGTCCAAATAGTTAACAAATTATGTAATCACCTCGACATCTTTATCTTGTAGTTTGTCACATTATTCGATACTTAATTGGGTCATCTACTTGTGGATTGTATTTTCCTATAAAATCCGCTCTTCATTTGACGATGCAGATTGGGTTGGCTGCTCGAATACTAGGAAGTGTACAACAGGCTAGTGCATTTTTCTTGGAGATGCCTTGATTTCCCGAAAGTGTAAAAAGCAGAATTGTGACTATAAATCTTCCACGGAGGCTGAGTATAGAGCCATGTCTACAACTTGTTTTGAAATTGTATGGTTAAGTGGTCTTTTTCCGAATTTGGATTTCCTCCACCTAATCCTACTCCACTACATGGTGATAATACTAGTGTCATTCAAATAGCTGCAAATCGAGTATATTATGAACACACAAAGCACATCGAGGTGGATTCTCATTACATTAGGGATGCCTTTATTCGAGGTGTGATCACCCTTTCTATCTGACTACTATCTTCAAATAACAGGTTCAACTGCTACCTGATATATCATTTTTTTTACTATCTTCAAATAGCTGATGTCTTTACAAAAGATTTGAAAAGCCAACAACACAAGTTTCTCAGTAGCAATTTGAGCGGGGTGTCAATATTGTCAATATATTCTTTCCTTATTTAGTTTTTTTGTTATAATTGTAAATCCCTTGATTACCTCTCTCATTATTGTTATATTCTTGTTATAATTATTGTGGTATTTCTTCCTATATTAGACCATGGTAGGTTTAATAGATTTGATAATTTTGTATTTCTTCCTATATTAAAAAAAAATAAATCAGATAGTATCGAACCTTGGGTGACCAATCCCGTGGTTGTGCGCCCCATTTAGAAGAAAAATCTCTACAAAATGCACAGTAGCTGGGGATCGAATTGCGGGTGCTTAGTGACAACTTGACGCCCTTTCGTTGCACCGTACCTCGAGGGTTGTTTCTTCCTATATTAGATCTAGGGTTAAGGGATTTGGTAATCCTTGATGTCTATAAATTGTAATTCTCTTAGTGAATGAGACAAAAAAATATTTTCAGAAATTCTCTTTTATTTCTTTGTCACATTGTTGCTATGCAACCTTGTTCCACCAACAACTCTTTTCATGTTGCATCAATTGATACTGATCGATTGCCTAATTGACTGTCCAATCGGCTAGTCAACATTTTGTTCATTTGCTTGCTAGCTTGAGTTGGCTACTTAGTCGACTTGACCTCCAAGTGATTGAGACCTATATCAGTCAATTGATACTCTGATTCAATCATTCTAAGACTGAATCTGTGTCATGCTAAGAAATCCCATGTCTCTGAGACTTCCTTATCTGCCTAGTATAATTTGATTTTGACTTATCATAACTTTCTTTGCCTAAAGAACTAGTCTCTGAGATTTAGTCAAGCTTGACTAAACAAGACTTCCAATGCCTAGAGATCATTTTTTTGGGATTTCATCCATTGCCTGTTATCTAGTGTATTACGACCAACCAAGATGTTCTACTTGCCTAGCCTTAGGTCAATTTTGATCTAGTAGGACTTACATTTGCCTGCAGTTCACTCTTCAAGAACTTCTTCTATTGTCTGACATCCAATCAATCTTTATTTGCCAGTACTTCATCACTTGCTAAACATTGAGTCCTCCTTGATCTATCTGAACTACCACAGCCAACACATGTTGAACTTTTGTCTTGCCAACTCTTTATTGAACTTCCCATCACTTGCCAATACCCTTTGGACTTATCCATTGCCAACTATTTATTGGTCTTTCCATCCTTGCCAAATGTCTAGTTGATCTTGACCCATTTGAACTTCATCCATTGTTAAGTATAGCCAACTGTGACCTACTTGACACATCCAAACAACAAACACATTGCTCAACATTAAAACACAATCTTGGTGATAGGACTAGGCTTAGCCTAATTGCACCAACAATACAAATATACAATAGTAAGTTGAATCTTCGCTTTTTTATGCTCCATGAAGATGGTGCTATTCAATATTGTACAAAGGCACATATATATAGCATGTTTTTATGTAATTGTATAGTATGTTAATATTTAAATCTAACACATGCTTTGAATAGATGTTCAAATCTATAATAATGTCTCAGCATTTTCAAATCTATCACAAGGTTTAGATTTCAATAACAAATATATCACTTGTGAAACTTTCGTTCATTCGAAGTCACCAACTTTGTGGAACATCAACTCACCTAAGTCATCTACATCAATTGCCAACTCAACAAGGGTTAAACTAATTTAAGAGAAATCTAGTATCAAATCCCTAATTACCTAAATCTTGATCCCCCCAAAGTACCAATATTCCCATGCATCATCATAACTTCTCGTTGCAATGACATTGCATAGTGAAGCTTATCTATTGGGGTCAATCCACCACCTTCCTAGCAAAATAGGCGGTGGAGGTGGTGAGTCCTAGATTGGAGGTCGGATGCAATAAATTAGAGATGGTAGTGCGGATAATAGAGAGGTGGGGTCAATGGTGGGAGGGATAGTGGTGGGGAGATAGAGGAGTTGGAAACAGGACGATGATAATGGAGAAGATGGTGGAGGTGGTGATGGAGAAATCCAACTTGAAAATGACTCCACTCTTCCGATGATGCTAGCAAATGGTTCACTACTGAGGGATTGAGAGTAGTTTGTAATAATGCAATGTTGACATAAATTTGGTAGTTTTCCATTAGGAAGTCTTGGATCATTTCCATGAATTATAGATAGTTTAAAATTCTAAATTAGCTAAAAAAAAAGAAATTTGTTTGGCATTGATTGTCATTTAAGTTCCAAAGTTTAAAATTCTGAATTAGATCTAAAATTTACAAGTTAGATTTAATAAAGATAAGGAATTAATATGCTAAAACTATTTCATAGCATATTTTTTTCCCAGCATTTTGATCCCAGGCATCATAATCCCAGAGCTCTACATAAATTGCAATTTACTAGATCAAGAACCCATTTCTCCTCTTTTGAAAACAGATTAAGCTAACTTAACTTGCATCATTATTACTACATTGGAAAGACAAGATCTAAAGATCTAAATGTAAAATAAATGAATCATTTAGTTATTGGAATGCAAAAAAATGTTAAATTCATATTTTTTTTAATCTGTTTTCATTTGTATGGAATGAGTGAAACTGGAAATACCAATGTTTTATGTGTCACATTTTCCAAATGACTATAAAAGGAGGAGACGGGATCTTCTATCTCACTTTTTCCTTGTTACCGTGTCCCAAAACTTGAATGTCGACGCTTTGTCCGTTGCTGGCTGCCCACCGTCGGCGGCCGGAGGTCGCCTTCCCCGATTAAACAATAACCTAGCGGAAGGTGAACCCAAGGGGATTGCCGCCAATTGTGATTGTGCCAGGTTCTGGCCGGGGCAGGCGGCCAGAGGCCGTTGATGGCAATCGGGCGGGTGCCAGAGGTGAACGGGCATTTTGGGACACGGGGACAGGGAGATTTTGGGATAGAGGATCCCATCTCATAAAAGGAGTTTGTTGATGGTTGCAATTGCAACATATTGAATCATTTTTATTATTTTTTATGAATTTCTTAGAGTTAAAGAAATTTGTCACTGTATATGAAAGTTCATTTACGAACTACGTAGTGTATTTTCTTTTTGCATTAAAACCAGCTTATTTTCTTAATACTCATCATGGTGATTCTTTTCATAGGCTCAAGATGGGGCAAATATTTCAGGTGTCCTAGCTGTGATGACTTTAGGAATGTAAGTGCACTTTCTTGCAATGATGCTTGCAATTGTTTAGTTTGTTTTCTTCATATAAGTTCACTTGAATTGGCAGGTTTTTTGCAGCTTTTGGTAGAACAGCATTTAAGAGCGATAGTCAAAGAAGTTTGCATCATTTTTGGTATGGTTGCTATAGGCCCTGATAACCTATATTCTAGCTATTGGCTGCATTTCTTGTTCATGTTTGCTTTTACAATGACACTTATGTGTGTAAACTTTTAGACAAAATTGAATTACATTCGCTTTTGTTGTGTTCATTGATGTGGTTAATGTACTTCTGTCATGAGAAAAAAATAACTTTTAATTCTTTTTTCAGGGAAATGGTCACTTACATTGCAAACACATTAATATTCATCTTAAGGTATAACTAGTTCACTTTATGTTTCATTTTCATATGCTCATCAAAGTTTATCTTGTTCATTGATAGAAGAGTTTTTGCATTTATATTGTATGCTTTTTTTCTTTTCCCCTGTTTCTGGTTATCCTACTGAGTTACAGAAACATATTCTTTACATTACTAAGGTATGACTAATAAGCTTTCCTTAGACCTTCCATTGTTGCATTGGTTAGTGCCTCATCGAATGAGCAGTCTCTCATTCTTTTGTCTACATTCTTATTTGCTTAATTTCATGGTTTGTACTTTTCTTATTTGTATAGGATGCAGATAGAAAAAATATTATTCTATTTTAAAGAGAAGCATTAGATCATATTTATAGGACTCAGCATAACATCTTGTATCGAAATATCTAAATCAAAGGCAAAGCTAGCAAGGATGGTGAAGGTCTTGCAAGTCTCACTATGAACATTTAAATGATAAAAAAACAATCTTATACTTTTGTTTTGTAATAGGTTTATGAAATTAAATTTTTAATTCTTGTTCTTAATCTTGAAATATGATATTGCTTGTCTGGACTATTGATTTGGTACAAGGGATATTGCTGTTATGCTACTACCAGACTACCATATAACACAATGATAAGGCCATAAATATGTTCAGGAAATCTCCCATTTTGTATTGTTGATATTTTTTTTATTTATTTTTCTTATAAAATTTCGAAGTCTTGTTAATGATCTTCTGGAAAAAGAGTGGTAGTGAGCAATTTTTATTTTGATCATCTCTTTTTCTGTGCTATTAGTAATCTTCAATTGCTGTTGCTTTCCGGCCATGATTAAACTCTTACCACTTTCTTTTGCTTCAGTGGAGTGGTTATTGCTGAAGCTATATTTCACAATGAAAGCCATTTTGAAAGGCATGGTAAGTAATGTTTTCCCTGTTAGTGTGATTGTCACAAATTTCTTTAAATGTTCCCTCAATGAAAAAATTATTAGGAATACCTCAATTGTCATTCACCAGCAAATATAAAACTTGCACAATACATATGACTTTGAACTTTTCTGATCTCACCTGTTTAACAATATTGATATGTGCACCTTTTATTTTTTTTTATTTCCACTCTTGGAGCTAAAGTGATTTTAATTGACATTATGAAACTTATACCTTTGAAGCAACTTTGTGCCCTTGTTTGAGTTTTCAACGAAGTTAGGAAAGCTTTGTGTTGCCACTTTCTTTGGTTTATCTACTTTACATCTAGGTGTGTTGGGAAAACAATCTCGAAGTTTAATAATTGTATGTATATAGCTTACCTTATTCAGAAAAGGCATTTCAAAACTTTAATAAAGATAATGGACAAGAAAGAAAAGGAGAAAGATGCTCTAGTTTACCATGGGGCCTTAAGCACCTATTTGTGTGGTAAAAGCCCTAAAGTTGTGGCATCATTGTTTAGAAGAGCTGTCATGTGAATGATGCCATAGCCTTTGTCTTCCAAGGAAATACACTCTAATGTCCAGTCTTTAAACCATCGTCTGTGTTAGAATATTGTAAATATAGCTAGAGATAATTTGATGCATCCTAATTTGTATTTTACCTAAAATACAAATTAGTCTTAGAATAGAATCCTATTTATTTCCTAGAAAGGAATTCTTTAACATGGTATCAAAGCATAAGGTTTAAATTTCTTCTTTTACCATAAAATTCTCTTTTCCCCACATCTTGGCCGATTCGTTTCTTTTTTTCCTTGTCGCGACTTTTCTTTTCCCCTCTCTCCACGTGACGCTACTGTTCTTCCTCGCGACGCTGCTATTTTTCTCTTGCACGCAACGCGACTGTTCTCCAGAGAAGCCAAAGCTGTTGTTCTCTAGAAAAGCCAAAGCTGCTGTTCTTCTCTTGCACGTGTCGCGAGCTCCGACAACGGGTCGCGAGCTCTTGCACGCATCGCTCGCTGCACCTGATTGCGTCGCTCCCCATGACCTGCTTGCACAATGCAACCCTTCCTTTTCTTCCTCGGCTCGCAACCTCTATTTTCAGGTCTGCTGAAGGCTTCTTCCTGCATGTCGTCGCACGCCGTGTGTTGTTCTCCGCAGTGTGTTTTCCTCCGTCAAATGCCGAAGGCTCCTCCGTCGTGTGCGTATTCCGGTGCCTATTCCTGACGTCGAGAAGCTCTCAACAACCCAAAATTGATCAATGGCTACCTCTGGCATTCCAAAGTCGAATATCTCAATCTTTACCAACCACATCACTGCACCGCTCTCTTCCGAGCAGTTGGATGGTAAGAACTACTTCTCTTGGGCCTCTCACATTGAGCTTTGGCTTGTTGGACAGGGTTATGAGACACATCTCACCCAAACCGAAGATGATGCTCAAGTCGTCGATCGTCCTCTGTGGAAAAAGGTTGACGCTCAGTTGTGTTGTATTATCCGAGCTACAATCCATCCATCACTTAGGGATGCCTTCCGTACTCACAAAACCTACAATGTTGTTTAGACACAGGCTCAACAACTCTTTACAAACACCTCTCGGCAAATTTATCAAGTTTGTGAAGATCTCATGAACATCCTTAGTGCCCATCAGATTAAGGATTCTATGTCAACTTATCTAGGTTTGGTCTCTAGCCTTCTTTGCGATTTCAATGAACTGCTTCCACCTACGACCACTCCTGATGCAGAGCTTGAAAATCGGAAGAAATTTTTTATCTCTGGCATTATATGGTCTTCCCACAAATTATTCTCAGGTTCATGATCAGATTTTGGGCAGCCCACAGAAGCTACCATGGACAGTACCTGGGCGACTCTCCTTCGTGTCCCTGCCAAAGTTTTGACGATACCTTCTTCCGCTCCTGTTGACTCATCAGCTTTGGTCTCTCGAAGCAACACCAGACCTCCACCCCTTAAGGGTGGCAAAAGACGTCCTTGGTATGATCACTGCCACTGACCAGGACACACGATTCATAAATGTTGGAGTCTACATGGTCGACCCCCTTGTGTTGCTCAAATCGTCCAAAGTTCTGTCGCTTCTTCAGCTTCCACTTCACAGTTGCCACTGGATCCGACCCCACTGCCTTCCTATGACAACTTTTTGAAATGGTATGTGGATCGATAGACTTCTGATTCCACTGCTGTCGTTGCGCACGCCGGTAATTCCTTTGTTGCCATATCTCGATTTTCGATCCCTGGGTTCTTGATTCTGGGCCATCGATCATATCATTGGTAATAAATCTCTTTTTTCTTCTCTCACTACTTCCGGTTATTCACCCTTTGTCACCATGGCAAATGGTTCTCAAACTCAGTTTCAGGGTGTTGGTATTATTCATCCTTCTCCGTCTCTCCCTATTCATAATGTTATTTATGTTCTCGGAGCTCCCTTTAATTTGTTATTAATAAGTCAACTTACTCGTTCTCTTGATTGTGTCATCTCTTTCACTAAAACTTCTGTTTCCTTACAGGACTGGAGTACGGGGAGGATGATTGGCTTCGGATGTGAGTCTCATGGCCTATAACGGCTTCACCAACCCTCTCTTGTTGGTTCAGCAGCGGCATCTCCTCTTCTTATTCATGCTTAGTTAGGACATCCATGTCTTAATAAGTTGAAACAATTACATCCTAGCCTTTTTCACTTAGAGTCTTTGGCTTGTGAGTCATATCAATTAGGAAAGCATTTTCGTAGTTCTTTTTATTCTTACACTGTCATATCACTTACGTCCTTTTTCGTTTTGGTTTATTCTGATGTCCGAGGTCCGAGTCGTATTTTTTCTACATTGGTGTCTCGATGTTTTGTTACTTTTATAGACGATTTTTTCCGTTGTACTTGATTATATCTGATGAAGGATTATTCAAAATTGTTTTCAATTTTTCAATATTTTTTCCATGAAATCAGTCTCTTCATCCTTTACCACCTAGGGTCTTTGATTCTATATGTTTTGCTCATGCTCTTGATTCTGACATTGACAAACTCTTTCCTCGGTCTCATAAATGTGTCTTCCTTGGGTACTCACGGTCTCAGAAAGGGTACAAGTATTATACCCCTACTGTCCGTCGGTATTTCATATCTATTGATGTCACGTTCTTTGATTCGGTTTCATTTTTTGGGCCTAACGCATCCCCGTCCGAGTTTTCTCTTTCTACGTGTACGCCAGTGACTATCTTTTATCCTCCGGAGGATTCTCTATCACCTCCAGCCCATCTCCTCCTCCATTGCGTGTTTATCAGCATCTTCCTCGTCCTGCTTTGTCATCGCCTAGCGCTGACACTGCCGTGGACACATCTTTAGTGCCAAGTCATTCGCCTCTTCCTTCGGTCCTATCTCCTGAGTCTGATATTCCTATTGCACTTCGAAAAGGTATGCGTTCCACTCGTAATCCTTCTTCTCATCATGTTTTTTTAAGTTATCATCGTCTTTCTCCTTCCTATTATTCTTGTCTTTCCTCTTTGTTGCCTATTTCTCTTCTAAAGACTGTAGGTGATGTCTTTGCCCATCTAGAATGGAAACAAGTTATGCTCGATGAAATGTGTCTTACAAAGCAGTGAGACTTGGGACCTCATTCCTTTACCACCAGAAAAATCAGTTGTTGGTTATCGATGGGTATATACGGTGAAAGTTGGTCCAGTTGGAAAAGTTGACCGACTTAAAGCCCGCCTCGTCGCTAAGGATTATACTCAGATCTTCGGATTGGATTATAGGGACATTTTTTCTCCTTTTGCCAATATGTCCTCTGTGCGCCTATTCCTGTCCATTGCTGCGATTCGACACTGGCCTCTTTATCAGATGGACATCAAAAATGCTTTCTTACATGGTGACCTGCTCGAGAAAGTTTACATGGTGCAACCTCCGTATTTTGTTGCTCAGGAGGAGTCTTCTGGTCTTGTATGCTGTCTGCAGAAATCTTTATATGGCCTCAAGCAGTCACCCAGAGCATGGTTCGGTCGATTTATGTCGCCTTCAACAGTTCGACATACCTCGAAGCGAGGCCGACCATTCTGTCTTTTATCGCCACTCATCTATTGGTTGCATCTACTTAGTGGTTTGTGTTAATGATATTGTCATCACAGGTAGTGACCATCTTGGGATTTCACAGGTGAAACATCTTTTCAAACATTTCCAAACAAAGGATCTCGGCAAACTCAAATATTTCTTGGGGATAGAAGTAGCACAGTCCAAAGATGGGATCATCATATCCCAAAGGAAGTTTGCAATCGATATTTTGGAAGAAACATGAATGTTAAACTCAAAGACAGTTGACAACTCCATGAATTCTAATGTTAAGCTCCTACAAAATCAGGGGGAGTCTCTTCCAGATCCTGAACGATACAAACGATTAGTAGGGAAACTAAGTTATCTTACTGGTACTAGCCCAGACATCTCATTTGTAGTAAGTGTAGTAAGTCAGTTTCTCAACTCTCCACGCAAGGAACATTGGGATGTTGTGATCTGCATTATTCGATGTATCAGATGCGCTCCAGGAAAGTATCTTTTGTACGAAGACAAAGGACATACTCGAGTTGTAGGATATTCTGATGCAGATTGGGCAGGTTCTCCCACTGATAGGAGAACTACTTTTGGATTTTGTATATTTGTCGGAGATAATCTTGTTTCTTGGAAAAGCAAAAAGCAGAATGTGGTAGCAAGATTCAGTGCAGAGGCAGAGTATCGAGCTTTGACCATAGCCAGTCAAGAGCTTATATGGCTCAAACAGTTGCTTCAAAAATTAAGATTTGAAGAGATTACACAAATGTCACTTATATGTGACAACCAGGCCGCTATGCATATCGCCTTAAATCCAGTTTTTCATGAGAGGATAAAGCATATTGAAGTCGATTGTCACTTTGTCAGAGAGAAAGTTGTATCTGGAGAAATATCTATTAGTTATATCAACTCACATAATTAGCTAAGTCACTTAGAGGGTCCTGAATTGACTACATATGTAACAAGCTGGGTGCATATGATTTATATTCTCCAACTTGAGGGGGATTGTTAGAATATATTAGATTACATGTGTTTAGGAATTAATTCTGTTTTTAAATATTTCAGTTTTTTATTATTATTGTTAAGCTTTAGTAAAAGCCACATTAGTATCCATAATCTATTTCTAGAATCTTGGTCAGTTTATTAACTACCTTTTAGGATAAGTACAGTTACAATAGAAGTTATGGAAGTTATGTCTATGGCTTTATATTGTAAAGACTTCTTTTGTTCAAAAAGGATGGATTCCCGTTCTTAAGAGATTTATTTTCTCTTCTGACCATTTTTCTCTTGTTTTCCTATTACGAAAACTAACATTTGGTATCAGAGCGGCTTCTTGAGGGACCTGTGAGAAGTTTGAAATAATGGAGACTGAAGTCACTTTTTCTGCTGTTGCACCATCAGTTTTTGATGGAGAAAATTACCAGATGTGGGCTGTTCGTATGGAGGCGTATCTAGAAGCCTTGGATCTATGGGATGCAGTAGAAGAAGACTACGAAATTCCTGGTCTTCCACCAAATCCTACCATGGCACAAATCAAAGTACATAAAGACAAGAAGACAAAGAAATCAAGAGCAAAGGTATGTATGTTTGCTGCAGTTTCAGCCACCATCTTCACTCGAATTATGTCTCTAAAATCAGCATATGAGATATGGAATTATCTCAAGACAGAATATGAGGGAGATGAAAGAATCAAAGGAATGCAAGTTTTAAACTTGATTCGTGATTTTGAATTGCAGAAAATGAAGGACAATGAATCCATCAAGGAATACTCGGACAGATTGCTTAATATTGCAAATCGTATCAGATTACTCGGTTCTATTTTTCCAGATTCAAGAATTGTTGAAAAAATTCTTGTAACTGCACCTGAAAGGTTTGAAGCTTCAATCACAACACTAGAAAATACAAAGGATGTGTCTAGCATCACACTTGCTCAACTTCTAAATGCACTGCAAGCACAGGAGCAAAGAAGATCGATGAGACAAGATAATGCTATTGAAGGAGCTTTACCAGTTAAGCATGATAATGCTAAAAATTTCAGGAAGAAGAATTACAAGAAAAGTCAAGGTTCCAGCGAAGAATCTGTAAACAGCAACAAGAATAAATTTGGAAAAAAGAAGGGACCATATTCTCCTTGTCAACATTGTGGTAAAAAATCGCATCCACCTCACAAGTGTTGGAGACGACCAGATGCTAAATGTACAAGTTGTGGTAAGATGGGACATGAAGCCATAATCTGTAAAAACAAAAGAAAACAAGATGAAGAAGCTAAGGTTGTTAATGAAGAAGAGGAGGATCAACTTTTTGTTGCTTCTTGCTACTTAAGCAATGAAACTAGTGAAGATTGGTTGATTGATAGCAGATGTACTAACCATATGACGAATGACAAGGAACTTTTTCGAGAGTTGAAACCAACTAATATCACCAAAGTTCGAGTTGGAAATGGTGATTGTATTCCTGTCAAAGGAAAAGGTACTATTGCAATTGGAAGCTATTCAGGTACAAAACTTATTCATGATGTTCTATTTGTACCTGAAATTGATCAAAACTTATTAAGTGTTGGTCAATTACTTGAAAATGGATTTAAAGTTCTGTTTGAAGACTATTATTGCTTGATTAAGGATGCATCTAATCAAGAAATCTTCAAAGTGAGAGTGACAGGTAGGATTTTCTCATTAAATCCATTGGAAGAGGAGCATGTTGCATTATCAACAAAAGGAAAAATCACAGAAACTTGGCACAAGAGACTTGGTCACTATCATCATCACGGGCTGTTACAATTGAAAGCAAAAAATATGGCACTCAATATTCCTGAGTTCGATGATCGATTATCAAGTTGTAAAGCATGTCAACTTGGAAAGCAACATAGAAAACCATTTCCAACAACGGCATGGAGAGCATCAAAGAAGTTGCAATTGATTCATACGGATCTTTGCGGACCTCAAAGAACACCTTCTTTAAAAGGTAGTCTTTATTATGTTATATTCATCGATGACTTTACTAGAATGTGTTGGATTTCTTTTTTGAAATTCAAATTAGAAGTTGCTCAAGTTTTCTGGAACTTCAAAGCTAAAGTTGAAAATGAAAGTGGCTGCAAAATTCAAATTGTGAGATCAGACAACGGTAAAGAATATACTTCTACCGAGTTTAATCAATTTTGTGAGAATGCGGGCATTGAACATCAACTTACAACTCCCTACACTCCACAACAAAATGGTGTTAGTGAAAGAAGAAACAGATATATCATGGAGATGACGAGATGCATGCTACATGAGAAAAATCTGCCCAAGAAATTTTGGGCAGAGGCTGCAAATACAACTATTTTTCTCCAAAATAGATTACCTACAAAGGCTTTGAGTGATCAAACTCCTTTTGAAGCATGGTATGGTCATAAACCATCTCTGAAATTTTTAAGAATTTTCGGTTGTTTGTGTTTTACTCACATTCCACAGAGTAAAAGAGATAAGTTGGATAAAAGAGCATCACCAGGAATCTTTATAGGTTACAGCACAACTAGTAAAGCCTATAAAATTTTTCAGCCACAGTCTGAAAATATTTTAATAAGCAGAGATGTTCACTTTATGGAAGATGAAGAATGGAATTGGAATGATGAAACACAAGAGAATGGGACACTCAAAGACTCAAGTGTCAAAAGGTTCGATATTTATCTAGAGGCCGATGAAATGGTAGACCATACTCCTGTGAGAGGTAACTCGATTACTTTCTGAAATTTATGAACGATGTAATATTGCTATTTATGAGCCTGCAGATTTTGAGGAAGCAAGAAAAGATCAAAACTGGATCTTTGCAATGAAGGAGGAGATATCTATGATTGAAAAGAACAAAACTTGGATTCTTGTTGATAAGCCTCAAGAAAGAAAAGTAATTGGTGTTAAATGGATATACAGAACAAAGCTAAATCCAGATGGTTCTATCAACAAGTACAAAGCAAGACTTGTTGTTAAAGGGTACGCTCAGACATTTGGAGTGGATTATTCAGATACATTTGCACCGGTTGCACGACTTGACACCATTAGATTGCTACTTGCTACAGCAGCTCAGAAAAATTGGAAAGTTTACCAACTTGATGTCAAGTCTGCATTTTTAAATGGTTTCTTACAAGAAGAGATCTTTATTGAGCAACCACAAGGCTTTGTGAAAGAGGGCGAAGAAGACAAGGTTTATCTCCTTAAGAAGGCACTATATGGTCTAAAGCAAGCTCCAAGAGCTTGGTACAGCAGAGTTGATGAATATCTGCTAAATTTTGGGTTCTCTAAAAGCCTATCAGAGTCTACACTCTATGTTAAAGAAGTTGGAGCAGATATACTAATCATATCACTTTATGTTGATGATTTGCTCGTAACAGGAAATAACATGGATATCATTGAGAAATTTAAGCAAGAGATGATGAAGGTGTTTGAGATGACAGATCTCGGTTTGATGTCATTCTTTCTTGGAATAGAAATCAAACAAGATAACAATGAAATCTTCGTTTGTCAAAAGAAGTATGCCAAGGAAATCTTAAAAAAATTCAAGCTTGAAAATTGCAAATCTGTTAATACACCAATGAATCTGAAGGAAAAATTCTGTAAAGAAGATGGCAGTGAGAAGGTAGATCAGACTTATTTCAGAAGCATTATTGGTTGTTTGATATATCTTACATCAACGCGACCTGATATTTTGAATGCTGTTAGTATTCTGTCTCGCTTTATGCATTGTGCCAGTGAACTACATCTCAAGGCAGCAAAAAGGGTGATTCGATATATTAAAGGGACATATGATTTTGGAATCAAGTTCAAGAAATCTGAAATGTTCAAGTTGATTGGTTTTTCAGACAGTGATTGGGGAGGTTCCATTGATGATATGAAGAGTACTTCTGGTTATTGTTTCACTCTTGGATCGGCATTTTTTTCATGGAGCTCAAAGAAGCAAGAAATTGTTGCTCAATCAACAGCTGAAGCAGAATTTGTTGCTGCTACAGCTGCTGTGAATCAAGCTCTATGGCTGAGAAAGCTGTTAACTGATTTGAAATTAGAGGCAAGAGGCTGCACAGAGATCTTTGTGGATAATCAAGCTGCTATTGCCATTTCTAACAATCCTGTTTTTTATGGAAAAACAAAGCATTTCAACATCAAGTTATATTTCTTAAGAGAGGTGAAAAAAGATGGTATTGTCGATCTAATATACTGCAAGACAGATGATCAAGTAGCCGATATCTTCACTAAACCACTTCCAGTGAATAAGTTTGAGTTATTGAGATCGAAGCTTGGCATATGCAATTCCTAAACAAGGAGGAGTATTAGATTACATGTGTTTAGGAATTAATTCTGTTTTTAAATATTTCAGTTTTTTATTATTATTGTTAAGCTTTAGTAAAAGCCACATTAGTATCCATAATCTATTTCTAGAATCTTGGTCAGTTTATTAACTACCTTTTAGGATAAGTACAGTTACAATAGAAGTTATGGAAGTTATGTCTATGGCTTTATATTGTAAAGACTTCTTTTGTTCAAAAAGGATGGATTCCCGTTCTTAAGAGATTTATTTTCTCTTCTGACCATTTTTCTCTTGTTTTCCTATTACGAAAACTAACAGAATATTATAAATATATCTAGGGATAATTTGTTGTATCTTAATTTATATTTTACCTAAAATACAAATTCGTCTTTAGAATAGAATCCTAATTTATTTCCTAGAAAGGAATTCTTTAATAGTCTGATTAACATGACATCATTTTTTGGAAAAGTGCAAATCCATAAAAGTTTACTAAAGTTGTTGACATTCCTGTTTTGGTATCATCCCAAACACTTGAATTGATATCCATAGGCATATCAACCGACTTCGTTCCAAGCAATCTCGTTTTTTGAGTAAATCTGTAGTATATTTCTGTTGTCATAATAAAACTCTAGACTTGTTGGAGCAATTTTAATTTCCAAGAAATACTTAGGACGTTCTATATCTCTTGTCACAATGTGTTGCTACAAATACTTCTTAGTTTATCTATCCCACCTATATCACCGTTGGATATTAGGATGTCATCAACATAAACTATAAGCACGATAATACCATTTGTGCTTTGTCGTACAAATACAGAATGATCCGATTTACACTTGTTTAAAGCCAACAACACTGATTATATAACTGAATTTATCAAACCAGGCTCTGGGCTTTGTTTAAGTCATAAATAGCTTTTTTAAGTCTGCAAACCATAGTAGCATTCTCCCCCTGAGTAATATACCCTGGAGGTTGCTCCATAAACACGGACTCGTACAAATCGCCATAAAGAAAAGCATTATTCACATCTAGCAGATACATTGATTAAGATTAATTGACAGCCAAGGAGAATAGAATTCTAATAGAATTTAGGATAGCAATAGGAGAGAACGTCTCAAAGTAATCAACACTATAAGTTGTGATATCCTTTGGCCATCAGATGAGCTTTGTATCAATCAATAATTCCGTCAGCATTAAATTTCAGAGTAAATACTCAATGGCAGGCAAAAATATTAACAGAAGGTGGTGCAACCACCAGCTCACAAGTTCCACGAGAGATAAGGGCAGAGATTTCCTCATCCATTGTTGTTCCAAGCCGAGTGTTGATAAATCTCATAGTAGAAAGTTGGAATTTCTGTAGATGATAAAGAAATAGCAAAAGCGCGAAACGCAGAACTAAGGTACTCAAACGAGATATGATTAGACAAAGGATGAGTAGTGTACGACCAAATACGTTTACGATAGGGAGATCAATATCGGAGAGGCGAAAATCATAAAGAGCTGTAGGAAGAGGATTTGAGGGACATGAATTTAGTTCTAACTGAGCACCGACAATGGTTTAGGAGATGGACATCTGTAGAGGGAGACATGAATGGTGGGATAAGTAATAGAGGAGACACTAATATATCATGTGACTGAGCTACACGGGGGGAAAGTATGGTTGGGACTCAAAAAAACATAACATCAGCACAGGTGTAATTGCGTTTTGTGAGTGGAATAAGACAACGATATCCTTGTTGTGTGCGAGAATATCCAAGCAAGATGCATTTAGTAGAGCGAGGAGACAATTTATTCAAGCTAGGAGTAAAATTATAAGCAAAACAAACACAACAAAATATGCGAGGAGACAGAGAAAAAGCTTTTTGTCAGGATGAAGACAAAAGAAGGGGATATACCCTATGTAATACAGTAGACGAAATTCTATTTATGAGAAAATAAGTCATGAGAATAACATCACCCAAAAATACTTAGGAGTATGCATGTGACAAAGAAGAGTACAGCTGTTAAAATATATGTGTTTGCGTTTAACAACTCCATTTTGTTGGGAAGTGTCTGAACAAAGGTTTAATGTATTATGTCATGAGAATCACAAAATATAACATTGTTTCTGAGTGAACTCAAGTGCATTATTAGTACGAAGAATATGCAAGACAACAGAATATTGATTTTTTATTTCATTATAAAATGATGTTAATACCTCAGGAACCTCACTCATACTTTTGAGTAAATATAACCAAGCCATAGAAATAATCGTTAACAAAAATTATAAAATACTGAAAATCTCCTTTGGACTCGACTCTACTAGGTCCCTAAACATCACAGTTAAATGCAAAAGAATTACGTTTATCAACTTTAGAAGGAAAAGAAGTACATGGTAATTGTCAAACTTATAGGACTTGCATTGGAAATCAGTAGACGAAACGAGAACTAAACTTTTAAGAGCGGAAGAAGATGGGTGACCTAGATGACAAAGCCACTGATAAGGAGACACAATTGATGAAAGTGCCTACAGGTGTAACTGAATCCAGATTGTATAGGTCATCACTCTCATGTCCTCTATCAATCATCCTTTTTGTGTGTAAGTCTTGAAAAATACAATAAATAAAAAGATACAGAACAATTGTGAATTTTTGTTAGTTGGCTTATGGTAAACTAACATGAAATTTAGGTGCAAAGAGAACATTTTCAAGAGTCATATTTGCAGTGGGCTGACAACCCTCTTCCCATAATCGGAGAATAGGTACTATTGGCTAGACAGACAGGGGATAAAGATGAGGAAACAAAAAGGAAGAAAAAAAAACTTATTATCTGTAATATGAGTAGACGCGCCGGAATTCAGTATCCAAGACTTATCACAAGACACAACAAACACACCTAGAGCGGATGATGTGGCCGTAGTGGCAGAGGGAATGCTAACAAAAGAGCGAAGGAATTTCTCATAATTAGTATAAGAAATATAGACCATATCTTCATGATTGCCAATGTCTAGTGAAGGAGTCGATTGTTCGGTGGATGCATTATTAGCCCAGTCAGGTTTACCAAACTTCACCCAACCCTTCTCAGAGGTATGGTTGGGACGACCACAATGAACACACGAACGGCTACTCCTGGTGGTATCAGTTTCATGACCACGACCGCGACTACTATTACAACCCTGGATGAACCCATGACCGTGAGTAGCCATTGCCGAAGTGTTAGAAGATGAGGAAAAACTAGTGTCAGGACGGTTGCAAGGGAAATCAGAATCAGAAACTAAGTAGTAGTAGATTAGAGAAGTGTTGGTTGATTCAACAACAGGCAGTAGCAGCCGCAATAGAAGGTGGCAGCAAAGGATGTCGACGTCGAAATTAGCAGCAAAGGATGTTGGCGCCGAAATCGACAATAAAGGGCGTCGTAGCAACAGGAGGCGCAGCAATAGTGGCCGCAGAAAAAAAAGCTCAGAGAAGGGAACTTGCTTTGATACCATGTAAAAGAGAAAGAGATTATTTATTTCTAATACCATAATATGAGTACATGTAGGTATTTTTATACATAAGGAGGGAAAGAGGATCCTATAATTATGATATATCTATCACTTAATGCCTATAATCAAGCTAATCATGATCCCTACAATTAAGGATCTTATCCCTATAATCAAGCTAATCTAAATCAATCATGAACCCTACAATTAAGGATCTTATCACTATAATCAAGCTAATCTTAATCAATCATGATCCCTACAATTAAGGATTTTATCTATGGAAATATTCAACACAAATGAATTAAAAAAATCAACTACATGTGGAAGACCCTATATCTTCGCTATACAACTCCCTTTCAAATCTTTCTAGTTGATTCATGAATTACATGGAATAATTTGGTGGCATTTTGCATGTAACTCTTATTGTTACCATTTAATTTTGATGATTTTTTATATAAACTTCACGAAATGTTTCTTTTAACTTAGCTGTCTCACAGGAGTAGGAAGCTGTCTCCTGGCTGTCTAAACTAAATGCTTGATGCTTTGGAATGAATAATCACTATATTTATGCATATTTTACCATTCTAAACATGCTAGTACTTGAATCTCTCGTACTGTTAAATAGGACCGAACATCAGTTAGCATTAAAAGAATAGTTCATGCTCATAACTTATGTCTCATTTTTCTTCACTTCTTAGTTTCCCTAAGCCTCCTTTGGTGTTATAATACCAGCAATAAGCTAATTAACGAAATGTGAAGGATTAAGATATTGTTGGAATATATTTGGTAGTATTTGCCTCAAACTGTAATAGTAGTTGTATAATGATAGAGCATTTAATTGCCTCAAACTGTAATAAGTTTGATATAGAAACCCTAATTTTATTGTTTTGCTGTTGATATCTTTTAACCAGGGAGTTCGTGGGGCTATGTAATGTTGCTTTATGTTTATCTTCAACTCTCGCGGATCATTGTTGTCGGGTGTTTGTATCCCTTTTTACAATACTTTGGCTATGGTATTACGTGGAAAGAGTCCATAATTCTTATCTGGTCAGGCTTGAGAGGGACTGTTGCATTGGCTTTGTCACTTTCTGTTAAAGTAAGTAGGTCCCTTTAATGTTATCCATCTACAAGTTTTATTTACAGTGCTCTATGCAATATAACTACTGAACTTTCTTCTGAATCTACTATTTATATTAGAAGTCACTTTAAGCACTTTTCATAACTTTCTATGACTGAAATTGTATTAGTTAAGTTGCCATTCTTTTCAATCTTATTTATGAATTTTAAATGGTATATATGACTGCATTTTTTTCTGACAATTGATAATTTCATGATTCAAGTATCCGGTAATATGGCCAATGACAATGAACTAGAATGACCTGCCGAAATTAGCTTGAGCACCAGCCTGATTGAGAGTCCTTCACTGGTTCAGCTCATGGAAGTGTCTGTAGTTTTTCCAAGTCACCTTAGTTTGACCAAGACCACAATTAGACAGAAATATACCTTGATCAAGTAGCCCACGGTTGTTTGAAGCACTACTGTGCCCCTTGCAATCGCCCAGGGTTCTGGATCCAAAGACAGATTGATTGTGAGAAAGCAAAATTCTAGGGATATGACCGAGCCAGAGTCAAAGACCTAAAGCTCTAGTCTCCATAAATGTCATTATTGGTACCCTTTTCACTATAGCATCAGGCCCTCTTTTATAAGCCTCATGTTCAGCTCCAAGTCATTACTAGAGGTGTCACGTGGCTCAACATGTGGTGCTTCTTTAACAATCCTATCATCTAATGAACTCTCCCACTTGTCCATTGATTACCGCTTTATGCGCCAACTTGTAGTTGCCCTTGCTTTCTTCCTTAGGTCGAGCTCTTCTTCACTCGTGTGTGCGCCTAATTTTCTATGTGTATTCGTGCTGGTAAATAATCTTATGACAATTATACACACATCAATTACTCTCCCTACTATTATATTTTACCCGATACAAAATATTGCCCTTGTACTTCTAACTACCCTACTTTGAAGAATCAGCCTAGCAATCCTCTATCTTATTTCCATAGTAAACCCTTGCCTGCTTATAAATTGAAGATTTTTGAGTAACTTTTTTACCTTTCATTCTGTTATCCTTGTCTGTCTATTCTGCCCAAAATGGAAATATACTACTTCACCTGAAGTGCCTTTCAGTCCTAATTTACTTTGAACAAAGGGATATCTCCAAGCAAATTTCTTCCCTTTTATAGTGGACCCTCAACAAAGCATGCAAATCAAAAATTACCGAGACTGCATGAGTCCTCGAGGGCTATCATAAATGGGGCAAGGATTATCCAAAATATTGGATTATAGGCAAAACCAAAATAACCAAAATTCGAAGTTTTTTTTCTCGGAGAATTACAAACAGATAGCCCCTACCAAGCAAGATAGGGTCTTAATCATGAAGTCCAAGCTTCTAAGATTAAACTTTACTGTCCTTGGTACTCCATGATTATTGATCTTCAGTGTGCTCGCTGAACCTCAAGGAAAAAAATCTCCATACTAGATGGGAAGTGGCAAATCATGGAAGAACTTCAAGAAAGTCTGTGATTACCTATGTGGTGCTTGCCTCTTCACCAAATCATACAACAAAACCTCTTTTAAACTGGTTAGCTAATGCTCCGAGAACGTAGAGAAATTGATTCACAAATATATGGCATTGTTGAATCGAGTGTAAGATGGTGCACATTGCTCTGATAACAATGCATTTTGTCTTGACCCTTTTTTGTGCTGATTTAGGATAGTTCAACTATCACAAAATGCATAAATATTTGTCATCTAAAGACTGAAGCGGAAGGAGACAAAGTGAACTTGCTTTGGATTATTCATAAACCGATTGACTATTCCAACTACAAAGGAGATGTTAGGTCTCATTACTCTTAAACAAGTGAGTTTCCTAGCGAGTCGTCTGTATTGTACCTTATCCTCAAAGAATTAACCAGTATCATCCAAACACTTGAAGTGATATCCATAGGCGTATCAACCGGCTTCGTTCCAAGCAATCCGGTTTCTTTGAGTAAATCTGTAGTATATTTCCATTGGCATAATGAAACTCCAGACTTGTTGTGAGCAATTTCAATTTCCAAGATATACATAGAACGTCCCATATCCCCTGTCACAAAGTGTTATTGCAAATGCTTCTTAGTTTCGTCTACCCCACCTATATCACTGTCGGATATTAGGATGTCGTCAACATAAACCATGAGCATGATAATCCCATTCCTGCTTCGTTGTACAATATAGAATTATCCGATTTGCACTATTTAAAGCCAACAACACTAATTATATTACTGAATTTATCAAATCAGGCTTTGGGGCTTTGTTTAAGACGATAAATAGCCTTTTTAAGTTTGCAAACCATAGTAGTATTCTCCCCCTAGCAACATACCCTGGAGGTTGCTCCATAAACATGGTCTTGTGTAAATCACCATAAAGAAAAGCATTATTCACATCTAGTTGATATATTGACCAAGATTGATTGACAACCAAGGAGAATAGAACTCTAATAGAATTCAAGCGAGCAGTAGGAGAGAACGTCTCAGAGTAATTAATACCGTAAGTCTGTGTATATCCTTTGGCCACAAAACGAGCTTTGTATTGATCAATAGTACCGTCAGCTTTAAATTTTAGAGGAAATACCCAATGATAGGCATCAATATTAACCGATGGTGGTGCAACCATCTGCTCTCTAAGTACCACGAGAGATAAGGGCAGACATTTCCTCATCTATTGTTGCTCGCTAAGCCGAGTGTTGATAAGTCTCGAGTAGGAAGTTGAAATTTTTGTAGATGATAAAGAAACAGCAAAAGAGCGAAACATAGGACCAAGGTAATCAAACGAGATATGATTAGACAATGGATGAGTAAAATACCTTTACGAAGAGCAATAGACAAATCAATATCGGAGAGGCGAGAAGCATCAGGAGAAGAGGATGTGACGAACATGAATTTGGTTCTGATCGAGCACGCCTCGTGTACACTTGTAATGATTTAGGAGACGGAGCATCTGTAGTGGGAGACATGAATGGTGGGATAAGTAATGGAGGAGACACTGATATATCATGTTACTGAGCTACACGGGGGGAAAGTATGGTTTGGACTCAAAAAAACATAACATCAACACATGTGTAACTGCGTTTTGTGAGTGGATCAAGACAACGATATCCTTTTTTTGTGCGAGAATATCCAAGTAGCATGCATTTAATAGAGCGAGAAGATAATTTATCTAAGTTTGGAGTAAAATTATGAACAAAACAAATACAACCAAATATGCGAGGAGGCACGGAGAAAAGAAATTTGTTAGGATGGACACAAGAGAAGGGAATACCCGCATGTAACATAGTTGACGACATCCTATTTATGAGAAAACACGCTATGAGAACAACATCACCCCAAAAATATTTAGGAATATGCATGTGATAAAAAAAGTACAAGCTACATCTAAAATATGACGGTGTTTGCGTTTGACAAGTCCATTTTGTTGGGAAGTGTATGGGCAAGAGATTTGATGTATAGGTCATGAGAATCATAGAATATAGGCACTGTCTTCTGAGTGAACTTAAGTGCATTATCAGTATGAAGAATACTCAAGGCAACATAATATTGAGTTTTTATTTCATTATAAAATGATGTTAACATCTCAGGAACTTCACTCCTACTTTTGAGTAAATATAATCAAATCATGCGAGAACAATCATTAACAAAAATTATAAAATACTAATAACTTCTTTTGGACTCAACTCTACTAGGTCCCTAAACATCACAATGAATAAGTACAAGTGCAAAAGAACTACATTTATCAACTCTAGAAGGAAAAGAAGTACGATGATGTTTGTCAAACTCATAAGACCTCACTAGAAATCAGTAGACGGAACGGGAACTAAACTTTTGAGAGTGGAAGAAGATGGGTGACCAAGACGACAATGCCACTGATAAGGAGGCACAATTGATGAGAGTACCTGAGAACTTACAGGTGTAACCGAATCCAGATAGTATAGGTCATCACTCTCATGTCCTTTACCAATGATCCTCTTCGTGTGCAGATCCTGAAAAATATAATAAGATGGATAAAAAGATACAGAACAGTTGTGAGCTTTTGTTAGTTGGCTTAGGGATAGTAAACTAATTGAAAATTTAGGTGCAAAGTGAATATTTTCAAGAGTGATATTTACAGTGGGCCTGACAACATTCTTCCCGTAATAAGAGAATAGGTGTCGTTGGCTAGATGGATAGGGGATAAAGATGAGAAGACAAAAGAGGAAGAGAAAACAGACTTGTTATCAATAATATGAGTAGATGCACCGGAATCCAGTATCCAAGACTTATCACAAGATACAGCAAACGCACCTAGATAGGATGAGGTAGTAGTGGCAGAGGGAATGCTATCAGAAGAGCAAAGGAATATCTCATAATCAGCACGTGAAATATAGATCATATCTTCATGATTGTCTGGTGATGGAGTCGATAGTTCGGTAGATGCATTATTAGCCCAATCAGGTTTACCAAACTTCGTCCAACACTTCTTAGAGGCATGGTTGGGACGACCACAATAAACACATGAATGACTACTCCTGGTGGTATCAGTTCCATGGCCACGACTACGATTACTATTACGACCCTAAAAGAACCCACAACCGTGAGTAGCCATTGTCGAAGTGTGGGACGGTAGCAAGGGAAATCAAAGGCAGAACCTGAGTAGTACAGATTAGAGAAGTGCTAGTTGATCTAAAAGCAAGTGGCGGCCGCAGTACAAGGCGGCGCAAGGGACGTCGGCGCCAAAATCGGCAGCAAAGGACGTCAAAGCCAAAATCGGTAGCAAAGGACGCCGGCACCGAAATTGGCAGTAAGGGTGTCGTAGTAGCAGGAGGCGCAACAATAGTAGTAGTAGTAGAAAAAAGGTCAGAGAAGGAGAATTTGCTCTGATACCATGTAAAAGAGAACGAGATAATTTATTTTCAATACCATAATATGAATATATGTAGGTATTTATATACATGAGGAGGAAAAGAGGATCTTATAATTATGATATATGTATCACTTAATCTCTGTATTCAAGCTAATCATGATCTCTTCAATTAAGGATCTTGTCCCTATAATTAAGCTAATCTAAATCAATCATGATGCCTACAATTAAGGATCTTATCTATGAAAGTATTCAACAGGAGGTTTTTGAGAATTGTTCAAGTAACCTCTTCCAGCTCAAGGCTCTCCAAGCGCTTTTATAGATGTTACCCAAACGACTCTATTTGGTCCATTTCTAGTCCAGTAACCAATCAGGCAAAAGTAGTTGTATAAGCAACGACTAATTGAGTAGTGACTCGAAATTCCCTCCAATCTTGATTGGATTGATTTCTAATCAAATGTAGCTCAAACATAACTATTTGTTCTCCTCAACTATAGCTCGAACATAAATATTTTGTTCGCCAAACCCTTACATTCAATCGACTCATAAATAAGTTGATTGAATTAATCTCAAACCCTTAGGATCAGGATAAGCCATTGAATTAATCTCAAACTTACTGCCCTTCGATCAAAAGCTTCACTTAAGCCACTAGATAATCTACTCCTATTTGACTAAACACATCATTCCATGATAATGTGGCCCAAAGACAAAAATCCAAGATTATATTTCGCTTGTAATCTCTCATAGTTTTCTTGTCTCTATGTCTTAAATTTCATTAATGATCTTCGTTGCCCTCAAGTTTACCTCATGTTAGATACTCAATTTTGCATATGCGCCGAGCTCTCTAAGCTTGTTCTAACATGTCATCCGTCTTCTCTTGCCTATCGAGTATTCGTCCTGTCTATCAACTCTACCTCTTGTTGGGTTGCCTTATATTACACTTTGGATTAGACCCTTGGTACTTCTAATTCTTAGCAGTCAAGCCAACAAACTAGCAACCGCTCCATGCTCCTTACCCTAAAGTCCACCCTTGCTAAGTCTCCAAGCTTACTCCATGCCATCCTTTGTGTTGCCTCTATGTTCACTTTGCTACGGGCCTCTGAGCCATCGAGCATTAATCATTCAGACAATTCGATTATCGAGTCAATCAAGCTTTGCAAGGTCCATCCACTCTTTGTCAAGTCCATACACACTTTATGCACACATCTGAAACATAATTCATGCATAACGTAACCTAACTTAAACACTTTGCCAAATACAAACCAATTGGTCAAATGTCACCATTTTGGAGCATCATTGCACCAACACCTTTGGCTAAAGTAAAATTATTTATGGTTATGGTATGATTTGTCATCCTTTAAGAATAAGACTGTTGGGTTGTTAAGAAACAATACATAAAATAGATAATGCAATAAAAATTAAAATGTTAAGATTGTTGTGTGAGGTTTCTAAAAGGTAGTAGAAGATGCTAATATTTGAGAGGAATTAGGTATAGTTTAAATATATAAAAATGATAAAAAATATAAGCTAATATGATATAGACTGTTCAAAGGTGATTGATACATTTTTTAATTAGTAGAGTCAAATTGTTTAGAGTAGAACCCATGTAAAAAGTAGAGAGAGACTAAAGAAATTTTACTTGGTGTAATAAAATATAGTTTAATTATTACTAGTGATATAGCCTTTTCATTGAGATCAATTAAGGAATACAATGCATGTAGCCGACTTTAAATAGTTTGGACAAATATAGTTTGAACAAGGTTTGTGTTGGATAGAAAAAAGAGATATAATTTCATAATCTTATTTCATATGTGCAATGGAGAATACAATATATAGATGTTTACGAGGACTTAGTCAATTGACCAATTCCAAAGTAACTAATTCTAAATACCAATTCTAAAGACATATTAATTATGTCATATAGAAAAGACTGCAAAACCCTAATGCCACAAGATAGAAAGAAAAGACATAATTACCCCTGCACCTCACAACACTCCCCCTCAAGTTGAACATATATATCAAACATGTTTAACTTGCTAAGAGCAGAATTAAACACGGCTTGGGGTATAGCTTTTGTAAACATATCAGCAAGTTGGTCCTCAGATTTGACATAGGGCAAGCATAACTCTCCAGAATCAAGTCTCTCTCGAATAAAGTGCCGATCAATCTCGATGTGTTTGGTCCGGTCATGTTGAATTGGATTATTTGCAATATTGATTGCAGCTTTATTGTCGCAGTACAGCCTGAGAGGTAATTCAGCCTTTAACCCCATGTCTTCTAATAAAAAACTCAACCATAACATTTCTGCAAGACCATGTGTCATGGCTCGATATTCTGCTTCCGCACTGGACCGTGCACAAACACTTTGTTTCTTACTTCTCCAAGTTATCAAGTTTCCTTCTAAAAAGGTGCAATAGCCAGAAGTGCATCTTCTATCATCTCTAGAACCAGCCCAATCAGCATCAGAATAACATTCCACCTTCAGATTACCACCTCCCTTAAACAACAAGCCTTTTCCGGGACATGACTTTAAGTACCTCAAAATCTGTCAACGGCCTTCATATGGATAGTTTTAGGAGCATGCATGTACTGACTTACTACACTAACAGCGTAGGTAATGTCAGGTCTAGTCATAGACAAATAGAGTAATTTTCCAACCAACCTTTGATACGTTCCCTTTTCCAGATTTGTAAGATCTTCCCCGTTAGAACTAGTAAGATCATGACTTACTTCTATAGGAGTTGATATTGGCCGACAACCCAACTTCCCTGTCTCCTTGAGCAAATCCAACACATATTTTCTTTGATATATATATATTCCCTCCTGAGATCGAGCAACCTCAATACCAAGGAAGTACTTCAATAGTCCAAGGTCTTTAATTTCAAACTCTGATATTAACTTAGACTTGAGAGCCTGGATTTCAACCTCGTCATCACCTGTGATTATCATATCATCAACGTAAACCAAAAGAATGGTAGTTTTGTCCTCTTTCCTTTTCACAAAGAGTGTATGATCAGCATTCCCTTGTCTAAATCCAAACAATGTCATAGCTTTGCAGAACCTATCAAACCATGCTCTGGGTGATTGTTTAAGTCCATACAGAGCTTTTATCAGTCTACACACCTTCCCTTTTGTTTCAATTCCAGGAGGCGGTAACATGTAGACCTCTTCGTGAAGGTTGTCATTCAAAAAGACATTTTTCATATCTAGCTGAAATAACGGCCAACCATACTGAGAGGCAAGAGAGAGAATCACCCTGACTGATTTGAGTTTTGCAACTGGAGCGAAGGTCTCTAAGTAATCCACCCCATATGTTTGAGTGAATCCCTTGGCCACAAGTCTAGCTTTATATCTGACCACTTCACCCTCTGAGTTATACTTGATCGCATAGACCCATTTAGAACCAACCAAGTTCTTCCCCTTTGGGGGATCTACTAATTCCCAAGTACCATTCTTATTAAGAGCCTCCACCTCTTCATTCATTGCTTCCAGCCACCTTGAGTCCCTTACAGCTTCATGATAAGAAGAAGGTAAGGTATGGTTTGATAGCTGTGAAATAAAGGCATGATATGAAGAAGACAAACGAGAATAAGAAACGTAGTTAGAGATAAAATGTTGAGTACATGACCTGACCCCCTTCCTAACAGCAATTGGAAGGTCCAACTCATTTATGTTTAGAGGTGCGATTGGTTTAACCAATGAGGATACAGGATCAAGATCCAAAGCTTCCGATTCAGCTAGCCGATCAGTAGTAGGTCCTTGCTTATGTCTTCGTCGCTTGTAAGTAATAATTTCTTGTGAAGCCTGCGAGCCCAGTAATGAAGCATCATCTTTGTTATTTTCCATGACATCCAGAGAAATAGGAGAAGGAACCACTTGAGGAACAAGAGAAGAGGTAAGATTCTCCCCCTGAGGACGAGTCTGGGGAGAATAATAGGACTCGGACTCAAAAAAGGTAACATCCTTTAAGACATATCTAGTCTTAGTAACAGGATCAAAGCATTTGTAGCCTTTCTGGCAAGTGGAATACCCTAGAAAAATTCCCCGTATAGAGCGAGTATCAAGCTTAGAGGATTTGGGACCAAGAACATGAATAAAACAAAGGGAGCCAAATACACGAGGTGTAAGGGAGAACAATGTTATATCAGGACGAAGAATAGTGAGAGGGGACCGATACCCGAGACCTTTTGATGGTAGACGATTAATGATATAAGCAGCAGCAAGAACAGCATCCGCCCAGAAATATTTGGGTAAATGACGCTGAAATAATAATGCACGTGCTGTTTCAAGGATATGACGATTTTTCCTCTCAGCCACTCCATTTTGCTGGGGTGTGTAGGGACAAGATGACTCATGAAAAATTCCTAAATCCTCTAGAAAAGTATTTAGGGATTGTGTAAAGTATTCCCGTGCATTATCAGATCTAAGAGTTTTCACTTGTGTGTGAAACTGAGTTTCAACCATTTTGCAATAATGTTGAATGAGTCGAGGAACTTCGTCTCTGCCTCTCATCAAATAAAGTCATGTACAGTGGGTGTAATCATCAATAAAAGAAATAAAGTATCGATAGCCATCCAACGAAGGCACGAGAGAGGGACCCCACACATCTGAATGAACAAGGTCAAATGG
This sequence comes from Boesenbergia rotunda, assembly GCA_024364735.1. Classification (NCBI taxonomy): domain Eukaryota; kingdom Viridiplantae; phylum Streptophyta; class Magnoliopsida; order Zingiberales; family Zingiberaceae; genus Boesenbergia; species Boesenbergia rotunda. Next base: position 519,114 of record JAGFNQ010003404.1, on the reverse strand, counting down.
AGACGAACTTTTATTCATGGAATCAGAAAAATGAGTTCTACAATGTTTGGATAACTGACAAACTTCACATTTAAGATACTCAAGGTAAACAGAAGGAAAAAGATTAGGAAATAGGACCTTTAATGACCGAAAAGACAAATGTCCCAGACGAGAATGTCATAACAAGATTTCTTGATGCTTATTTTCTGAACACTGGGCTGTAGATTTCAGAGCAGTTGTTGTTCCACAATGATAGTAGTAAAGACCTCCTACCTCACGGCCAGTCCTAATCGTTTGCTTGGTCTCGAGATCCTGAAAGACATAATGATCAGGGAAAAAGGTAACTGAGCAGTGTAGTTGTTTAGTAATACTACTAACAGAAAGTAAATTAAGAGAAATGGAAGGGACATGAAGTGTAGAGGATAGGATAAAGTGGTCTGCCAGTTGTATGGAACCTTTTCCAGCCACAGTAGCTTTAGTGCCATCAGCGATGGTCACTTTATCCTGCCCAGAAGATAAAGAGTAGGAAATAAAGGAATTAGCAAGATTTGTCATATGATCCGTAGCTCCTGAGTCAATGACCCAGGGGATACAAGATCTTGACGCATCACTACTTAATTCCAGACCACGGATACCTGTGTGCGCTTGAGACGAATTGGCAGCGGATGAAGTCTGAAGTCGCGATAAAAGGTGCTGAAGTTTGGCAATATCAGTAGATGACAACTCAATATTAGAAGGTACCGAAGAATTAATAGTCTCCCCATCCACTGATTTCTGGGCAGCAAGATTCCCACGACCAGACACCTTCTTGTCATTGTATTTGAATTTTTCAGGTTTCTTTTCTGGATATTTCTCCCAACAAAAATCTGAATCATGATTAGTCCTTTTGCAATGCCGACACAATTTTCCACCTTTTCCTTTTGTTCCCCCAGACTTGAGCTTGTTAGAAGAATCGACAAAAGCAGATGTCTCTCCAATTGGAGTGCTTGCTGCAGAGATATTACCTTTGTTGTTCATGGTCCTTTTCCTGCCTTCCTCGCTCAGAATTTTGTAGTAAACTTGTTCTAGAGAGGGAGTAGGATCAAGACCAAGAATTTGTCCTTTTAAACTTTCAAACTCTGCATGAAGCCCATCAAGAAACTTAATGATTCTGTCTTTCTCCAGAAGCTTCAAATACCTCTGATAATCATCTGCAGAACTCCAATTGTCCATCCTGTAGTAGTCAAACTCATCTCATAGCCCTTTTAGAGCGGCAAAGTAATTTGTAACAGACATAGAACCTTGCTCAAGTTTAAAGATTTTACTACTTATCTGATAAGTACGCAGCATGTCATGCTTGCGTCCATACATTTGCTCCAGTGTTCTCCACATATCAACAGTTGTTCTGTTGTGAAGAATGACCTGTTTGATGCCAGAGCTAACAGAATTAAGTATCCAAGTCATTACCAGAATATTGTCACGCCTCCAAGTACGAAAGCTAGGATCCTTTTCATCTGGTATCACTCTAGTACCATGAAGAATATCAAGTCTATCATGGCCTTCTACATAAAGTTCAACATCGATTGCCCACGATGCATAATTTATCTCGGTCAATTTTTCCGAAGTTATTTGAAGATCAGTTCCTCCCGATCCTGTCATTGTGAAAATCGGTTGAACCTGTCCAGAAGAAGTCAAGGGATCTATAGACATCCCAGAACTTTCCCCAGAGGTGTTCGCCATAACACGCCACAAGAAGAGAAAAAAAAAAACTTATGGCGCGAACAAAAAAAAATCACCAAGCCTGAAGAAGTGTTCGGCCACCAAGCTTGCTGCTGAGGAAGGTGTCCGCCATCAGAGAAGGGGAAGGGATCGGTGGTGGTGCAGGGACGGCTGCGGGAGCTGCGGCAAAGGCGCAAACAGGGTCAGGAAGCGATCGGCGGACACGGGCGGACGACTGCGTAATGATGCCGACTATCGTGGCGAGGAAGATGGCGAGAAGCTGTCAGGCGTTGCGGGAGACACCGGGGCGGAGGTGAGAGCCTTCGATCGAGCTTGGCGCCCCGTGCTTCGCGTGCGCGAAGAGGGGTTAGGTTCTGGGGACGGTGCTTCAGTTGTATCCACCACGGCCCTGCCGAAAGAGGTGAAGGGCTCGCGCGAGAAGAAGAGCACATCACGCTCGCGCGAGAAGAAGAGCACGTCGCGAAGAAGCGCATCGCGCAAGAAGCAAGTCGCACGAGAGATTCGGACACCGGTGGAGCTAGGGCTTCCCTCTGGCGAGTCGAGCGAGAAGAAGAGCAGCGCTTCCCTGCGGCGAGTCGAGCGAGAAGAGGAGCTAGGGCTTCCCTGCGGCGTGTCGCGAAGCAGAGCTCTCGAATCGCGAGTCAAACCAGCGCTCGCGAATGGCGCCTGCGGCGAGTCGAGCGAGAAGAAGAGCTCGCGAACAGCGCCTGCGGCGAGTCGAGCGAGAAGAAGAGCTCGCGAATCGCGAGCCAAACTGGCGCTCGCGAACGGCGCCGTTTAGGAGGAGAAAAGAAAAAAAATTAGGGTGTCGAAGAACTTGGCTCTGATACCATGTTGGATAGAAAAAAGAGATATAATCTCATAATCTTATTTCATATGTGCAATGGAGAATACAATATATAGATGTTTACGAAGACTTAGTCAATTGACCAATTCCAAAGTAACTAATTCTAAATACCAATTCTAAAGATATTAATTATGTCATATAGAAAAGACTGCAAAACCCTAATGCCACAAGATAGAAAGAAAAGACCTAATTACTCCTGCACCTCACAACAGTTTGAAATCTTGAGCCATATGGAAGTTTCAACCTTTGATTGTAATGACAATTTTGATATTGTGTTCAAGTGTCAATGCATGATGCTAGTACAAAATTGGATGTGAAGAGAGGAAGATGATGAAAAAAAAAGAAGAGGAAAGACAATTAAATACTTGAGCACAACGAGTGTAAAAGTATTGTATTGGTGTTTTGGACTATAACCGGGATGCTATAAGTCCAACCAACACCATGTTGTGTTGACACGCGACACACTTTGGCGTGCATTGAAATATTTTGACATATTAAAGCATGACTAGTTGAATTTTGATGAGTTTTGCATATTAAATCCACTTTCACTTAAGTTTTATACTTTAATAAGACTATTGTTAATTGAATTTTAAAAATTACTCTTTTTTTATTCCAATGCATTGAGATGTATTATTTGTAATTTTATTTCTTTTTTTTTACTTTAAAAATGAAAACTATTGTGCATGATATGGCATGTTAAGCTATGTCGAGTGCTAGCACGACATGATACTTATTCACCTAATCATCACAGGTGACATAAATGAGATTATCTGCATCGGCTAGTATCAGATTTTAGTTAATTACTAGAACAATATCTTTCAAACGTACTATGAATAGTATCTTGAACTTGTCCAAATTGGAACTCAATTCTCAAATTGGTTGTATTGGATGATTTGGTCCGATCATGAAACATTGATGTAATCAAAGGTGCATTGTAAGTCATACTTACAGAGATAGTAGCCTTCTAAACCTACGAATTACCTTTAGCAAAGCTTTGCTTTTGATGGTATGGCTCGGCCCCATGACAAACTGACACTTTAGATGGCCTAAACATTATGTTAGACCTATGTAAAATGGTGGCCATTTTAAAATATCAAGCTTTCTGATGCATGTAGTTATCCTGTAACTTGAACACTGTGACATTGTTACTGATCAGGAATGGGCACCACATGTTAAGTCGGATAGAGACGGTTCAATGAAGAAAGGCGTGTTCTAAAGCAACTATAGAGAAAATAGATAAATAAAAAAAGTTGCACAATAATGGAAAAGATATAAAGAGTTTGATCTTGGTTGTAACTAGCTCATTATCAGTATTTTTTACATTCCATAAGTATATACGTCAAGACTCTAAAAACACCCACTACAGCCTGTTATAACTTGCTGATCATAGGCCACATTTTGACTTTTGGGATTAATGTGCTTTTCAGTCCTATGCATAAGTTATACTGTGAGTTGCCTTCAGTGGAGAATTATTTATTTGCTACTTGAAAAGGACTATCATATCTTTGGATGCTAATCTAGCACTTTGCTTTTGCTATTCTTCAGCGTAACTGTGACAACTTGAATCAAACAATTCTCACACAAGAATTAGGGATCCTGGTATGTTTTTTAGAGTTGCTATATTTAAATGTGCCAACAAAATTACCTGAAATATGATATTGTTTGTTTGATGCAGTTTCTATTCTTTACTGGTGGGGTTGTCTTCTTGACATTAATTGTGAATGGATCAACTGTACAGTTCTTGCTTCATTGTCTAGGCATGGATAAACTCTCGACAGAAAAGGTTAGTACTTATATTAATATCAATCATAATTATTTTGTATGCAAGTTATTACTTTCCACATAATCATACACGACTTTTATCTTCCAAGTAAATTGACGTGATTTTGATGTGCTACAATCATCATAATTAATATGAAATGAAGATGTTGGTTACCAAAATATCTATTGAAGTTACACATTGAAGGAGATAATCTTAATTATTTGTAGCTTTAAGATTGTAATTGGAGTTCATGTGTAGAAAATCTTCTCTAATTTGTTTCCTGAATCAATTAGTCTATCATACAAGTGATTGTACCTTCAAGTAACCATAAATCTGAGCTAGCACCATCAGCTAATAATTTCATGTTGCACCACTTGTTGCTGGTTTCCATTGGAGGTTGGCTAACTTAAATTGATGGAATCTGCAGTTTTGATAATTTAGACTCAGACAACATTTCTTAATTTCCAGTGTTTGTTTCATTTAATTTAGCTACAAGTTATTTTCTCCAAAGTGATTTGTTTGCCCTTGAATACATTCTCACTTGATGCAAATCAAAAGGTAAAGTAAGCAACACTGTGCCGAGTCTCCATCGGCACACATCTTATGTTAGTCGTACTGCACTTGATTCTCGTGGTCAGTCATGGGGTTTTCTTGTATACTCATGGCTGGCACGATATGAGAAAAAAGAATCAGATTGATTCCTTCTATCGATCACACGGGAGAGATCAATATCAATAAAACTTCCTAGAATTTTACCAGGTGCAGCAATGAAAAAGACTTCTAGTGACGAGCACAGCAAGAGGTAGTTAGCGGCAGTAAATGATGGTAGCAAATGATAGTGAGCAATAGTGAGGAGCGGCAACAACTCTTTTACGGAGAAGCAACAACAGGTAATATATGAGAGGAGTTGGAAGCAACATTAATCGTCGGTGATCATTGGTCAAATCATTGGCGATTGCCAGCCAAATCACTGAAGTGAGGGAGTCTCGGTTGGGATTGGGAAAAACTAGTGAGACAAAGAATTCATGACTTAGAGAGAGAGAGAGAGAGAGTTTTTACGCCATTAACCTTACGCAGCACATCAAGTGCACACCTAATTTTTTTTTTTGGTTTGAGTTTTTTTTATACTTAATACTATAATAACCTCTAAACCCTAAAGAACAAAAAAAAAAAATCAAAACTCCACAAGTCCGCAGCGGACGTCTGCAACATATATATATATATATATATATATAGTTTTAATTGAAACTGATAAGGCAAAATTCAACAAGGTGTCTCTAATTATTTGAATTGTCAAAAGAGCTCCCCTTTTTCAATAAATGTCAAAAGAGCACCCCATCATATTTTCGTATCGAAAATGCCTTCATTCAAGCATTCTTGTAGCTGCCATGGAGTAGTTGCTACAACATATAAAAATAAGTTGATTTTTTATTTTAATTTGTTCAAAAATAATATACATAGAGCACTTTTATATAAAAAAAAACTCTTTACCAACTCGGTCAATATAACTTAATGCCGATTAAAATCACTTTAAAAAGGTTAAAATGATCATAAAAAGATCAAAATGGCTTAAAATGGCTGCTACAACAGTTGTAGCAACCACCAGTTGGTCGCTACAATAATTTTATGATGATTTAGACCATTTAAAAGCATTTTTGATTAAATTTAAGTAATTTTGACTAAGTATGTAAAGAGTTTTATAAATATATATATATATATATATATATATTAGTGACATATATATAGATTTTTTTGACTGAGCTGAATAGGCTTATTTTTACACGTTGTAGTAGCAATTCAGTGGTTGTGACAACAACTAGAACAAGGGCATTTTTGGTATGAAAAATATAATGGGGCGCTCTTATGACTTGTTTTTGAAAAAAGGGCATCTTTTTAATAATTCAATCAGTGGTGCCCTTTTTTCTGCAACCTCACACGGCCGGCCCCACAACCATATGTAGAGAGGTGCCCTTTTTGATTTTTGCTCAAAGTGATATATAAGTTTAATTAATTACATTTGATCAAAAGTTTAAACTTGATCAGTTTAATTAAAATTATATCATATATAATAACAATAATATTATGATAGAATTATTAATTATTTTTATTAAAATTTTAACAGTAATTATAATTATAGCAGTTATATTATATGTATTAACTTTATATCTATTATAATTGTTACAATTAATATTATTTATTTATTTTATTTAATTGATATAACTAATATGTTAGCAATATAATTTATTATTTTTATTTTTATTATATAGCCGACCCCACCTAGTGGGATAAGCCTTAGTTGTTGTTGTTGTATTATTATTTTTATTATATAGCCGACCCCGCCTAGTGGGAAAAATTATTGCTTGGTCACTGTTGACCAAAATTATCATATTTTTATTTACATTTAAGTCTTTTTGAAAAAATTTATTTTGTTTCTGAATTTATTAAATTTGTTTCATTTGGGTCTCGCGTATTTGTTTTCAAAACTATATATATATATATATAATTTTTTGTTATATTTTTAAAAATTTAAAACTCATGTTGTAGTTTTGACCAAAACTATGTAAGTTTATTTAAGCGCACACATTTGACTGGTTGGGTTTCTTTTTTTTGGCTTGGTCAATTTTTATTGTCTTTGATAGGATGAATTAAAATAACCCTTTTGCAAGAGAATGTAACTAAATATTTGTTAGGAGTTTTAATTACAACCATCCTAGTTCCTTCATCATTTCCTTATTTTCTAAGCTTTTTTTATTCTGGTATGGAATGAACATAATGAATGTCTTTTATGCAACACAATTTAGCTAAAGAAAGTTAAAAATTTTCACAATATTTCTGGTTCCTTTACAATCTCTAAGTTCATTCTGTTATGTCACCTTGCAGATTCGTGTACTAAACTTTGCAAAGTACGAAATGCGGAACAAGGCCTTGGAATCTTTCAGTGATCTTAGAGATGACGAAGAACTTGGGCCTGCTGATTGGCCCACTATCATTAGGCATATTACATGCTTAAATAACTCAGATGAAGGTCAAATACACCCCCATAATGTTGGGGAGGGTGAGTCTTACTTGCAGACAATGAACCTGAGGGACATTCGTGTGCGTTTTCTGAATGGTAAGCTGCTTGTAAAATATGCATATAATTAGTATATACTAGGACTATCAAGTTTGTCATTTTACTTCTTCAGCATGCATGGCCAGCACCATGCACATGTTTGTGTTGGCCATTGAGAGTAAGTGTTAGTCAACATAACATCTGCATGTTATGGTAGAACATCAGCATGTTATGGTAGAATCTGAATGAAATGTCAAGTGCAGAATTTTATTGGCACACATCTATTTTGACGAGGTAATTCAGGGAGAACACCGTTTTCAAAAATAAATAAATAAGTAAATCACAGGGAGAACATACTTCTTGTTCTAACAACATGCAACAAAATTGAAAAAAATAAAACTTTTATGCACATTGAAGAGCAACTTAGAACGTGTCACACTTTTTGTTTATGAATATCATATATAAATGGTTTTGAGATGAAGCATACATGAGCTTGCAACTCATTGCAAGCTGGAAGTTGCCATCTCAATGAAGTAAATTTATTAACAATGCTTGGATACATCGGACAAAGGTCATACCATGCCCTAGCAATCAGTAAGTTGAATCAGATTGGATGAGCTAAAACAAACAGAATGTTGAATCGGATTGGATGAGCAAAAACAAACAGTAAGTTGAAGCAGATTGGATGAGTGAAAACAAACAGCAATTTGTTTGACATTATCAAGATAATTTTATGACAATTAACAAAACTTAATCTGGGAGCATGATTAGCATTTACTAAAAGTATTTTGGCTCGTTCTTCTCTCCAAGGTTCAAAAAATCATTCCATGTGCTTTTTGTCTAGACACTTGCATATGGACTACTTCTGGTGTGTGAGGATACCAAAATCCAAATTTGAAATTTGTCCAACTCATGACCTAAATGATATTGTGATTTGTGTTGAGGGTGGATTAAGATGGATATATTTTGCCAAGGAGGATAGACCATGAGATGAGTTTGATCCGTAGGAATAAGTATTCTATTCTATGTAAATTTCCATGGAGTTATGATTTATTCTTTTGTTCAAATGTGGGAAAAAAGTCGCAAATTGATTTTCTTATGGTCAGGAAGAGGATAATTTTTTTTAGTGAGCTTGCAAAAGTCATCTCTAGAGAAAATTTAAACACTCGATATAGGTTGGTGGTGTTAGATATGCGTGAAGTATAGTATCAATCAAGGTTTAAAATCTCGACCCGTGCCGAGGTTTCGGTCCCATACCGGAACGATACGGTTTCGGTATCGTATCGTGCCGTGCCGGTACGGTTTCGGTAATTTTTTATTTATATATAATAATTATGAAATAAATATGTTTATTGTGTATAATTTAAAATAAATCATATATTAATTTTATATAAGTTCTCATTATTGAATAACTTAATATCGTTATAAAAATTAAATATAATTTTCTTTAAAAAAATTAATCTATCAATAACTCTAACTCGAATTAAACCTTACTAAGTTATTAATACCATAATTTTATATGTTTGGAGCAAAAATGCTAAAAATAAAAAGTTTAATATCGTAATATTTATAAATCCAAATTTCAAATTTATTCTAAGATAAAAATATTATCTATAATAAATATATAAATTAACATAAAATACTACTTTACATATAATATTATATAAATTATTTATTTATTCATTTAATTAATTATTAATTTAAATAATATATTTAAAATGATAAAATATCATAATATTAATTAAATAATAAAATAGTAAATATATAAAATAATAATAAATATATCAAAATATAAATATGATTTTTTAGAAATTTTTTAAGGATTTTTTTAGATTTTTAATTTTTTATAGAATTTTTAAATAATATTTGAAACATTAAAAATAATTTTCAGAAAATTAATTAATAAAATTTATTTAATTTTAAATATTTTATTGAGATAAATATTTTTGGGAGGAAATGTTTATAAACAATTCCTCCCGAATTCCTCCCGAGCCCTAGCGCGGGCGAACACATGGGCGACGCAGGCGTAGGCGGAGGCGGAGGCAGAGGCTGCGGCCGGCGACTCAGGCGCCGTCCGGCGGAGCTTCCGCCGGCGCCAGAGGAGTCCGGCGACTCTTCCGGCAGCGCCGGAGGAGTCTCGCGACGCCCCAGCAGCACGCGTCGTGGTGATTCTTCCTCCGTGTTTTTTCCTCCGGCTCCGAACTATTCCCTCCGCCCATCGCGCGTGATGCATGCACGAAATCACAAACCCTTCGGCATCTAGCGAATGTAAGTTTGTCCGTGGTACGGAAATAAGTATCAATAGAAGGAAAGCGTGCATAGCTCCTAGGATCAAGCGGTGGAAGTTAATGGATGGAAAACAAAGGATCTTTAGGTAGGAGCATAAGTATTAGGAGAAATACATGACGACTCGAATATGATGGTATAAGATATCAACTTTAAAAATGATGGTCAAGAGCATGAGTCAAGATGACAGCCACCACAAAATAAAGAATTTTGATGGTGGAATGAGGAATTATAGAAAAAAGTGATGGAAAAATGAACAATTTATAAGTTATTATACACTTGTAAGAAAAAAAAGGCTAAGAAAGCAATGAGCCAAGCTAAGAATGAACTTTTGAACGCTCGTATCAACAACTTGATACAAAATAAGGGAAAAGAGACATTTATAGAATAACTTAAGTGGGAAAGGAAAATAAGAGATTTTACCCAAATAAGATATATTAAAAATGAATCCAATAGAGTACTAGGGAAGGATGAAGAAATAAAAGAGTGATAAAAGAGATATTTTCATCAACTCTTAATGAAGGTTTATGTGACAAACTTAGCTTAAAAAAAATTTAAGTAGGTCAAGGAGGATAGAAATTTAAGTATTTATTAGAAAATTTAAATTTCAAAAAGTAGAACAAACATTAAATGAGATGCAAGATGAAAAAATGGTTCAACCGAATGATATCCCAATAGAGGTCTAAAAGTGTCTAGGGGAGAATGTATTAAATGGCTAACAAATTTATTCAACCTAGTATTGTAAATGAAGAAAATGTTTAATCAGGTGAGTACTCTAGTCGCTTATTCAAGAACAAAGGAGACGTAAAATTGTATGAATTATAGAGGCATTAAGCTAATGAGCCATAGCACGAAGCTTTAGGAAAAAGTAATAGGAAAAAAAAATAAGGAAAGACCATGGTAACTTAAAATCAATTTGGATTCATGTCTACAAAGTCAACGATAGAAGCTATACATCTTTTCAGACAACTAATTGGAAAGTATCAAAAAAAGAAGCAAGATTCAGACATGGTATTCATTGACCTAGAAAAAGTTTATAACAAAGTCTCAATGAAAATTATATGAGGAAATCTTGAAAAGAAAGGTGTTAGCATGGCGTATATTGAAACAATTAAGGATATGTATAAGAATGTAAGACATAAGTGAAGACTCCAAGCAAATTAATCGAAGCATTTTCTATAAAGATAAGGTTGCATCAAGGATAAACTTTAAGTCTATATCTTTTTATTCTAGTCATCGACGAACTCACTCGATACATTCAAGACACATTACCATGTTGTATGTTATTTATAGATAGCATTGTTTGGTTGATGAGATATGTGGAGTAAATGCTAAGCTCGAATCTTGTTGGAAAGCACTGAAAGTAAAAGGTTTTAGGCTTAGTAGAGTAAAGACTGAACATATGAAATTTAAGTTTAGTAGTACTAGACGTAGCAAGGTAATTATTCAAATAGGAGATGATGTGTTACCTTTAATTGAGAGTTTTAAGTATCTAGGATTGTTTTTGAAAAAGGATGGAGTGGTTGATATAGATGTTTTATATAGGATACAAGTAGGATGGTTGAAATAAAGAAGGGCTTCAAGTGTTCTTTGTGATTGTAAGCTACTTCTAATGCTTAAATGCAAGGTTTATCAAATAAATATTAGACTTGCTATGTCATATGAAGTCGAATATTGGACTACAAATCGAGCACACAAGTATAAGATGAGAGTTGTATAGATGAGAATGCTGAGATGAATGTACGAACATAGGAGGATAGATAGGATAAGAAATGCGGGCATTAAAAAGAAAGTCTCATACCTATTGAGGAAAAACTCTGAGAGACTTCTTTAGGATGTTATGGACATGTACTTATCAAGAAATGTCCTAGTTAGACGATGTGAAAGTATGACAAATCCACAAACTAATCGAGGAAGAGGGAGACCAAAGAAGACTTGGTTAACAATGATAAAATAGGATTTTGTAGAGGATTGAGCCCAAAGTCATAGGAAAATCCATATAACTGATCCCACTTGGTGGGATAGAGGTTTGGTTGTTGTTGCTTTCTTAGTTCTTCTTCCATTTTCTACATTTTTTGAGAACTCAGTGCTATAATCTCGATTGTAAATGTGAAAAATACACTGCCTTGTCGATTTTCAAGCTCGTCACTACGTAAGGAACTAAATTTATCTTATGTTTCAGGTGTTCAGGCTGCTTATTGGGGCATGCTTGATGAGGGAAGAATAACACAGTTTACAGCAAACCTCTTGATGCAATCTGTCGATGAAGCTATAGATTTCGTAGCAAGTGCTCCTCTATCTGATTGGAAGGGTCTAAAATCAAGTGTTCATTTCCCAAATTATTATAGGTTCCTTCATATGAGAAGATTTCCACAGAGGCTGGTCACATATTTCACTGTGGAACGGTTGGAGTCTGCATGCTATATATGTGCATCTTTTCTTCGTGCCCATAGAATGGCCAGGAGGCAACTTCATAATTTTCTTGGTACATTACTTGCCACTTATACATATTATTGTTTTTGGCTTATCTTTGTGCTATGAATAATCAGTTTAGAACTTGCTTCATAAACTAGTTCATCAATTTTAAAAATGATATCTATGAGTCTGCTACATAATCTATCAGAGATGAAAAATTGTAGGATATTAGCAGTTAAGGTTTACAATATAATTTTGTGCAGGGGTTTCTATCCTTGCATAGAACGGTACAATTTTGGACATTGTATTGTGGTTGACACCCAACACGTTGAAAGTGTGCCGAGATAAATTTAAATGAGTTTTTACACTTACTTTTTTCCACTTAGTTTATTTCCTTCGATAAACATAAGGAAAATTAGATGAGTTTTCCTCTTGCTTCAGGTATTTCCTTTAATGAATTTGATAGTGAATTCAATACTAAAATTATTATACCATAATATATCTATGCTGGACACATTTCTGCTCGTGTTAAAATGTGCTAAAATGAATTCAAATGGATTTTGCTCGTTTAATGATTTGCACTTAGATTTTCTACTTTTGCAAATAAAACAATATAAATTAAATAGGTAAATTAAAAATTAAATACTAATTTTTTACTTCAATTCAAGTTAAGTTGAATTTAGGTGAATTTTACTACTTTAATTTTCTTCCACTCAACTTCTTTACTTTTTAAATAATTATGTAGCAATTAGATTATCAATTGAATTAAAATTTTAAAAAACAAGCTACAAAAATAATAAACATAATTAATTTAATTGAATTAGAATTTTAGAGCAACAAATACCACAAATTACAAATATTAGCTTGATAAGCTTGGGTGTATGTCAATTCATGCTAAAGTATGTCGAGTGTTTGCACTAATACAATACTCCTTGCTACGATAAACAACACTAGCATAGAAGAGATTCTTAACCACACAAACATCAGTTCTTTATAATCTTTACTTTATTTTATGACTCTAGTTATAGATGGTCTGCATGACTACTTGTGGCACTTTTACTCCAAGTTCATCCCTCACCAGGTGAGAGTGTAATTGCTACTGCTGTCATCAATGAAAGCAATGAAGAAGGTGAGGAAGCTAGAAAATTTTTGGAAGATGTTCGCCTGGCATTTCCCCAGGTACGTAACTTCTAAGTGCATTCCTTGAAGAATCATACTTTTGTTGGAAGATGTTTAGGCTGACATTAGAACAATTACCACGTTTATCCTTGTTTCAGGGACAAGTTGAGATAGTTAATTCCACACATGTTTTGTTTGTTCTCCTATTAGTTGAATAAAGTCTGAATTGCTGTAACATTTTTCAGAAAATGGAATGAAAACTTTTAATTGTCTCTGATGACTATGCACTTCATGTTCTTCTCAAACGAATGTGTCTTGCTTCTAGGTCCTCTGTGTTGTCAAGACAAGACAAGTAACTTATTCTATACTGAAGCATCTGAGTGAATATGTGAAAAATCTTGAGCAAGTTGGACTTCTGGAAGAAAAGGAGACTTTTCATCTATATGATGCTCTGCAGGTAGCTGAAACATCCGTCTCACATTGGCGAAATTTCCTTCTGACAAAATTCCTTGATTCTTCACTTATGCAAATGCTAATTCTATTGACTTTGCAGACTGACCTAAAAAAGCTTCTAAGAAATCCACCTATGGTTGAAATGCCAAAAATCAGTGAGCTGTTAAGTTCCCATCCTTTGCTTGGTGCATTACCCTCTAGTATCCGTGAGTTTCTTGAAGATTCAACCAAGGAAACAATAAAACTACATGGTGAAAACTTGTATAAAGAGGGTTTGAAGCCCACTGGAATATGGCTCATATCAATTGGAGTAGTTAAGGTTAGATCCAAAGTCCTCCATGTGCTATGCTTTAGTTAAGCTCTTCTTTTCACTTCAACTGTATCTTGGTATTTAATAAATGTTTATCTCCTCAGTGGACGAGTAAGAAGTTGACAAACAAGCATGCATCACATCCAACCTTCTCACATGGAACTACTTTGGGATTATACGAAGTGCTAATTGGGAAACCATATATTTGTGACATAGTTACCGACTCTGTTGTCCATTGTTTTTTCATTGACTCTGAAAAGATACTATCACTGCTAAGATCAGTTCCAGCTATTGAAGATTTTCTTTGGCAGGTATACTATTATACACTATACTCATGTTTCTCTTTATTTATTACTTCTATAGTTTAGCTTCATTGATAATCAGGTATGTCGCTAGAATTAAAATTTGCTCTTCAGAGTAATTTCTAGATATGTAATATGAGGTAGTAGAAATATTTAATGAGAATGTGATTGATGTAGCTGCCAGTTGAATTACACTTCTGCAATCATGATCTTTTGTTATGTTCTGACTAATAATTAATTTGCAATGTTCCTACTGATAATAATTGCATGAAAAACATGTTTATTAGTTAAGCATTTCAGTTCCTTTAGTTTCAACCATCAAGTTACTCAAGTTCATGTGTCCCGTCCCTCTCTATTTTTTTTACAATTTGATGTTTACTTTGCAGGAAAGTCTTATAGTTGTTGCTAAAACCATACTTCCTCAAATATTTGAGAACATGACAATGCAAGAATTGAGGAATCTTATTGCTGAAAGATCAAGTATGAACATATTCATGAGAGGAGTTGTAGAAATCAGGCCAAGGTCTGTTGGTTTTTTATTAGATGGATTTCTAAAGACTCAAGATTCAACTGAACAGTTGATAACATCCCCATCTGCATTACTTCCCTTACACATGGAAAAAAGCTTTATTGGCTTAGAGTCATCAGGTATTACATTCCTTTTATGTGTGTTAAAGTTTATTGGCTAACTACTTATCGCAAAAGCTCAAGCCAATAGGAAAGGGACCAATTTACATTTATATTTACAATAGACCACTGTAGTTGTCTGTATGGGATGTAGAGCCTTCAATATGCGCTCTCACCCCTTCATGTTTTTTTATATACTAAGTAGGATTTGAATCTTCGACCCCTTCATGTTTTTTTTTTGCCCCCGGAGCTATGGTGTAGCGGAAGGGCAACTAATTGTCATCCCAAGTATCCGCGGTTGGATCCCCAGCTATGACATCCAAATGGAGTGCGAACCCTGGGGCGTTGGGCTTCTGGACTACCTGCCTCGAGCGCTTCCCGATTTACCCTGGCGACCGGTGGAAACTTCCGTGGGGCGGGGCCGGTCGCTCGAGGTTCGACGTTACCCAACCTCGTTAATAATATTTTCTAGTTATTAGGAAAAATATTGATTTATATTAATATTTAATTTGTAAAGTGACTTTCTTATGGTTAGAAAGATAAAAAGATTTTTTAAAGATTGTAAGGTTAAAAGTAAGTTAAAGCATAATATTAATAAAAGGAAAATGTGTACTCTTAAAATTAAGTGGTAAGTTAATGGATGAGAAGCAAAATATATTTAAGGATAGTGGTAGGTGTTCAAGTATTAGGAGAACTATATATGACTCTAATACGACATGAGATAAGATGACATTAAAGTTGAAAATGGTAGCCAAGAGGGTACTTGATAAATCAAAAGGACGTGCACTACCAAGTAAAGAACATTGATGGTGCAATGATAAATGAAGGAAAAACGAATAACCTATAAGTTATTATACACTTGTAATAACGAGGGTAACTTTAAAAAGTATGCAGTAGCTAAGAATGAGGTCACGAAAGAGGTGAGTGAAGTTAAGAATGGAACTTTTGAATGCTTATATCGATAGATGGATATGAAATAAGGGGAAAGAGATATCTATAGAATAGCTAACCAAAAGAATGGAAGACAAAAGATCTTATTCAAATAAGATACATTAAAGATTAATGCAATAGGGTACTAGTGAAGGATCAGGAAATAAAAGAGCGATGAAAGTGGTATGTTCATTAACTTTTTAATGAACATTTAGGTGACTAATTTAACTTAGGTAATTTAAGTAAGTTAGAGGAGTATAGAAATTTAAAATTTTATTGTACAATTTAAACTTCAGAAGTATAACAAGTTTTAAATACGATGCGAAAAAGTAGTTGGGTCAGATGATATTCCATAGAGGTATGGAAGTGGTTAGAGAAATAAGTATTGAATGACTTATAAAATTATTCAACCAGGTGTTGAAAACGAAAAAAATATTTGATTGGTGGAGGGTAAGTACTCTAATCCCCTTACATAAAAACAAAGGAGACATATATAATTATGCGAATTATAGGGGTACTAAGCTAATGAATCATACTATGAATCTTTGGGAAAGAATAATAGAAAAAAAAACTATGGAAGGAGACGATCAAAAATTAATTTGGATTCATGCCAAGGAGAATGACAATAGAAACTATACATTTTTTCAGACAGTTAATTGAAAAATATCGAAAGCAGAGCAAGTATATGATAAAGTCCCGAGAGAAATTATGTGAAAAATTCTAGATAAAAAAGGTATTAGCGTAACGTATATTGAAATAGTTAAGGATATGTATGAGAATACAATGACAAAAGTAAAACTCCAAGCGGACGGAGCGTTTTCCATAAAAATAACAATAAGGATTAGCTCTAAGTCCTTATTTTTTATACTAATTATGGACGAACTCACTGGACACATCCAAGACAAGTTATCAGTGCATGTTGCTTGTAAATGATAATGTTTTGGTAGATGATATACGTCAAGGAATAAATGCTAAACTCGAATTTTTACAGGAAACACCGTAAATGGAAGGTTTTAGGCTTAATAGAATAATGACAGAATATATGGAAGGGTTAGGATAAATGACTTATATATTCTGCAAACAAGATGGTCGAAATGGAGGAGAGTGCCATATGTTTTGTGTGATCGTAAAGTACTTATAAAATTTAATGGTAAGTTCTACAAAACAACGGTTAGACTTGCTATGTTATATAGAGCCGAATATTAGGCTATGACTAGAGTTAAGGTTGATGTGCATATATAGGAGGATGGACTGGATAAGAAATGAGAATATTAGAGAGAAAGTCGAAGATGTACCTATTGAGGAAAAACTTTAGGATAAGATGGTATAAACATATACTTAGACGACCAATAAATCTTTCAGTTAGGCGATGTGAAACTATGACAAATACGTACATTAAATGAGGAAGAAAAAGCCCAAAGAAGATTTGGTTAGCAACGATTAACTATAGATGATAATATAGTAGGGGATAGAACCTAATATTTAATATCGTTGAAGGATTCGTATAGCCAACCCCACTTAATGGGGATAATGTTTGATTGTTGTTTGTCCATGTGGAACTAGCAACAAATAAATGCTCGATGTGAAACTATGACAAATACACACATTAAATGAGGAAGAGCAAAACCAAAGAAGGCATGGTTAGTAACGATAAAACAAGATAAAATTTATTTAATATAGATAATGATATAATAGGGGATAGAGCCTAATGACGTAGAAGGATCCATATAGACGACCTTATTTAGTGGAACAAAGCTTGATTGTTGTTGTATTAATATTTAATTTACAATAGACGACTGCATTGGTCCATGTGGAACCAATGAATATGGAACCTCTTAACCCCTTAGTATTGGGCGAGCAAAGAAGAGAGTGAAAGGAGAGGGAGGGAAAACCAAAGAGAGTCATGATGACATTGTTATGGCTCCAAGCGACAATAGTTACCTTAGTTCCAAGTGGTGAAGGTGGCTACACAACAACTCTCATGGTTCATGCGGCGACAGCTGTTCGAGTGGCAAAGGTGGCTACTTGTACAATTCTATAAAAGGTGAAATCCGTCACCATAGCGGCCCCCCACGACTACCCACACCATTGGGAGGGAGTGAATCAGGAAACCGAAGTTAGCTATCACATGAGAGGGCAATTCCTCAATGTTTGTCGGGATTCGGCCCTTGCTCAATTCTTATACAAGCATAGACAAGAGGGAAAGAAAGAGTGAGAGAGAGTGAGAGAGCTCTGAAGGGGGAGAGAGGTTGATAGTGGTTGTGGACAGGATAGGGTGGCGTGTAGAAAAGGGCATGAGGCAATACTGTTGTGAGAAGAGTAGATGGATCAAGAGGAAGAGGGGGAATACATGGAGTGGGAGAGAGGGGGAATACATGGAGAGAGGGAGAGAGAGAGGGGGGGGGGGGGGGGGGGGGGGGAGGGAGGTGTTTATATTACTCCCTACTAAAAACTTAACTAACTTAACCTAATATGGTTGAACTTGACCATCCCAAATATAAATTTGATTTAACTCTAAACTGGTTAAAATTAGTCCAAATCTAGATTTGAACCCTTTTGACTCTGTCACCATGTCTACAGAATGGGTTCAATCTAAATTCAGTTGGACTTCAACTCAACCTTCCAAAATCTAAATATTGGTACAGTCAACTTATTTTGTCATTTAAAAATGTGAATATTTAAATATGATAAAATTCAATAACTAACATCATTTTTGTATTGTTTGCGAGATCAAGGGCTTAGAAAGAGCAAATATCTTTTATTTTAAAAAATTACTTTTCTCCGTTGTTGAGCATTCGATTACTAAGAATGTGTGTTTGCACCTTGTGCTTATAGTTAAAACCACATTTCATTAGCATCTCCTTTTGAAGCATCAGATTGTGTGATTTGAATCTCTGGTTTAACTAGTGAATGTAAATACAAGTAGCTTAAATCAGTTGGATAAGTTCATTATTTACACATTTTTTTTATCTATATCAACAATCTCGTATCGTGCCAAACAACACAGTCGAAACGTATCATTCCAATTAATTGCCGAATCTCAAAACTACTTGTCACATGTAATCTATCAGTGTCATTGTGTCATTTATTTTGAATAGTATCGTGTCATACTAACATTCAAAACTTCTTGACATGCTACATATAAAACATGTCAAGATGTTGACTGTTTGCTATTTTTTTTAAACTTTTGTTGATGCAATACAATGTCAAAATTGTACCATTTCATATGTGATTTAAGAATATACATGTGTTCTCTTTTTATTTTTCCTTTTCATCTCCTTCTTTCCCTATCTAATTCTCCACCAGCACCATATATCTAAACACTAATATGGTACCGAAACAATATCATTCTAGTCAAAGTCGGAAACTTCATGACTTGAAGTTTTAAACCTTGGTAGCCACAACTTCATTAAAATTCCTTTTTCTTGGTTGGGCTTTAGCCAGTTAAATTTTGATGAGTTCAAGGATCGTCTCAATGAGTAGTTTAGTGATATCTATGTTATAATTTTGAGATTGTTGCCTAGATTAAACATATTCCTCACAAAAATAACAAAGAAAATTTAGTAGAATTTTGTCTGTTTTTGCTGACATAAAACAAGAATAGATCTAAGGGTCTTGGTCTAAATTTTTATTATTCACCTGTTATAAACGGACCAGAGGTACTCGTTCTTTTTCCAATATTTGTATTTATCACAGTAATATAATCAGGAATTGAGAATTTATATCAAATAAGGTTATATCAAATAAGGGTCCTCTTGTTGAGATAATGGTATCAATTGTTAATTGATTTGATTTAATGATGTTGGTGAATTAAGATAAATAGAAAGAGAGATTCAAACTCTTGGTAAACAAAAGTCTACATAGTAGTTCCAATGCTACGCTTTGAAGCACTCGGCCATCTCTCTCATGTGATCTTAATATTGACTAGAAACACTGAACAGTGAAGAACGAGTCATCCATATCATTGTAGTGCAAGTACAACTGATGGATAGTTTCGTAGGAAAAATTCCTGTATATAGAAACCAGAAGGTTTAAACAACAAAGTGTTTATCTGCTGGTTGAACAGGTTGCATGGGTCTGTAGTAGGAAAATAACTTCCAGTTCAAAATTTGCTAAAAGGAAAGTGTGTGAAATCATAAAATTGATTTATGCATCTTCATATACATTGCAAATTGCTTGTGTGTAATTATACTATAGTTTCATTACGAAGAGATAAGAGTTATACAACTTCTAAGGTGCAAGAAATGCTAAACGTAACTGCTAAGAAACCGTTTATTTTTGCACAAATGGGGGATTGGACTATGAATCTATGAGAAGACACTGGACACAGTTTTGAGCATTATTTGAACTGTGTTTTCATTTTATTATTATTCCCAAGTGTATTCAGGATTTGCCATGTGTTCCCCTTTCAATAACTGTTGCTTGCTGCAAGCAAATATTTCCTTCGTCATTCTTAGTTTTTGAACTAACCTTTTGAGTTACTTCGTTTGATTTCAGGCATGAACAATCTCAGCTTTTGTCATGCTGCCTCTGGCTACCAGGTAGAAACAAGGGCTAGGCTTATCTTTTTTGACCTTGCTGTGCCTGAGACTGAGGCTTCTCTTTCGACGAGATCCACTTCATGGATTTCTCTACCTGGTCAACCCCATAGAACTCTAAGAAAGGAGCATGCCGGTTTGCTCAGCTGGCCAGAGAATTTGTTCAGGGGCAGAGGAGATCATCAGAATCCTAATGAATCCGCCAAGCAACCAACTAGTTTATCAGCTTATGGGAGCTGGGTCTGTGAATCTATAAACCAACGCCATTTTTTCTCCTTACAAGTAATAAACAATTTCACAATAAAATTGAATGCTCTTTAATGCAGACCAATATCCCAAGCAGCTATTGCGGAGACCTGATGGGTTCATCAGTGGATCATTCACACAGCCTGTCATACCCTAGCCTTCCATTGCGATCGGTGAACGGTACCAGAACTCTTGTGTCTGTTCAATCAGAGAGCGGCAGTCCCAAAAACAGGCTAGCTCCAGCAGGATCTGCTAGCAGATTGGATGCAGACCCTCCATTACCAATCAGAAAGGATGGCAAAGATAACTCGAGTGACGAATCAGGAGGTGAGGAAGTCATTATCAGGATTGATTCCCTCAGTAATCTTCTATCCTTCTGCCAGACATCTTAAACTTCAAACGCTCAAAATAGGTGAAGTATGCAGGTACTTGCTCCTAAATGCTGTGTGTATTATATGTTGTTTACACCTCCAAACACACTCCTTGCATATCCTTTATGAGAGCAAAATGCACTTTGTTCCTCTCCTAAACTTGAGATCGTTGTTGGTCGAACTCCATGAAATAAGTATTTCCATGCAATTTTACTGAACCGTGTATGTAGGTTTCCGTACTATCCTTTTCGCGTACCTAAGTTTCATAATTTTAAAAATGCGTAGCACATTCCCATTATACCCTCCTTTCCACGAACTAATCACCTGCTCGCCTGAACCAAAGGAAACATCTAAACCACTTTTGTGTGTGTGCGTGCATGAAGTCTTAAGTTGGGCAGTTGGTTAGTGCATGAGATTTTGTTATCATGAAATCTGGGATTAACTCCTTGCTACTAGTTAGGTTTTTGTCTTCTCTCATGCACTAGTCACTGTTCGGGTTAGTAGTCATTCGTCATTTATCTCCCTTCACAATACCCGGGGTGGCTGTGAGAGACATTTGGTGTGAGTATTATATCATCTTGCCGCCGCCATGAAATTTCTATTAATAGATCTTTGAGTCAATTTTTAGCGGATGTAAAATGTTTCATGGATGTTCGATCTTTCCCATGCGAAGGGTCACTATACATAGGTAAACTATCTCTCATGATTTACTTGTCTATATTTAGTTGGAGGATCGACGATATTGAACCATTTGAGATGAAAATTATCATCTTTGGCTTCAATGAAATCTCCAAGTCCCGACAGACGTACGCTTCGCCTTCTTTGTGAAAAACCGAACATGGACGGATGTTTGAAACCTAAATCTAATGTTATTCATTTAGTTTAGCTAACTCTGAATGGATAAGCATTTGGTTTAATTTTTTCTTTTCAATTTAATCTTGGCATCCTGCAGTCTCTTATTAAATTATGCAGTCGGTGTCTGTGGTGTGGTGTAACCTAGCTCTGAGTGAAGGGGGAGGAGGTTCCAAGGAAATCAACCTCGGGATAGGAAGAATATCAATAATGATATATCACATTAATAATGATACATAATTAATTAAAATCTTAAATTGTATAATATGAATTCAACAATAATTAGAAATACACGTAATGATGATTTGGATTGTAACTTAGCTCTTTATACTATATTATATGAATTCAACAATAGTTGAAATATGTGTAATATGAGTATTTGGTTTGTAACTTAGCTCTTTACTTATATGAGAATAAATAGACTTTTGCTTATTTATTCAGGGTGCTACGATGCTTCTTGGTTGTTAAATAAAATGTTAGATCAGGTAGCAGATGAATATGGAGTGACCGGTCCGGCCCTATAGAAGTTTTCCATCGATCACCAGGATAAATCGGAAAAGTGTTCGCGGTGGATGGTCTAGAAGCCCAGCGTCTGAAGGTTCGCGTCTCATTTGGAGAAAAAATTTAATATGTTATAGCTAGAGATCGAATCATAGATGTCTAAGATAGCGGCTAGTCATTCTATCGCTATACTATAGTCTCGGGGGCTTCTTAATTGTTAAATAGGGACATATGTAAGAAATCAAACCTATGCAATAATTCAACAGTGTGATATTACTATCTATTCATGAAATAAATTAACTTGATAATCAAAACTTACAATAAGAATTTAGCAACTTCCTTCATGTAAGACAATAGGAGAGTAACGCTAGGAGTCTTGGATGAAAAAATACCTCTAAATATTGAGAGTTGAGAAGTGATATAATTATATATTATCTCAATCTAATTATAATTTTATAGGTTATCAAAATTATCAACAATATATATAAATTCTAAAGGTAGCTTATATGCTCATATGATGTAATATAGATGATGGGTGTATGACATTTCTGACATAATAGTTGGAAGTCGATTTTCGTTATATCCATGGGACCAGCTCTAAAAGGATCGTTGAGACAGTGGGTCTCCTTTCTCGAAAATAGTTTATATGTAATAGAAGTAAACAAAACATAAGAAAAAAAGTTAAAAAATATAAAATTTATAAAATAACAAAACATCCTTATTTGAACCACCCAGAGATAATACATTTTCTTTTGGTTTTTAATATGAATTGATTAAGTTCTTTAATTGATTTTTTTTCAAATAATTCACCAGAAACAATATTAGAATCTATCGAGATATGTATTTCTCTATCTGGAATTTCAAACAATAATACTATATCTTTCGACACAGTTATATTGGAGAATTTAAATGTCATTGCTTTTGAATTTCAATTCTCAATATATTAACTTAGTCAACTAGGTTGTGACATTTTTTGTATGCTGAAGAATAACACAAAAGGATTATTATTTATTGATACTGTCTACAAGAGGAGTGAGTTCTCACTCGGGTGAGTTGGTCTGACCAAGATGATCCAGTTTGCAGTAGCGTGGGGGTCGGGGTCGGGCTTGAGAATTAGTGGGACACAAGTGGCTCGGGTCGGACCAAAACAAGAGCATAAGGTCGAGAAGAAGTTTCAATTGCCGGACCCCCTCTTTAGAGCTCCAAGGAGGATTTATATAGGGAAAGGGAAGCTCTCTGTCTTGCCAGAGCTGTCCTGTCTCATTAAGGATTGGTCAGTTGGTAGATGAACTAATGGCAGCCTTAGCTGCTCTGTGAGACTGCCACAGCCGCCTGACAATCTGTCTAAGTTGTCCCCTCTGACCCGAATTAATATTTGGCGGCTCTATCAGGTCATAATTATGTCAGAAGTCTTTTTTTCGTAATGGGAAGATTTGGAGAGATCTCATTGCCGAGGTGACCATTTGGTCACTCGGGCTCATCCTATCTGGCAATTATGAGTCTACCAAAGCCTGACCGGCCAAGTGGAAATGATCAGACAGACAAGCTGGACTTCTGGACTATTTATGTCTTTGGGACGAACCTAAGGCTCCCGACCAAGAGCTCCCGGCTGGGGATGTTGGCGGGTCGGGTCGGTGGGTTGGGTCGGCCGGGTCGGCCGGGTCGGTCGGTCGGGGTCGTCCGGTCGTCCGGTCGGCCGGTCGGGGTCGGCCGGTCAAGGTCGGTCGGGTTGTCCGGGTCGGTCAGTCGGGGCCAGCCAATCAGTCACAAATATTGGCCGGTTGGTCGTTTGCCACGAAGAGTCATCGATTGACCCTTAGCAACATAGAGTGGTGAATCTCATTAATGCTCTTCGCCTTAACTCCGCCTTAGCTTGCCAAATTGGTCTTTTTTAGGGGGTCTTACAATATCTCTCCGGATCACATATCTCCCTTTAAATCTAATCGAAGGAGACGTGAATCTGATTGACTAGACTAAATTTAGTGGTGGTCCTACAATATCTCTCGGATCATTTATAATTTGAACTTGTCTTTCATGAAGATCTATTCTTAATAGAATATTCTCTTCATGGAAATTGTAAAAAAAAATCTTATAAAATATCTTAGCGCACTCATCCATTAAAACTTTTCTCTAAATTTGATGATGGCATCTTTCTCTAGAAGTTGATGTAATTTCTTCAACGTTATACAACAGAAAATATAAACAAACAATTTTGATAAAATTAAGTTCAACTAATTTGGTGGCAAAAAACGATTCGCTTATTTGTAGCACCTCCGCCAATCTATCCCAAGGCCAACATAGATAAGCAATGGCGTAGCTAGATCTTCAACTACCCTGGATTAAATTATGAGAGATGATTTAAGATTTAATATATTAATCTTAAATTTTAAAAATTATTGAATTGTACCGGATATTAATCTAAAAGTTATTGAGTTGCACTAGGTTGGGGTTCATATATTAACCTTAAACTTTAAAAATTATTGGACTACACTATATATTAATCTAAATGTTGCTAGGCTACACTGGGTTGAAGTCCGGTGCAGTCCAGCCTTGTCACCCTTGCGGAGGAGGTAAATCACGAGGACTATTAGTTCAGATAGTCACTAGTGCATAAGGGAGGGCAGACACCTAGCTTCGTCAGAATTTGACCCTCAGATTTCATGATGATAACACTTCATGAGCTAACTATCAGTCCATCCCGTGAGGATTAAGTTTAACTAAGTTAAGTCCCAATGAGGCAATAATAAAAATGCATAGGATATGATTAGTGATGAATACGATTGGTGAAAAAAAACATATAATTTTTTTAAAAAAATACATTTGGAGATGATTGTAAGGTATACAACAATAATAACAACCAAGTTTTATCTCACTAGGTGGAGTCAACTATATAGATCACTCTACGTCATTAGGCTCTGTCTCCTATTATATCATCATCTATATTTAAATAAAATTTATCTTATTTTATTATTATTAACCAAGTCTTTTTTGGTCTTTCTCTCCCTCGTTTAATGTGGATATTTATCATAGTTTCACATCGCCTAACATGGGCATTTATTAGTCGTCTAAATATATGTTTGTACCATCTCAAACGTCTCTCGAAGTTTTTTCTCAATAGATGCAACTCCGACTTTCTCTCTAATATTCTCATTCCTTATTCTGTCCATCCTCGTATGTCCACACATCCACCTTAACATCTTTATCTCTGCAACTTTCATCTTTTGCTCATGTGCCCGAGTCATAGCCCAACATTCAACACTATATAACATAGTAGGTCTAACTACGTTTTGTATAACTTCCCTTTAAGTTTTAGAGGTACTTTACGATCACATAAAACACCCGACGATAATCTCCATTTCAATCATCCTGCTTATATTCTATGTAAGACATCTCTCTCAATCCCTCCATCACTTTGCAAAAAAGATTCTAAATACTTAAAGTCTTCAATTTTATATAACTCATCATCTCATATCTTAACAATTGCCTCATTATGTCTAATATCTATCTTTACTCTACTAAGCTTAAAACCTTTCACTTCTAGTATTTTCCGTCAAGATTCTAGTTTAGCATTTACTCTTTCACGTGTCTCATCTATCAAAACGATATCATTTGCAAACAACATGCACCATGGTATTGTTGGTGCAAGTTGCATCAATGATGTCCTCCTCTAAGTGTTTTAATGTTTGACAATAAACTTAAGTCAGTGATACATTGAACAGACAAAGGGGAGTAAAGAGAGAAGCAACAAAGTGGAAGAAAGTCCTAGTAAACCTAGGCAATAAGTCCTGGTTCGGGAAATTGGGCACTAAGTCCTGATCGAGGATTGAGCACTAAGTCCTGGCAAAGGGCTGGGCACCGAAAACCTGCTCGGAAGGTGGGCACTAAGTCCTGGTCGAGGACTGGGCAAGAAGACCTGGTCGAGGGTTGGGCACCGAAGACCTGGTTCGGGGAATTGGGCAAGAAGACCTGGCCGAGGGTTGGGCACCGAAGTCCTGGACTTAGGGTTTGGGCACGAAGTCTTAGTCCGAGGGACTGAGCAACTTAGCTGAGAGATGACTAAGGACAGAAGTAGAGACGGGTCAGGGTTCGGGCGTCTCGAGGTCCGGAAGTATCGGAAGCTAAGCAAAAGTCCACCCGAAGGACTGGGTGGCAATCGTCTCCTGAAAGGAGTAGGTGAAAGGCGCGTTCTCGGGGGTGGGAACTTGCGTCGGTTCGACCTAGGGTTTCGTGTAAATCCGAAGTCCGAGCCAAGTCCTTAAACTTAATATTGTATGTATATGTGTTTGTGTTTATGTATCTAGCAGGTACCAAGAACGGGAGACAAAGCAGGCGAAAAAACTGGAAAATAGCTAATCCAGGCGCCCCCACTGTTGGGGGCGCCCTGAGCAGTGCATAAAACCCAGTAATGGGTTAAAAGGCATGATGGGGGCGCCCAGAATGGTCAGGGCGCCCAAGACAAAGAAGAGAA
Organism: Boesenbergia rotunda; assembly: GCA_024364735.1. NCBI lineage: Eukaryota > Viridiplantae > Streptophyta > Magnoliopsida > Zingiberales > Zingiberaceae > Boesenbergia > Boesenbergia rotunda. Next base: position 492,337 of record JAGFNQ010003404.1, on the reverse strand, counting down.
GTGCAGTTTCGGGTGATAAGCAGAATAGACTCCTATGAGGGCGCCCGGAAGGTCCGGGGCGCCCAAGTTGAAAGCTGTATTTGCTGTTTCGAGTTCAAAACACAGATAAGCCTTCACGAGGGTGCTCGGAAGGTCCGGGGCGCCCTGGTCAGAGATTTTATCAGCTGCGGCGAGGTCGGCACAGGGATAAGGTTTGACCGAGTTTTTAGGGGCGCCCCCAGGAGTGTTATAAAAGGGGCTTCGACCCCTCTGCTTCAGATACAACTGCTGTGAATGATTCTGAGCATTCTGACCGACGGCAACGTGCTAAAGACGAGGCTCTACGACTGGGAGGCTCCAGAGGAAGTGCGCGACACTTCGGAGGTCCAAATCGGCCGAGTTTCAAACCTTAGTTGTTCGGTTTGCATTTAATATTCTGTACTTACTTTGCTATACTTTTGTTTGTACTTATACACTGTAAGACGGATTTTCTCTGCCTCCGAAAATTCCGGAAAGGAGACCAATAGTGGACTCACGCCGAGTACATAGGTCTTGGACGTACTGACCCTGGTGGTTGGGAACCAAGTAAATAAATCCAGTTGTGTCCTTATGTTCTTTCTATTTTTATTTTCCGCTGCACTAACACTCTGAGTCCAGTACGAACGAAAGTTTTAAGAAGTTTACCGAAGAATTTTAACAGTCGATATTCACCCCCTCTATCGACGGCACCGATCCTACAATTGGTATCAGAGCTAGGCCGCTCTTCACCGGACTAACCGCCGACGGAGCAACGACGCCAAGAGTTGAGGGGGAGCCGAGGGGTGAATCAGGTATATTTTAATTAAAATGTCTATTTTTAAATTTCAAATTACGTGTTTTAAGTGCAGGGAGAGAGGGCACTATAAAAATTAGTGTCCTACTCGTAAGATTCGATCTTCACCACCGGTGGCAAAGGAGGGACCAGCGCCAGGAAGCCGGAGGGACAAAAGTCACGTACAATGTTTCAAGTGTGAAAAATACGGACACTATAAGAATAAGTGTCCGGCGAAGGTACGTAAGATTTATGTTCCAAAGATTTTACAAATTCCTGCATTGCCTTGTGATAATTTAGTTAATTTTTCTGATAAATTAGATGTACTGCATAGTAGAATTAACATTTTGCATATCAAATTAGAAAATGCAGATATGACTAAAGTATCAGAAATTAATTATTTAATTCAGAACATCAATTCAGTAATTTCTAAAATAAATTATCATAACATTAATTCTGATAATTTTAATTCTGATAACTTTAATTCTAGTAACTTTAATTCTGATAATTTTAATTCAGATAAATTAAATCCTAAGGATAAATCCAAATTTGAAAATCCTAAGGATAAATCTGAATTCAAAAATCTTAAGGATAATTCTGAATTTGAAAATCCTTTAGATAATTTTGAATTCAAATTTGAAAATCCGTTGTATAACTCTGAATTCAAATTCAAGAATTCTAAAGATAACTCTGAAATTAGTGAAGATAATTCTGGAGATAATCCTGAAATTATTTTTGAGAATAAAAATGATTTTATTAAAAATCTTGAGGATAATGAAGATGAAATTCTCCTAGATAATAACTTAATTATAGATAATCTTAAAAATTATTACAAAACTTTAATTAGTGGTCCAAATTACTCCTCCTACTTTGAGGATACTAAAAGATGTAATGTTGAGGATAAGGAGGGCATGAAACTATCTAAGATAAAGGTCATAGTCAATAAAATTCACAAAGGTTCAAATAAATCCTAATTATTAGAAAAACTAGAAAAGGTAGATAAAGATGAAGAAGAAATTTTTGAAATAATGAAAATGATGAACTTAAACCCACAACTATTAATTAATTATTTCTATCTTAATTATTTAAATTCAAATTAAATTAAATTTTAATTAAATTAATTCTTAATCTTAATTAAATTTAAATTAAATCTTAATCTTAATTAAATTTAAATTCAATCTTAATCTTAATTAAATTCAAATTAAATCTAAATTAATTCAAATTAAATCTTAATTAAATTAAATCTTAATCTTAATTAAATTCAAATTAAATCTAAATTAAATTCAAATTAAATTAAATTAAATTAAATTCAAATTAAATTAAATTCAAATCTTAATTAAATTAAATTCAAATTAAATTAATTTTAAATTCAATTAAATCTTGATTAATTCGAACTTAAATTAATTCAAATTAAATCTTAATTAATCATATTAGTTAGTTCTTACTTACTTTGAATTCAAATTCAATTAATAACTTAATCTTAATTAATTCAAATTCAATTAATTCAACATCAATTAATTCTTAATTAATTAGTCCTTAATCAATATATTCTCCAATTAATCTTTAAATAAATTAAACTTGAACTAAAATAAAATTTTACCCAAACTATAACAATTAAAATTAATAACACTAAATATGCCAAAGTTGGTTGACATATTCGCGGGTTCACACGACATGTATCAAATCGGGAATTTGATACATCTTTAGAAACGTAATTAAAATACTTTGGACTTGTTTGAATCATGCATAATTGTCATGTCATGCATTTGCTATTTCTTTTAAATATATGACATGTCATTCATATTTAAATTTTATGCATAATTTAGAAAGGCTATAGGAAAAAGAATAATTGAAACTTGATCAACCTAGTATTAGGTGGAGGTGAGATGATAGTACGTTAGGGAAGCCTTTTTGGTGGAACTAGCCGAAGCTACCGATCCAAAATCTAAACTAGTTAGACCAAAATCTTTCAAAAAGTAACTTGAAGATGAATTTTCTAGAAAAGGCTTTGTCAAGGAAAGGGTTGATGATCCAATAAGGCTACAGCCAAAGAAAGCCTAGTGCCTCGCCAAGACCTGGAAGCCAATTACTGAAAATCAAATTCACTTTACTATTGCTAGATTTGAATCTAACACAAGCTTCAATTAAAATCTTAGATTTAATAATAAATTAAGAAAAATGATTCAAGCATCTCACAATACACCTATAAGGTAACCATGCTTGTTGTATTGATATATCTAAAATGGGTGAGATGTTAAGGACTAATGAATTGAAAAATATTTTTCAAAATTGTTTTTCAAAATTGTCTTAAAAATATATTTTCAAAATAGTGCTTCAACATAATAATGTTTTTATGGAATTCATGCTTATATGATTGATTATACATAGTATGCTTTTTTCAAAAGTATATCTTTCAAAAATTGTTTGACTCACTCAGTTAGGCACAAGCCTCCTAGGACAACACTAAAGTTCCTTAAGGCACTTAAATAGAGTCAAACGATGTTGGGTAAGGGGGAGTGTTTTCACTCTTTTAATTTTTTTTGAAAACTGCACCTTAATTTCTATTACATATGTTTTCAAAAAGACTTATACTTTAAAAATTATCTTCTTCCCAAATTGTGATTTCAAATTCTATCTTCCTGAAAATTGGTGTTCATTTGATTTTGATAAACCCTAAAGACACAGAGGAAGGTCCACTTCATGATCTAAAAGGACTCCTAGGATGTGTCAGATTTAGGGGGAGTCTGAGTCAAACTTCTGACAAGCTTTACATTATTTATGTTGAAAATTATTAGATTATTCTTTTGATCTGAATCAAACCTTAAGACTCAGAGGAAGGGTACTTGTGGTCAACAAGCTTTCCAGGACTGAGTCAAGTTTAGGGGGAGGTCAAATTAAAAGAATAATTTAATAACATGTTTTCATATCTTCAAAATCTTGCTAAAGATATAAGTCTTTCAAAATACTATTATTCTATTTTTTTGGATTTTTGTGGCTTATGAAATTAATTTTGAAACAATATTTACTTGGGTTGGAAAATCTCCAGGACACTTAGGAAATGACCTTGTAGTCAACAAGGGTTCCTAGGATTGTGTCAGACTGGAAGGTAAACCAAGTCAAGTAAAATATTGTGCCTTCAAAAGTTCACACATTTTTCAAAATGTACTAGCATATATTTTCAAAAGTACTATCATTTTCTTTGATTATCAAAATTCTATTAAAAAAATAATATAATAATAATATTTAATTGAGTTTGAAAATTTTCCAAAACACTTAGGAAAATGTCCTTGTAGTTAACAAGGTTTCCTAGAATTGTGTCAGACTGGAAAAGAAACCTAGTCAAGTAAAATATTATGTTTTCGAAAGGTACTTATATTTTTCAAAGCCTAATATTTTTCAAAAAGTTTTTAATTTTTGAAAAATTCAATATATTTTTCAAAAGTACTTAATCTTTCAAAACTCATAGTATTCTTCAAAAATACGATATTTTTTCAAAAAAATGCAATATTGTTTAAGGTTTCTAAGATCAAAATACGTAAGTACTTAGTTTTATGCTATGCCTTCAAAAATTTATACTAAGTATTTTCAAAAAGAATTAAATATTCTCATGGTTGGCGCAAGTATTTCTGGTGATTTTTTTAATGTATGACAAAGGAGGAGAGGTGTGCTTAAGTTAGAAATTTTTTTCGGTTTCTCTCTTACCAAAGGATCAATTAATCAAAATGTTTTTCAAAATGGGAGAGAGTGAAAGTTAGAAATTTTTTTCCCGAAAGGATCAAAAATCATTTTTTTTATCCCAAGGATAGTAAGTTAGCCCTTTCAACCAATTTAACTTAAGATATTGTCAAACATCAAAAAGAGGGAGATTGTTGGTGCAAGTTGCATCAATGATGTCCTTCTCTAAGTGTTTTAATGTTTGACAATAGACTTAAGTCAGTGATACATTGAACAGACAAAGGGGAGTTAAGAGAGAAGCAACAAAGTGGAAGAAAGTCCTAGTAAACCTAGGCAATAAGTCCTGGTTCGGAAAATTGGGCACTAAGTCCTGATCGAGGATTGGGCACTAAGTCCTGGCAAAAGGCTGGGCACCGAAGACCTGCTCGGAAGGTGGGCACTAAGTCCTGGTCGAGGGCTGGGCAAGAAGACCTGGCCGAGGGTTGGGCACTGAAGACCTGGTTCGGGGAATTGGGCAAGAAAACCTGGCCGAGGGTTGGGCACTGAAGTCCTGGACTTAGGGTTTGGGCACAAAGTCTTGGTCCAAGGGACTGAGCAACTTAGCTAAGCGATGACTAAGGATAGAAATAGAGACGGGTTAGGGTTCGGGCGTTTCGAGGTCCGGAAGTATCGGAAGCTAAGCAAAAGTCCACCCGAAGGACTAGGTGGCAACCGTCTCCTGAAAGGAGTAGGTGAAAGGCGCGTTCTCGGGGGTGGGAACTTGCATCGGTTCGACCTAGGGTTTCGTATAAATCCGAAGTCCGAACCAAGTCCTTAAGCATGATGGGGGAGCCCAGAATGGTCAGGGCGCCCAAGACAAAGAAGAGAAGTGCAGTTTCGAGTGATAAGCAGAATAGGCTCCTATGAGGGCGCCCGGAAGGTCCAGGTATCCAAGTTGAAAGCTGTATTTGCTGTTTCGAGTTCGAAACACAGATAAGCCTTCACGAGGGCGCCCAGAAGGTCCGGGGCACCCTGGTCAGAGATTTTATCAGCTACGGCGAGGTCGACGCAGGGATAAGGTTTGACCAAGTTTTTAACAGCGCCCCCGACGTCCAGGGCGCCCCCAGGAGTGCTATAAAAGGGGCTTCGACCCCTCTGCTTCAGATACAACTGCTGTGAATGATTCTGAGCATTCTGACCGACGACAACGCGCTAATGACGAGGCTCTATGACCGGGAGGCTCCAGGAGGAAGTGCGCGGCACTTCGGAGGTCCAGATCGGTCGAGTTTCAAACCCTAGTTGTTCGGTTTGCATTTAATATTCTGTACTTACTTTGCTATACTTTTGTTTGTACTTATACACTGTAAGACAGGTTTTCTCCGCCTCCGAAAATTCCGGAAAGGAGACCAATAGTGGACTCACGCCGAGTACATAAGCCTTGGACGTACTGACCCTGGGGGGTTGGGAACCAAGTAAATAAATCCCGCGGTGTCCTTGTGTTCTTTCTATTTTTATTTTCCGCTGCACTAACACTCTAAGTCCAGTACAAACGAAAGTTTTAAGAAGTTTACCGAAGAATTTTAACGGTCGATATTCACCCCCCCCCCTCTATCGACGGCATCGATCCTACAGGTACTGTATCTTGAATGTGTCTAGTGAGTTCATCCATGATTAGTGTAAAAAGATAAGGACTTAGAGTTGATCCTTGATGTAACTCTATCTTTATTGGAAATGCTTCAGTTAATCCGCCTGAAGTCTTCACTCTGGTCGTTACATCTTCATACATATCCTTAATTAGTTCGGTATATGTTATACTAATACCTCTATTTTCTAGAATTCTCCATATAATTTCTTTTGGGACTCTATCATAAACTTTTTCTAAATCAATGAATATCATGTGTAGATCTTTCTTTTGCTCTCACCAATACTTTTCAATTAATTGTCTAAGAAGATGTATAGTTTCTATTATTGATCTTCCAAGCATGAATCCAAATTGATTTTCGGTCATCGTGGTCTCCTTCCTTAATCTTTTTTTTATTACTCTTTCCCAAAATTTATGATATGACTCATTAGTTTAATACCCCTATAGTTTGCACAATTTTGTACATCTTCTTTATTCTTGTATAAGAGAGCTAGAGTACTTACCTTCCATTGATTAGACATTTTTTATTTTCAATATTATATTAAATAATTTGTAAGTCATTCAATACTTTATTTTTCTAAACACTTTCATACCTCTATTAGGATATCATCTGATCTCACGCCTTTTTCATTTTGCATCTCTTTCAAAGCTTGTTCTACTTTTGAAGTTTGAATTCTACGATGAAAATTAAAATTTCTATACTCATTTGAATTACTTAAATTGCCTAAGTTAAGCTGGGTCCCTAAACTTTCATTAAAAAGTTGATGAAAGTAAATCCTCCACCGCTCTTTTATTTCGCTATCATTTACTAGTACTCTATTGTATTCATCTTTAATACATCTTATTTGGTTAAGGTCTCTTATTTTCCTCTCTCTCGCTTTAGCTATTTTATAAATGTCTCTTTCCCCTTTTTTTGTATCTAAGTTTTGATATAATCGTTCAAAAGTTTTATTTTTTGCTTCATACACTAATTTCTTAGCCTCTTTCTTTGCTATTGTATATTTTTTTAAAATTTTCTCGTTCTTACAAATATATAATTCCTTATAGGTTATTCGTTTTTTTTCCCTTTCTCATTTCACCACCAAGATTCTTTACTTGGTGGTGCATGTCCCTTTGACTCACCAAATACACCTTTAACTATTATTTTTAATTTTGATATCATCTTATCTCATGTCATATTAGCGTCATTGTAAGGTATAAGAAATAAAATTGGGATAACCCAATCGCGAACCAAAAAGAGAACTGAAAGAAAAGTCACAACCCAAAACAAAGTTTTCCTGAGGGAGTTTGGTCCGAGGGAGGCTAGGGTTTCGATTCTCATAAACGAAATTATTGGGAATGCATATGAGTGACAACAGGAGAGGGCTTGTTGAAAAAAATTGAAGACAATTGAGAGGGCGTACCAATGTAGGGGCTTTGGTCGGAGGGAATAGGGTTTCGATTTTTCACAAGTTCGAAAATGACATCAAGACAACAACGGAGCTTAAGGCTGCCGAAGACAAGGGAAAACCATAGAAGATATTATATCAATTATATAATTATATAAAATCATATAATTACATTTTTTAGTTGATAGACTATAGGAGTAATATCAATTATATATTTAAGTAGAAATGAGCTCTTTAATAGATTGCAAAGAATATTTCAAGTCTACTGATCCCGCTCTATCTTTGGCATCATATGGGCAGCCAGCGTGGCAAATGACCTGGTCATTTTTGGGGTCCACGTTATTGTACGGGTAGCCAGCTTGACACCCTAGCCGGGCCCAGGGCCCCCGCCGGCCGGACGGGCTCAGGGCGGTTGGTTAGAATAAATATGGCGGTTCATCCGGCCGGTCAAGCCCGGCCGAAAGCATTAAGGCTTACACGCCTCGTTTATTCGGGTATTTCCGCCCGGCCACATTAAGGCTTACATGCCTCGTCTAGCCAGGTATTCCTGGCCGACCGCATTAAAGCTTACACTCGTTCATCCGAGTGCATCCGCCCGGCAGTCCTTTACACAGGCTTGATATCCAGCCGGGCGTGCCGTCCCTGTGTCCACTCGGGCACTCTCTCAGAATCACCTTGGGATAAAGACAAAATGCACTTGCACCAGCTGCCGATAGCAGGCTGGCACCACTCGTGTGAACTGACACTCTCTGACCGGCGCCGCCTGTCCGAGATTTACAGAAACCTGTCTCTTTCCTCACATAAGACAAACAGTATACGACAAAGTGTTGGTTACAAATCAACATAACCATACCATATCCTCTGATCCTGTCAGAGAAGCCTGACACAGGTCATACTCAAAACGACCTAACCATATCATATCTTCTGATCCTGTCAGAAGATCCTGACACAGGTCATACCCAAATCGACCTAACCATACCATATCTTCTGACCCTGTCAGAAGGTCCTGACACATGTCAGAATTGGTCCTTTTCCCCGGCTATATAAGCCACTCCTCTCCTCATTCGCAGGTACGCACACATATACGCGCGAAACCTCTTGTCTTCAGTACTTCATTATTTTCCTTGTTCATCGGAGTGCTGACTTGACCGTCGGAGTGCCTTGCCGGGACGTCTCCCGGCTAGGTTGCTAACGGTCATCTTCCTCCCCAGGTCCACCTCCATCCGGTCGAGGGTTCATCCGGCGGCACCTGCTTCCTACCATTCGAAGGACACCCTACGCCCGCTGCCATTCTGCGCGAGGACATCCAGTCATCGTCCACGTCACGCCTCTACACCGTCATCCGGTTGCGGCTCCATCGCGCTCGGCGACAGGATCATCTACTAAATGCTTTTTCAACTTCAACATGGCCCTCAAGGTGATGACACTCATCTCAAGCGGTCCAATATATAAGAACGAAATCAAGAATTTCATATGGAGGGGGTGCAATGTATGTGTTTGCGTAGATGAGAGGCAATTGTGTCGTTATCTTCTATTCGCTTGTCTTTTATCCCATATTCTTATATATCATACATCTCTTATACTAAAAAATTGAGAGGGGTGCGCCTCCCCCCGCCTTCGCCCCTGCTAGTATCGTTGGCGGCCAATGACCATTTGCATGGGGTAGATCAGATGTCCAACGAGACATTTTACATTTATTGAGCATTGACTCTACGATCTATTAGAGCAATCACTCATGAAAGTATCAACTATGCCAACCTATGAGGACTTCAACATGACCCTCAATTATAGCAAAATGTGAAATCCGCCACTTCAGAGGTTCACACGGTTGATTTTACGGCTATTTGTGAAGAGATAAATCGGGAAGGTGCAATTGGCCATTACGGGGCGGATATTTTTCATGATTTTATTGAGATTCAAATCCTTGCTCATTATAGTAATATATGTCTCGTAGTAACCAACTCAACTATGTCCCATTGCCCTCAAGAACTCTATGTAGAGGAATATCAAGCAATGTTTTGCTAAACTTGTTGATGGCCTAGCCATATAGGACATCGGCATAACAGATCAACTAACAAGCCTACTTAAACAAAAGTACGTTCAACCAAATTATATATATATATATATATATATATATATATATATATATATATATATATATATATATATATATATATATATATATATATATATATATTCAAGTTAGAATCCACGATCAATGTCCTCGACTTAGTCAAAATAGATTATACATGACACCTTCCCAACTCAGTTAAAAGCAGTCGGGTATTCGCGATTAGATCCCTAGTTACGACATATTTTGTAAAAAAAAATTTCTCCAAATGGAGCGCATACCCTGAGACGTTGAGCTTCTATATCACTCACCGCGAGCGCTTCCCGATTTACCCTGATGATCGATGGAAAATTTTCGTGAGGTCGGACCGATCATCTCAAATTCGTTTGCTATCTAGTCTAATATTCTTTTTTGTTAAAAGCAGTCGGAGTTAACTAAGGGGTATTTAAATTAATCTAAATGAAGTCGGGCTTGCTTGGGAGAAGTCAGAACGTTTGCAAGGAATTCAACAGTATGTAAGGTCGTCGTTTGGTCTACTTGATAAGGGACTCGGCATTAATTAGGGTCACTTAGCCGAGTTCAAAAGTAGGCTGATAGGAAGTATGAGACTTCATTTGAGTCAGAGGGCAACTTGATCTGGCAGGTCATTCAAATAGAACTCGGACTCGGTAGAGAAAGAGATACATTAATTATGGAAGATATGTCAGATAAACAGTTAGAGCAGTTATTTCAAAGTACAAACATGAATGGTAAGGGACAGGTGTGTCGGTTACAAATATAAGAAGAGATGATGTTACAGGTATGAAAGTTAGTCGTCTATTCAAAATTATGCTATAAACCAGTATGGGAGGGACGCGGTTGTTCCTTGCATCCTTTCCGGAGAGGATAAGTCCCCTTGGTTCGCCTGATTTTGATAGATATCATATCAATAGGCCGATTGTTGACCGCCAACTCAACCCCTATTGGCTCGTTGGCAAATGACTCGTCAATAGCTGACTTATCAACACCTGATCCGCTAAAGCTTGATTCATTGAAAATTGACTCGGTTGGTGGACAGTAGCTGATTCATCCAGGAAGACGAGCAGAGACAATTCAATGAAGAGTTGACCCGTCCCTCATTATCGGACCAAACCAATGTATACTAGATTTTATGAACACTGATAATGGAAGGTGAAATGGTGGTGATGATACATCATTTCAACACAAATATTATAAGTTGTTGTCCTGGGACAATGATGCAGTGGTTAAGCTCTTCCAAAGATTAAATAGACATCTAATGGTTGAATTTTTATTATGGCATATTGTAGTGATTTTTTTTCTAGTAGGATGATATCTTTAAAAATATTTGCCATTTGGATGGGTAATGCTTTCTAATTTATCTGATGATTGAACATTTTTTATAGGATTATATCAAATTAATTAGTTTAGAGAATTGGATATTGATTTTAAAAAAAACTTTAGTTCAACAAAAGGCCCAAAAGGAAAGTAAGTCCAAGTCTAAATAAAGTCGAATATAGAAAATAAAATAAAATTATGATCGATCCTCCACAATCGGAACAAAACTATACTTGTCAGTGAATCAATTTCCATGGTGTTAGTTGGAGGCACGCTACCACTTTAATGTGGATTCTTTTGAATTATTCAGTGAAAGTCATTGTTAAGATCAACAGGGCAAACTAGCCCACTTTTTTTTTAAAGCTAATGGAGGCAAACTAGCCCACTTTAATGTGGATTCTTTTGAATTATTCACGGAAGTTTTTCACCGGCCGCCAGGTTAAATCGGAAAGCGCTCGCAGTGGACGGTCTAGAAGTCCAACGTCTCAGAGTTCGCGTCCCATTTGAAATTTTTTTTTTTTGCAAATACGCCAATTTAGGCATGCTAGTCGATCTAAGTGGGGTCAATTTATTTAAGTAGGCTCAATCAATTGGTTTATACTAATAAGTAGCAAGTCGAATGCCTCAATCAATTTGATCAAATATATCTAGTCAAGTTAAATTATCGATCAACTCAGTTAATCAGAATTTTTTCCCCAAAAATTCTTAATTTTGAACCGATTTACAAATCAATTTATAATGTAATTTGCAAGAAAATCAACTTGTGGTCTAAAAGTTAAAATGATTTTGACCACTTTAAACTTGAACATGACTTGAGAAATGCAAGGGTAAAACTAATAATTTTGAATGTAGAAGAGACTTTGATAGGGTTGAATGAGTCCCGATCAGAACGAGAGATGAAGAAGCTGTGAGACATCATATGCTAGGTCGAGATAACCCTCCTTTCCGGGCCTCGGGACTCACCGCGAGCGACTCACCCGGGAAGACCGTCTAGAAGATCCCTCTCAGGAACACCCCAGATAATTAGGCCCCGAGCTCACCTCGGGAGGCGGAGTCCTCACAATAACCAACCTCAGGTACTGCCCTCTCTCGGTACGGATAAGCATTCCCGCCAGAAGGGGTCCGCACGACTCTCAAAAGTCGCAACAGGTGGGCGAGTGATAACGACGCAGACCGTTTCAAAGGATATCCCGCTACCGCCGAAATAGTAGGCGTGACTTACGTATCGGAGACGTAGCACCGATCGAGGGGCACGTCTAGTCTGTCGACATCAGTATAAAAGATAGTCCAACGCCTCCGGTAAAGAGGTTACGCTCTCTCAACCCTAGACATTTTCTTTACTTCTCGCAACCTTTTCTTCTCGACAGACACTGACTTGAGCGTCGGAGTAGACTCCGCCGGACCCCTGCCGGTGTGTCCACTAACGCTTGTGTTAACTTCGTAGAACCCTAAGTTCCTCCCCGCCTCTACCGCAGGGGCAAAGCTTCGATGTTTGGTCATTGTCGTCGACTTTTTCCGAAACAGACTTTAATTGGAAAAAAAATTAGAAATGTTTAATATTTATATTTTATTTTTTCAAGGCTTTGTATATTAATAAATCGGCATGATTTATTTGTAAACTTTTTAATGATTTATTTTATTCATATATATTCACAAATTAAACAAGAGTAAATCAAAATCATCTATTTTTTAAAAAATAATATCCAATCAAATTCAAATTCCTTTATTATTTGTTTGAAAAATTAAAATATATAGTGTTTTCTAATTTGACCCTTCGATAATTTAGCTACCTAGTCCTCAACACATTTAGCTAAATTTTAAATTCCTCAAGTTTTATTGTCGCTACTTGATTCAATGTACTCTTAGATTACTCTCAAGTCAACTACAAATAACTCTATTCAAATCGATTAAATTGTCATATTAATGCGAGTCTAAAAAATGTTAAATAATATGGACAATATATTAAATATATCAAATTATTATGCAAACGGATAGATAAACCATACCAATATTAAACAAAATAAAATAATAGACTAATTATATTAGTAAGTTCAACGAAGTAAGTAGATCGAGTAATCAAGCCAGTTGAATTAGCTGCAGTTACACAAATCAAACGGGAAAAAATATCTGCCACCTCTAATTATTTGATTGTTAATTATAAATTAATTTCATAATTTATCTTTTTTTTTATTTAATTTAGGGATGGACTTGCAGACAAAAGGGATGAGCAGCAGTTTTTTTAAAATATAACACCCTGTTTGAAAACTTTCAAGTAAGGAATTGGAATTCAATTTCGGTCGGAATTCAATTCCGACCGAAATTGAATTCCAATTCCCATGTTTGGAATGAATAGTAAACAACAGAATTGAATTCCAATTCCCATGTTTGGAATCAATCGGAATTGAAATCAATTGTTATATTTTTACCATTTTACCCTTAAGCAAAATAAAGATGGAAGTAGAATTGCATGCAGCAGGGTTGCATGCAGCAGGGTGAATTAGTCATTTTAAAGTTTGAAGGGAATGGAATTCAATTCCTTTCCCAAATCAGACTCTTTTGGGTCTGATTTATTTTGGGGTGTGTGAAGGGAATTGGAATTCAATTCCTTTCTAATTCCTTCTTAAAATTTGCTACCAAAGAAGGGAATTGAATTCCAATTCCCTTGAGAATTCCAATTCTCTCCTTTCCAAACAGGGAATTTGAAAGTGCAGTGTGTTTTTATGTAAATTTTAAAAATTTAAATATGCTCAAAGATAGTTGAAGTAGTATAGGGATGATAGTGAGTTGGATTAGATGTGGATTTTATATTTTTATTTTTATACTCATCGGATATTAGATCCTTATACCCAATAAATAATTAGATATATTTTACACTAATAATGTTTCTTTTTTACATTCGATTATCATAATAAAAATATATTAGATCCTTCTACACTAACTATATATATAGGGTCGAGCATCTTAGAATTGATACATGACATAGGAAAGCTACATATCAAGGTCCACTAAACTTGAAGATCGAGATCAAGCTCCCGATCGTGAGAATACCTCGGGAGTACAAGTGCCCTGGGGTTGCCCGAGCCTTAAGCTCCCAAGATCACCTCAGGAGGACAAACCTCCGAGACCAGCTCGGGAGGACATGCGCTCGAGACCATCTCGGGATGACATATGCCCGAGGTCAGCCCGGACCGTAAGCTCTAGAACCACCTTGGGAGGACAGACCCTCGAGGCCATTCCGGGAGGAGACGCCCCAAGACTAACTCGGGAGAGCGGAGTCCAAAGGTCAATACACCAGATAGCCCAACTTCAAGTGACCGTTCCTCTTTCCAGATCAGAAAAGTCATTGGATAATTATTATTCTTTACACATGACAATTAAGGCCTTAATAATCGTTGCGGTTGTTACTTTAAAATTATTATGTAATCGACGATTACGGAACGTGAAGATACGTGTGATCAAGCCCTCAAGTATATAAAGTGCTTTCACACGCAGGTAAAGGGGGTACACTCTCTAAACTGACAAATATTCTACTTCCTCGTTGTCCTCATGCAAGTGACTTAGATTCTGATTTGAGCGTCGGAGTGGGCTTCGCCGGAAAATTTCCGGTGTATTCCCATTAATGCTCATGTTAATCTCGTAGGGCGTGATCTTCTTCTCCTCATCATCGTTCTTGTGGGTTGTGCTCTGATAGCTCGCCGTCCGCGTTGATTTCTTTTCGGAAGAATATATATATATAATCTATTTTCTAACATAGACATAAATAATGAATGGATTTTAGAAATTAAAATTTTTAAATATTAATGGATTATATATATATATATATATATAATCCTGATATAGTGCACGCCGACGTTTACGCGTCCATGCGCGACCTCGTATTTTTTCTCTTTTTTTTTAGAAATTAACATTTCCTTTGTTAATTATTTTTATTAATTTCTATTTTTTTCCGCTTCGCTCGTCTTCTTCCTCGGCGCGACAGCGGGCGGCGCGACAGCTGGCGACGGGCGGCGCGACAGCTGGCGACGGGCGGCGCGACAGCTGGCGACGGGCGACGGGCGGCGCACCCCTTAGGGTTCATCGCACCCCGTAGGATTATAGTTTTGTTCGGGGGTGGCGGTCGATGGTGTCCGATCGACGATCGGTAATCGGTCTGGCACTTGGTCCGATATATATATATATATTATGAGAAATGATCTGCTGCGGACCGCGTGCGGACCAAGTGCCAGACCGATTACCGATTGTCGATCGGACACCATCGGCCGCCGCCCCCGAACAAAACTATAATCCTACGGGGTGCGATGAACCCTAGGTGTAGCGGTGAACCCGTCGACACTGGGTAATGGCTGATCGATCAAGTTGACCGATCAGGCAACTTCCTGATTGGTCAGGACAGTCCCTGACCGATCAGGCAGGGGACTTCCCTGATCGATCAGGCAGGTGCCACGTACGCGGTCCGCAGCAGCGACGGTTCGCAACATATCAAAATCGTACATGTTATTTACTTAAATATTTACATATACTCCTTCGAGCTAGGATAGAGAGCGTGAAATTATAGCGTGAAACTCAACGTGAATGACGTGATACTTTTCGTGTACACGTTCGATTGCCGCTTGGACATCGACGGCGACCTCCGACCGCCATCCCGAACAAAACTATAACCTAGATGATACGATGAATCCATCGAAAATTATTACAATTAAGATGTCATATTATTTACATTAAATTTCACTTAAAAATTTACATTATCTATTATTTTTGTAATCCTTCTGTACCCAGTATCAACCATGAATCACCTAACACGCTCTAAGTTATTAAATTCAAAAGTCAAAGGCGAAGGGTTGTTTTTTTTAATGCAGAAAACATTGCTACGTTGAACTTATTATTTATTTAATAAATAGGTACGGACGTGCCTAATAATTGCATTAATAAGTCCATTATTACATTTTGTCAAAGGATGTGCAACTTGAGTTGCTGTCACTTTTCGATTTAAGTCATTTGCAGGCGGTCCCACCGCCACCCGGTCACGGACCCACAAACAAATAATTGAGGATTGAGTTCGACGTGATGCTTGAATTTTAAATATTAATTGGTATTAATAGATATTTTAAATAATATTTAATAAAAAATCATTTTAATCGACATTATATTTTATATTTTATTTTTTTTATAAATAAGCTTTTAAATATTCTATTATTTGTTCACGTTATTCATTATTTTCTCAATTTGGCATTTCGAAAATCTTACATCTATCTATCTATAAAACATAATTTTTATTACAATACATGCAAACGTAACATTCACAGAAAATTTACAATTCCCACTTAAACTAAATAGGATATGTGATCTTTACATGTTCTATGGAACATGTGATTTTGCATATGATCTTTACCTATTACTTTTTATTTTAATTTTTTATTTAATAATAAAAATTAATATATATATATTATTATTAAATATATTATTTGAAATGTGTGAAAGGCGTTTGGTCAGCTTATTTTACATTTTTATTTTTTTATAAAAAATATGATTTGTTTGAAAAACGTGTTTGATTTGTATTTTTCAAACTTATTTTCCAGAAAAAGATATAGTATTTTTTAAAAAACTAAAGAATGAAAGAAAATCATTTTCAAAAAATAAAAAATATGATTTTTTAAAAAATAAAAAATAGAGCAAATCAAACGTCCACTTAATTATTTAAAAGAATTCAAATATTTTTTTTTCTGAAATATTACGATATTAATTAATTTGCAAATTAATTCAGTCGCCTCCCCTCCCTTCCTCTCTTTGAATTCTGGCCGCTGCTTTTTCTTTCTCTTTATTGTCCTCTCTTTATTTATTCTTTTGCACAAAAAGGGACAGTCTGATACTGTCCCCCCAAACCCTTTTGGGTCTTATAAGCAGAGAGGACGGAGGGCGGCGAGGGAGCTGCGAGATCTCGCCGTCCTCTTCTCCTCGTCGGGCCTGGGCGGCGATCTCTAGGCGAGGTTTTGGATTTGGGTGTGGCGCCGGCTTGCCGAGATCAGGGAAGGTGAAGAATGGCGGCGGTCGCTGAGGCTCCTACTCCCCACGACTCCGGGAATCTCAATCAGATCGAGAGCCCGTCTCCGGATGACGCCGTGATCTTTTTCGGGATATCGCTCTTGCTCGGAATAGCATCGAGGCATCTACTGAATGGGACGCGCGTCCCCTACACTGTCGCGCTGCTCATCCTCGGCATCGGCCTTGGATCCATCGGTTCGTCTCACTTTCCTCGTGCGGATGGATCCGTACCATTTTAGCTCTGTTTTTGAATGAGCTACCTTGCGATTAGAACTGTGTCTGTCGATAACCTTTTCTGATACTAAATGGTGGAGGAGAATTTCCATCTACCAAATAAGTTGAGAAATATTATTTAAATCGATGAAGCCATTTATTTATATTATAATGATAAATGTTTCCTTTGGTCTCTCTATCCTTTGTGGCTTATGCTATTATTGATTCTCCTCTAAATATAGAATGTATTGGTCTTTTTTCAACATGACTATGCCATCTCAGCTTATTTTCTCTCATTTTTTCATCATTTATAGCTACAATTAATTGCTCTTAGATATGAGTATTTTTTATTTTATCATTTTTGGTAACTCTATAGATCCATCTTAATATTTTTATTTTTGCTACATTAACTTTTTTGCATGTGTTGTTCCTAACAACCCAACACTCTATTCCATAAAATATTATGAAGTTTTACTATGAGAGTGCATTTAGTAAAATCCAATTTGGCCTTAAAATTCCTTCTTGTTCCTCTTTAGTTGAAGGAAATATTGAATTTGGAAGGTACAAAAGTTTAAAGACCAAGTATTATTGTCTTTTGGTACTACCACTCGAAAGTTGAATTTAGGCAATTTCTTTTGGCACATCTTTAGTCAGTGGAAATGTTAAATTTGAAACACAAGCGGGATTTACCATTCCGCTAGCCGACCAACATTGACATAGAGCTACAAGGCTGCGTTGTGTGTTATTTATTTATTTTTTTCATTTTCATTTTTTATTTTTTTAGAAAGTTAATTCCAATTTCTTTTTCTCTCTTAATATTTTTCCTCCTTCATTCGTTAGTTTTTTTCCTCCTTCATTGTTTTTTCCCTCTTTCATTCCATCCATGAGAGTAAATAGAGAGAAAAAACCTATTTAGTTTTTTTTCCTTCATGTTTTCCCTCTTTCATTCCATCCATGAGAGTAAATAGAGAGAAAAAACCTATTTAATTGTTAATTTTTTCCTTCATCCTTCCACAAGATAAACCAAAAAAAACCCCTTAATTTCCCCCCCTCTTTTGTTTGTTCACAAGGTAAACAAAATTAGATTCAGTTTGAACCTACTTGATCTTCTCTGTCTTTTATTGCGTATTTACATGTTTACATCGCTAAACATTTAGGCTTCTAATACATCCTACCATCTCAAACTGTCCGAAGCTTCAAGATCAACTCCGACTTTCTCTAATACTTATTTTTTTTCTCTATTACACATCCTTAATCTATTCTCAACTTCATCTTTTCTATGTGATCAAGCCACATTCAAATAACAAATAACTCAAACTTTAATAATAACATCAATAAAACGATCTAATTATTCAATCTTTTTTATGTAACATCTTTCATTTATATTTAAAATTAAATATTAAGTTTCATTTTAAACTCATATCTTATCTTACATTTTTACTTACATTGCTACTTAAATTATATATCATTTTACTCTATATAAACTCATTTCTAGAGTTCCGCAATCTATTACATATATAAAATATTAAATATTAATAAACATATATTTTTTTATGTTTTAAAAAAGTGCCTAAATTATATCAACACAATATGATACATTACTGAAATTGTTTCATGCTCGTCATAAACCAAAACTATGACACGGCACGAAATTTTAAACCTTGAATTGAAAAGTGCAATTCAGCCTGAGACTTGCTTTTAGGGCTTCTATAGTTATCTAAAATATTAAATTTGAAAGGTTCAGAATATCAAAGACCAAGAAATCATATCCTTTCGTTCTATTGCTGAAAGATGAGTTTATGTGTTTATTTGAAGTTTGCCTAAAATTATGTTGTTTTAGAATGAAAGACTACTAAAGGATTACCATTTTTTTTTCTGAAAGCCTGAAAGATTTTGTGGAATAAAATTCTGTCAATATGTTTGAGTCCGTATTATTATAAAAGACACCATACTTATTGAATTTACAAACTCACAAATTTAGTTTATGGTACTTTTGCCAAATGATAGACAATGACATTGCGCCGTTCATTTATCCATTTTTGTTTATAAGTAGTGAAGTCTTTTTTTCTTGAGGTACTTCTGATGATTCTTGAATTTGTCCCTACTATTTCTGATGATAGTCTTGTTGGGGAGTAGAATTTATAGTCTGATGTTTGGTCTCTTCCCGTATGACCTAGTAGCACATGTTAGAAATACAGTTACAGAACTTAACCTACTGAAACATTTTGCAAGAAAGTCAGCCTCAATGTCCAATTGTACTAAATAGTGTACAATGGAATCAAGGATTTCACATCCAATCACACTAAGTTCTTAATGAAGTTGAGCAGGATTTGGAAAAAATCTTTTTTTTTCCCCATTTAAAAATCATTAATTCTTTTCTAGTATAGCAACCTTTTAGTCTCTGGTGTGTGGTTTAATGTCTAAGAGTTATAAATTGAAATATTTCACTTTTAAAATACTGAAGGCAAGTTCCTGCAATGTGTATTTTGTGCAGGCTTCTAGCAATTGATTATGAACAATTTATATTCTGGTCATTTGGTGATTTCAAGATATGTAGATCTGTATAATGTCATCTCTAGTGGTGTTCTTGTTGTCTGGTTCTTAATGTTGTATCATGGAGGACACATTCTGTTAAATACATGCATACTTGACATTCTTGCCACGTGTCAAAAATTTGTAAAAGGGTGATGAACTGTTAAATCAAGGGATCATAATGAGTGCATAGACCATATTTGCTCACTTGGTTACTTATCAAGTATTGCTTGTAGTTCTGCATACCTTTTGATTGAAGATTTACAAATGTATGTGGATGTGACTGTGAATATAGGGCACAGTATGTCTCAGGTCTCGAGATTATCAAATGTTCTTTAATGCATAAGAAGCTCTGTTCAAATTGTCAAGATAAACTTTGAGGCTATTATGCTACTTGAGCGGTCTTACTGATATTTATGTTATGTTTGTTGTTGCTTTAGTTTAATACAGTCATTCTTAGAAGAGACTGTAGATTATTAGGAAAGACTGATTTATTGTAGATATTTCAAGGATTAGTACAGCCTATAGCTTCTGGATCTTCTAGACCAATCACCAATGGTCATCCTAGTTTGCAACTAAATCTACTGATACACAGTGAGATGTTAAATGTTACCTATTTTGCACCGGATGTAAGGAAAAAGGGACGATGTTTCCATTGAAGCCCACTTAATGATTCAAGTGACTATTATGCAATCTATCCAATCCTATTTTTTAATCTTTGTATGTTCAATGCGACAGTTGTTTTAGGGCATGTAGACAACTTAATTTATTATAATGATTACAACGACTTGATAATTTTTTAACTGATATTCATTTAATGAAGTAACATATGTTTGGAGTTAAAGGGGGGCTATGCTTCCATATGAGTCCTTTCATTTCAGTGAATGATTTTTGCCACATCATGCAATCTGTCATAGCTTATTCAGTCATCTGTGTATTCCATGCAACCTTCCAAGAAGCTTTATAGTTTAGAGCATGTAAATGACTTCCTTATTATAGTGAAAGACTGAAAGTATTGACTGAAGCAGCGTGTGCAGACAATTTTACCACTGTAGTCCACTGTATGACTGTTATTCTTGAATCAATATTATGATGGGGTCTTAAATGGCTTTGCTATTATACAGCAGCTCATTTTCATCTTAACTTATATGGTTGCCTTCCTCCACCATGCACTTCTTATACAATTTACTTTGTTTTCAGAATATGGAACAAACATTGATTTAGGAAAATTAGGAGCTGGCATCCGTCTTTGTAAGTATTACACTACTGGCAATTGATGCTAATTGATATATCTGGCTGTGATAGGGCTTACTGGGTTGTTTCCAGGGGCAAATATTAATCCTAATCTTCTCCTAGCTGTTTTCCTTCCTGCTCTTCTTTTTGAGAGTTCGTTTTTATTGGAAGTGCACCAAATAAAGGTATTATTCTATCTTCATATAGAAAATTATTAAAAGGTTATATTCTCTATGTTTTCATATAGTTGATTATGTCAATTAATATTTGAAGTTCTATTTTTTGGACTGGAATCTTTCTTTAGTTAAGTGTGAAAGATTAATAACTTACTCTTATTATGGAATCTTCACTCTTGGAAGGTAGCAAAGGTTTACGTGTTTCTCCTTGTCTACATGGATGGAATGATATACAACTAGAACATATTACCATTCCATTGCTTCTTTATGCAAACTAGGAAATAACTTAATATTTGTGAAATTATAATCTGAAGATACCTTTTCTAGGTCTGCATCAATGACATTGCAAGGCATGTGCAAAACACATGCCTTATTTTCTACATCAATGAATCCATTAAAAATAATTTAAAGAAAAAAACACTATTGGAGAAGTTCTCCTTATTGCTATTATAAGTTTATAACCGCACTAACGGTTTAAAACTTCAAATATCACTGAACTTACCATATATGGATAAGTGAACATTGGTTGTTCTGTGTTATCATTAAGGTAGACACTTTGACAAAAAATCAGTTTGATTTGTGTGTACAAGATTATTGCAGTGTCATCTGCTGGATGTTAAAATTGTAAGACTATAAGATTTTTTTCACATTGTTACAATGATGTTTACTGAACGTTCAAGTTGTAAGAATATTACTGAACTTACTCATTGTATGAATAAGTAAACACTGTGGTTGCATGTTAGGAGCTTTGATTGATTTGCCTCTCTTTTTACTGACTCCACTATCAATGGACTTTAATTGGTCTAAAGTTGTGATTATCATGAGCAGTAAGCATGTAATCCTAGTCCACTACTCATGATTGAAGTGTTGGGGAACACGAGTTTCGTAACAACAACAACTAAGCATTTATCCCACAAAGTAGAGTTGACTATATGGATTCTCCTACATTATTGGACTCAATCCTCTATTATATCATCCTTTATATTTAAATGAATTTTATCCCGTTTTATCATTACTAACTAAGTCTTCTTTGGTCTCCCTCTTCCTCGATTATGTATTTGTCACAGTCTCACATCGCCTAATTGGGACATTTATTAGTCACCTAAGTATATGTCATACCATCTTAAATGTGCCTCTTGGAGTTTTTCCTCAATAGGTGCAACTTTGACTTTCTCTTTAATTTTCTTATTTCGTATCCCGTCCATCCTCATATATTCGCCATTCACCTTAACACCCGCCATGTTTGCGACTCTCATTTTCTACTCATGTGCTTGCTTCGTAACCCAACATTTAGCTCAAAATCTGTTGTGCTTATCAAAATCTGTTGTGCTTATCAAAAACAAATGCCCAAAGGAATCTAAAAACTCGAACAAAATTTAAAGATTTTAACCATAAAGCTCTTGATAATTTATCTTTTCTCTATTAGGAAGAGATGGGATATTGTGAGTAAAATCTTGGTTAGGATTACAATTGTTGAGCTTGTGAAATGTTATTGGTTGGAGGTGTTAACCTCCAATTCTAAGGGCTTACCCTATTGCCTCTTGTGAATGGGTGGTTCTTTGTTGGTGATGCATCAAGAACAGGGTATATGAAGCATGTTAGTGCATGATGTTATTTTATATTTATTTCAGTGCAATTTGATCATTTTAACCAATCACACAAGCACACTTTTATCTAACATTTATTTTTGGTGGTATTGTTTGCAAGAACTAATGATAACCAAACATTATTTATTCAATCCCTAGCTGGGCCATTCAAATTCAACAACAAACTCATTGGGAGGGGGTTGCCATTATCAGAGCCATTTGGAATTTTGTCATTCTTATTAAGTATGATCATTGTGCCTATAAAGATTTTGTATGTGCTGAACTTATACTAGGTTTACATACTTGGTCCAATTAGAGACTAATATTATTAGGCAAAAATCATAAGGCCGCCCCTTTTATTGAATCATCAGATTGGTGCCCCATTTTAATTTATCATCATGGGCACCCTAAGGACACACCACTTTGTACTTTCTAGCAAATAAACCCTTTTGAAGTCGTCTAAACTATTATAGTCTCACCCACTCGCCAAAAAAATCTAGTCCTCTTTTAGCCTACATCCTACACAAACTGGAAGACGCCTGTCCAAATATTATTGCTATTTTTAATTTTGTCAAACTAGTGTACTTTCTTGTTTCCTTGCAATGCCACTTGTTCTCTCAGTGCATTGCTTTGTCTCCCTTTTGCCATGAATTCCTCTCTTTTCTTCTCTAATTTACACTATTGTTCTTCATTTCTCTGCTTTCATGTGTTTGAGTTTATTGTTTGTTTTACATTTGGAAACACTTTTTTGCCTTATAAAGCTTGTGGAAATCTCTAAATAAGTAGATCTTGATGCTTTTGACCCTCACTTAGGTTATTCTTTTGTGACTTCTTAGGAACTTATGGTAGTTTTGCCAAAATTACTATGTGAACTTATCTTGATATAAATTGGAAAAGGAAGACATTAAACAACTCTACAGGATACATGGAACACAAAGAAGGGATTGTGGTGAAATTTGACCATTTTAGGTCCATGTAGCAGTCTTGAAAAAATTTCTCTATATGGACCTATATTTGTCTAAATTTGAAAAGAAAGGCATAGAATGAGTCTTGAAGGTCCAACTCAAAGGAGGGTTTGTTTGCGAAATTCGACCATTTTAGGCACATATAGCAAATTTGCCAAAATTGATACATGTACTTATATTTGTTTAAATTGTAAAAAGAATGACATATAATCACTTCAAAGGGTCCATAGAACATAGAGATGAGCTTGTTTATGGAATTAGACCTGTATAAATTTCTATAGTAGAGGAGTTCGAAAATTGTGCTACATGGTAGCACGTGGACTTGTACTGGCCTAATTTTAATAAGGAGGGCATATATGACTCCAATGAATAGGGTATAAAGAGGAGTGTTTGTTTGTGAAATTAGACCAATTTGGGTTCATGTACAGTTTTGGCCAAACCTAAAATGTTCAAAATTGTAAAAGAAATATATTGTACAAATCCAAAGGGTTCAAGGAACAGAGAATACTTGTTTGTGAAATTAGATCAATGTAAGTCTATGTAATAATTTTTACCAAAATTGCTATATGGAATTTATTTACTCTAGTTTTGAACCTGAGTTAATAGATGCATTCCGTGAAGCCTTTGAAGTTCTCCCATGCTTTTAGGATTGCCAACCTCCTCCAAATTGATTATGCTGTTAGGATTGCTACTTCACATCTCTATTACAACAATTTATGGAAATTTTAATAGGGTTTAAGTCATTCATGTATACATAATTGCTTGTGACGAAGTATAACCCTAAAATAAGAAACCATGAAACTTTTTAAGCATTTTGTGCCACGGTGAACTAGTCACAGTGCTAAGGTGTCTTCCATGCAGCTTAGTTTCGTAGAAGGGATAGATGAAAAAAATTTAAAAATAAAAGGGAAGTTAAGTGTGGGAACAAGGCTACATATAACCATCTCAGGCAAGGCATCTTCCACTTGGCTTTCATTTCTAACTTTTGGGTAGGGGTAGGCAGGTGAGGGTGCAACGGATTGAGTGGATAGATTTAGAGGAGTATTTTTTGGCAGGTAAAAACAAGTGGGGTGCTCTTTTGATAATAAATTAACATGGGGCGTCCTTTGACGATTCAATAAAAGGTGCATCCTTATGATTTTTGCCCAATATTATTCCTTGCGAAATATTACAAGGAAACTTTTTTTTTGTTTTGTTTTGAGCATATGTCATGATCAGAATCATTTAAAAATAATTGAAATGTTAAATAAGACTAAGAGAATTTGAAAAGAACAAATATTGGTTAAGAGTATTAGGTGACAAAATAAACACAGGAGAATTTCTGAAAATATTCTGTATATATTCACTAAATGAATTATAATATATACACCTTGAGGGGATTATCAAATCTTTTAATTCTAGGGTCTAATATAGGAAGAAGTATAACAATAATTATAGCAATAATACCTCTTAATCTGAGGGTCTACTATAGGAAGAAGTATCTCTCTAATTACAATGATAATTAAAGAGATAATCAAGGGATATAAAATCAAATAAGGAAAGAAGAATATCTTGATTTCTGGACATCCCCCTCAAATTTGTGCAGTCAACATCAATTTGCTACCGAAAAACTTGTGTCGTTGCCTTTTCAAAGCTTTTGTAAAGACATCAGCTATTTGAAGATCAGTAGTAAGATGGGGAAGAGTGATCACTCCTCGAATAAAGGCCTCCCTAATGTAATGACAGTCAGCCTATGTGTGCTTTGTGCATTCATGATATATTGAATTTAAGTATTTGAATAGCACTAGTATTATCACCATGAAGTGGAGTAGTGGAGGAAATCCAAGTTCGGAGATAAGACCACGTAACCACACAATTTCAGAACAAGCTACAAACATGGCTCTATACTTAGCCTCCATGGAAGATTTATAGACACAATCCTGCTTCTTACGGTTCCAAGAAATCATGGCATCTCCAAGAAAAATGCACCAACCTTTTGTAGACTTTCTAGTATCCGGGTAGCCAACCCAATGTACATCACTGTATGCAGTCAATTGAAGAGCAGATTTTGTTGGAAAAAACAACCGAGTGGATGATTCAATTAAGTATCGAATAATGCGACGAACTGCAGTAAGATGAAGATGTCGAGGAGATTGCATAAATCTGCTAACTATATGGACAACATATGAGATATCAGGCTTTGTGATTGTTAGGTAGATAAGACTACCAACAAGTTTTCTATATAAAAAAGGATCAAGCCAAAGCACGCCTTCATCTTTTCGGTATTTCACATTCACCACCATTGGCGTATCAATGGTAGTAGAATCCTTTAAACCGGCTAACTCAATAAGATCTTGGATATATTTCTGTTGATATAAGAATAAACCATGATCTTGAGAGTGAACTTCCAACCCCAAAAAATATGTGAGATGCCCAAGATCTTTTATTTTAAACGTACTATGCAATATATTTGAAGCTTAATGATCAGTCCATTGTCATTACCAACATCAACAAAGTCCAAGAGAAAAATCATACCAGTGGTTGTCTTGTAAAAGAAAAGTGATGAATTATACTGACTTTGTGTTAAAGAGAAGGTGAGAAGAGTGGTGCGAACCTTCTTAAACCACACTCTAGGTGCCTTCTTCAACCCATACAAAGAGCATCTTAGCTAGCAAACTTCATGTGATGTTGTCATTGACGTACTAGATGGAAGTGTTATGTAAACCTCCTCTTTAGGATCCCTATTCAAGAAGGTATTTTTGACATCCATCTAATGTAAAGACCAAGATTTAGAGGATGCAATAGCAAGAATGGTTCTCACTGTGGTCATCTTAGCAACTGGTGCGAAAGTTTCTTTATAGTCAAGGTCATGTTCTTGTTTATTGCCAAGAGCGACCAATCAAGCTTTGTATCTATCCAAAGATCCATTAGACTTAGTTTCACGATATAGACTGCCAAGAGTGACCAATCGAGCTTTGTATCTATCTAAAGATCCATCAGACTTAGTTTCACGGTATAGTCCCACTTGCTACCAATAGGTTTAACATTTGGAGGACAAGAAACAATGTCGTAAGTGTGGTTTTCCTCAAGTGCTTTGAGTTCTGCTTCCATTGCTTGTTGCTAACATTTATGTTTTATAGCCTGCTTATAACAAGTGGGAATGGAAATAGAAGTTAAAGTAGTAGACATCGCCACAGGATTTGAAAAACCATACTTTTCAGGAGGTTTGTGTGGTCTAGAGCTTCTTCGAAGAGGAGATGGATCATTGAAAACGGGATCAGGTGCCGCAAGATGTGGAGGAACTTTAGTGAGACCTATAGGAGGATCAGGTGCAAAAGGAGCATGCCTACGGTAAACATAACCAGGTTGAAACCTTGGAACTGGTGTTGTGACTCGAGAAAAGTGGTAAAGTAGATAGGGAAGCGAATTCTGAGGTCTGTTGTGTACTAAAGAAGGGTTGATTTTGAAAAAAAATGACATTCCTAGAGACATGAGTTCGACGAGAATAATGATCATAGCAAAGAAATCCTTTTTGGGTTCCAACATGCCCTAAGAAAGCATACTTAGGGAGTGTTTGGGAGAGCTTCTGCTACCTGCTTTTTAGATTCTGGCTACACAGAATTATTTTTGAGTGTTTGGGAAGGCTAGATTCTGCTTTAGCCTCTGTTACTTTTGCTCAGAAGTTAGAAGCAAGAATTTGATACTTCTACCTGCTTCTGCTTTTTTATTTATGATATAACATTAAAAACTAATATTTATATCCTTAAATAATATAACATTTTACCTGATTGCCACTTGACCTAATTTTATCTCCTCAATCATATTGTACTAATATTTATTTTTAAATAAAATTTTATATTTTTAAATAAAATTTTATATTTTTATAAAATTTCAATCATATTGTACATTTTCAGAATTATATATATATATTATATTTATATAAATTATATTATTTTTATTTTATTTTTTATTAATTTTATATATTTTTCAAATATTCAAATTATAAAAAAATTAATTTTAATACTATATTTAAAATATAATAATAATAATATCACTATTTAAAATATAATAATAATTACGTGAACAAATTATTGATAGTATCGAAATTATATTTAAATAATTAAAAAATGATTAATTTATTTAGTTTAAGGATATTATTGTCATTTAATTAAAAATTAAGCTTGGAAGCAATTATTCTCCCAAACACTCAAACTTTATCTTGTATCAGCTTTTACTTCTATTTTCAAACACTGCTTATTTTAGCTTCTTACTAACTTCAAGATAATCACTACAAGAATCACTTTTCAAGAAGTAAAAGCTCTCCCAAACACTCCCTTAACAGATTGGGCAATAAGTTTATTTCTTTCATGTGCAGGAAGGTGAACAGAACAAAACAAACACATCCAAATATATGAAGATTGGAATAATTTGGTACATGCCCAAACAAACGAAAGTAGAGAGAATCATTGCTCAAGTTGGGAGATGGTAATCTATTAATCAAATAAACAACAGTAGATAAAGTTTCGCACCAAAAATGGGAGGGAACACAAGACTCAATTAGAAGAGTGCGAACAACATCAAGAAGATGACGATTCTTTCTTTCAGCCACACCGTTTTGTTGTGGAGTGAAAGGACAAGAACGTTGTGATATGATCTCATGACTTTGAAGAAAAAATTGAAATTCATTGGACATATATTCACCACCTAAATAAGATTTCTAGATATTGATTCTGGTAGAAAATTGTGTTTCAACTAAAGCATGAAAGACTTTAAACACAGAGACAACCTCACTTTTAGAGCAAAGAAAATATACCCAAGTAAAATGAGTGAATCATTGATACATGTAACAAAGTCTTTGTAATATTAATGAGAGATTACAGGGCCAATACCCCATACATCAGTATGTACGAGTTCAAAAGGTTTGGTGGTACCATTTTTAACCAATGGAAAATGAATTGGTTTGCTTTTGCCAAGTTTGCAAGATGCACAATCAGTAATATCAGTATTGGAACATGAAGTTGAATCTTTATTACCAAGTAAACCCGATTTAAGTAAGACTCAAAGCACATTAGAATTAGGGTGTCTTAAACATCTATGCCACACTTGATTATCGCATTGAACAACATTAAAAGCAACATTATTTGACATCGGAAAGAGAGATAGAAACAAAGGAAAGAGACGTCCCACTTTAGGTCCCTTCGCGATCATCTTCCCGACACTTGATCCTGTACAAGACAACCAGAATTTGAAAATATTGAATAGTACAATTGTTGTTAACTAATTGACCGATAGATATCAGATTAGTGGACATCTTAGGAGACACAAAAATAATATTCAAAGAGGGTGAAATATCACCAACAACTGTGATAGGTAAGGAATTAACATCGGCAGTATGAATATGAAGATCTCCTTCATATTTTTTTAATGTTATTTAAAGGCAAGGGAGTGTTGGTCATGTGATTTGAAGCACCATAATCAAAATACCTAGGCTTAGGATTAGAATGCTTATAATGTGAAAGGCCTAAAGCAAAAAGGGTAGAGACTATCATTTATTAGACCATTTTAGGAGTAATAGAATACTGAGGGGCATTTAAGGAATCAACTGAGACATTGTAGGCAGTTTCAGATTTCTTTGGAGGCCGAATGGAACAATCTTTGATGATTTGCCCTGATTTCTTATAATAATTGCAGAATTTTTTAGTACAATTAGTGGCAATGTGCCCAAATCCTTTGCAACTATAGCACTGAACATTAGTCATATCTCTGGTTCCTTTAAACCCCCCTTGAGTAGCGTAGGCAACCTAAATTGGTGTAGAATATTGAGCTTTTTGTTCCAAGACAGCTTGTGTAATGAGCCGTTATTCTTCCCTGAGATGCTCTCCTACACAAATATCCAATAAAGGAACTGGTTCTCTATTCATCAGGTTGGACCTGATTGCTTCAAACTCCCCCTTAACTTCATTAAAAATTGATCATGCTTGTTAGTCTCATGCACATTTTGGATAGCAATGAGTCCTTCAGGAGGCACACTTGCATACACAATGCCCGTGTACTAGGCCTAAAGATTTCCAAAAGAAGAAGAAAACTCTTGGATTGACATACTCCCTCGACTAAGCTTACCTAACTTGAGTTCCAATTGAAATCTTCATGCTGAATTACTTTGCTTGTAAATTTTCTTCAAGTAGTCCCACATTTCTCTAGAGGTGTTATATGGCTTGAGATTTAGAAGTATGGAGGGTTCCACACTTCCAAGGATCCAAGACATAATCTGAACATCCTTTACTCCCCATTTCACAAATTTCTCCTTCTCCCTGTTAAGTGCAGGATTTGTCCTATCAATATGACTCCACAACTCCTTTCCCTTGACAAAGATATGAAATTGGAATGCCCAAGTAGAATAGTTCTTGCCATTAAATCGAACATGAAAATGTTCAGATCGTTCCAAAGACATGATTTCAACATAAACAAGTACTAAGAGATCTGTTCTAACAAAAATAGATTAGAAGAACACGAAAAAAAAGGAACAAACTACTAAAGATCTTGGAGCTCGACAAGAAACCAGAGACAAGAAGAATTGATTTCAGAGTTTTGGCTCTGATACCATGACAAAATAAACAAAGGAGAATTTCTGAAAATAATTTCCGTAAACATTCACTAAACGAATTACAATATATAGACCTTGAGGGGATTATCAAATCCCTTAATTCAGGGCCTAATATAGGAAGAAGTATAACAATAATTACAACAATAATATCCCTTGATTCTAGGGTCCAATATAGGACGGAATATAACAATAATTACAACAATTATATCTCTTAATCTGAGGGTCTAATATAGAAGAAGTATCTCTCTAATTACTTGCTATAAAACCAAATAAGGAAAGAAGAATATCTTGATATCTTGACAATAGGGAACATGTGTTACATGAGAAATGCAACAACACATCAAAAAAAAAAAAACTCATGGCTAATTCTAAGTGATGAGTTGAAGTGTTAACATGGTGTTTAGAGCAAGCATTTGTATGGAAGAAAAGACTCATTAAATGACAACTTGGTTCCTTTGATTCTCTAGACTCATACAAAATCATAGCACTTATGGTCGAGCCATGATATTGGAAGTACCAAAATGCACTATGCATTATGTAAAGCCTATCATGTATTATTTTTGGTTCCTTGTTCCTTTCATTTACAAGGTAGCATATTAACAATCTTATTGCTATTTCAGTTGGAGGATTGATGAGTTTGCTTCCATTTATGTGGATGTGTATCATACAATTATCTTTCATCGTTAGGAAAGAAATGGTGCTTTGAGCTAGCATGCAGTTGCTCAAGATTAACACTAAACTTCTGTTGGTACAGAAATGCATGATGCAAATGCTGCTTCTTGCTGGACCAGGCGTTGTCATATCAACCTTTACCGTTGGGTATGCTGTGAAGGTGTGCTGACTTCCATTATGCTCAATCCTTTGAGGCATTTTTCCATCATTGCTACAATTATAAACCTCTCTTGGGCTTCAAGCTTTGATAATAATGCTGCAGGTTACCTTTCCCTATGGTTGGGATTGGAAGATATCATTGCTTCTGGGAGGGCTACTTAGTGCTACTGATCCTGTTGCTGTCGTTGCATTACTGAAAGAACTTGGAGCAAGTAAAAAGATGAATACAATAATTGAAGGAGAATCCCTCATGAATGACGGGTATGACCTTTTCATGCCATTTATTTGAGATATTGTGCTGTATCCTTACAAAAATTTCATCCATACATGCATACATGGGTTTCAATACAATTTTGTAGTGCTTAAAACTGGGCACCAATTGGCAATAATCCATATAGATTGATGCTTAATGACACCAACTCATACTAACACACAGTAAGGGTGTCAGCATGGAAACCCTACCCTGTTTATGGGAATTTCCTGTTTTCATTTCTAAATTTCTCATTTTATAGTATTTTATCTAGTGTATTTTTCTTGTGTTTTTTTTGTTTTGGCGAAGAGTTTATTTGTCATAGAAATAAAATTTAATACTTGAAAAGGTGAAAAAAATGATAACTTTTTTTTCAATATCTAATTTCCCCATCATTGCTCCACTTTGCTATTTAATGTCAAGGGTGTCAATTTGAGAAGGTCGGGTCAGATTGATTTTTTTTTTTAAATTTCAATCCGAACTCGATTCGAATCCGAATACAATTCGAAATTCCTAATTTGTACTTGAATCCGAACCCAACTAACCCGAATCCGACTTGAATAACCTGATTGAAAATGATTTTTTTATTCCTTATAATTCTTCACTATTATCTCAATACTCTATCATTCTCATACTAACATTGATGTTAATATATATAAAAGCATCTTAATTTTTAAAAAAATTGATTTAACTAAAAAAACTCACTAAACCCTAAATTCGGGTCAACCCGGGTCAACTCGAACCTGATACGAAAATTTTCAACTCGAAAATCCTCCAACTCAAACCCGGTCTGAACCCGTAAATTCTCAACCCGAATTTGATTTTTTTCAGATCAATTTGGATTGCATCATCATGTTGGGTTCATTTTTGACATCCCTATTTAATAGTGCATAATTATTAATTATCTAACCATGTACCGTTCAATATTATTTTCTATCTAAATTCTAAAGAGATCAGATGTATTATGGCAAATACGATTTTATAATTGCTACAACATGAATATTAGATGAGCAAGTCAAATTCACATTGTAACAACTATGATTTCATAGCTATATAATGCGAATGGTAAATGAACAAGGTGAATCTACGTTGTAATAATTATAAAACCATAACTATTCAAACATGAATATTTTTAACAGATTAAGTATGAATTATAACAGATATGAAATCCCAACTGTTACAAATAACAATTATAAAAGGTCGAATAACCAGGAGAGTGCACTCGGATTTATGATTTGTATTGATGCGAACCACTTACGAGACTAGGTCACCTCGAGGTAGAAGACATCGAAGACGATCTTCGGAAACAAAGAATCACGTTGTGATTATTGTGGGATATTCGTGAGGGATAACGTTTTGTTATCTTTTTTTTGTGGAGTTTGACCTCAGAGGTTCCTGAACCTTGAGGGGAGAGGATAGGAGTGGTAGCTTACGGGTTAGTGCTACCACCGTCTCTCGCCGGAGTACATGATGTGTTCCATGTTTCCAAGCTAGGGAAATATATGTCAGATCCTGCTCATGTCTTATCGGATGCGTCGATCACGCTCCAACCTGACACGACCTACGAGGAGGTATATGTGTTGTAAATATAGTATAAATGGCGACTAACTAGGCAGAAGTTGGTAATAAAAAATTAAGATGTTAATTTACATATATGGTTTAACCATCATAGATTTTAATCTATGAAGGATAACTACCACACACTAACATTAGCTAATTTGCTCCATTTATCTCTAAATGAATATTGGCGCTATATTTTTCACCAAAATGTGGTTTTAGATTATTTTTAATAATTCTTTGCTCTTTTGTATCGGTCATATATATCATAAATTCGTTTGTGTAAAAATAATAATGAGTCAAAATTATTTGGTAAATAAATGTTACATAGTGTTAAGGATCGTGGAATCGACTGGGGTTGGGGGGGGGGGTAGATGTCCTGAATTCATGGAAAATATAATTTAATCCAGTTTGAATGATAATGTGTGCATGGACAATTAAGGTATCAAAGTGTGAAATATACGTCATTAAAATAAATACGCAATAGACATACTAACAAATATTTACAAGATTATGTAATATGATTTGGAGATTTTCTCCTACATCCACGGACCATAACACGTCCATTACATCACTCCTTGAAATCCATTCACTAAATACTCCTTTCAATGAGATGATAAAGTATGCCATTACAATGGGTTAGATACATCACTAGATTCTCCTGACAATGACTGGGTTGCATATTGCTCTTATTAAACTAATGAATGCATGTTGTGAATCTGTGATAATCGAGCTCTAATGTATGTTGCTTCCATGCTAGTAACCCAGCCTTTCAAGAGTACAAAAACACATAGAGATGGAGTATTATTTTACTAGAGAAAATTTTAAAATATAAGCAGTTTGCATCTTTTGTTAATTTTAATAATAAGTTGATGGATTTGCCAACTGATCCTTTTAGAGATACTAGAATTAAAGATATTTTAACAAATTTGGTACTTTATAATATCCTGGAGTTAGTGTTGAGGACATTGCTATAATATCTACATATATAGAACAAATGGGTACTTTATAATATCCTCGAGTTAGTGTTGAGGACTTTGCTATAATATCTACATATAAAACGGCAAGTTGTAATATATAAATGTGTAATGTAATACATATGTAGGCAGGCAGAGGGAGCTACCTATGGTTTGATGATATTTCCTTATTATTCAAGACATATCGATTGAATAAATATAGGTTGTGATCCCATCTACTATCCTATAATCTGAATAGCGACCTGATCTTTTACCTATTCATGTAGTCCTATATTCATTCCAGATTTTCATTTCTAATTAATACATATTACCAATATGGTATAGAAAATGAAACATTATACTACTTTAGAACATTCCATTTGTCTACAAATAACAAGTAGAAGGTCATCTATTTCTTTTGAGTGCTTGAAAATTGAAGTATGTAACAGGCCGTCGGAAAAGCACAATCCTGTCTCCTTAGGCTGGAGACTGTTGCTCACTTAGGGAGACAAACACATGCTGTCGTGTGGGTGTATCTCAACAATCTCATATCACAATATATTAAGGTTCAAGGTCCAAGACAGTCACTTAGGTGAGGGATCTTCCCTCACTTCAAGAGTGATATGCACAGACTGCTGTTATCGGTCATCTCAATGAAGTGATCGACATAGATAACTGCACCAGAATGTGTTAGTAGACCTTTACCCAATTGATAATTTGTTATCTGGATACGCAAGTATTCGCCAATTTTTCTATTAAACACATTAATTGACTGAAATTTCTCCATTTACTAAGCTATTCTTTTTCAGGACTGCAATTGTTGTATTCCAGTTATTCTACCAAATAGTCATGGGTCAGAGCTTCAATGTGGGTGAAATTATTGAATTTCTATCGAAAGTTTCACTTGGAGCGTAAGTTATATACTTTATTCATCTTAGTGTATTTAAGTTAATATGCAATGTTCGTTATGAGTTGTCTAATTTCAGTGTAGCTATGGGCCTAGCTTTCGGAATAGCATCTGTGATATGGTTGGGTTTCATATTCAATGACACAGTTATTGAGATCACACTGACTGTAGCTGTCAGCTACATTGCTTTCTTCACTGTAAGTTTAGATACCTCTATCATTTCCCGTGTTGAATTTTCTTTGCAGACCTTTCTGGAGACTAAGTTACTAGACAAGTGCGCCACATTTAATCAATCAAGGCTCAAGTCTTGTTCTTAGATAAATTTATCCATCTAGGTGATGCAATGATGGGATGTTGGTTACAATTTATTTATTTTTTGATCATGTATTTTTTTCACTTTCGTTTGGTTCCTTCTACAAAGTTTGCATAGCGTAATTTTATTTATACATCTTAACTGATCATCCAAGTCATTCATAGGTTTTGATATTTGAGAATCTTGTTGAATATGCACCAAATGCTCCAAATGTTGGTTTGCTATCTTCAAAATACTTCTAAGTGGTTCAATATATTTGGCGATATTTCAGAATTCTTAGATGTTAGATAAACTTTATAGTATACACAATAGTATTTTGAAACTTTACATTTTTATGCTCCACTAAGATGTTGGTGCTATTCAATGTTGTATTAGACTCTTTCTAAGTAAGCAGACATATATACATAGCATGCTTTTATGTGTTGGATCGGTTGGATGTGACTAGATGGGGTGGGGACCGTGGGGTGGGGTGAATAGATGCTCACTTCTTTTGATCGTGTGTCTACAATTCTAGTTAGCATAGAGGAAAATACAAACAACAAACTCAAAACAACGCATGTGGGTTGATAGTCCCCACGACTCCTACTCCACGACCTAGAATCCTTTGGTTGATGACTTCTAGAATTCCACTACTTTTCTCCTTCTTGGATATGTAGGTAGAGAAACCTCTTACAACACCTGTATACATCAATACAAGAAGAATACAAAGACAAGCAAAATAAATATAAAAAATAACAACAATTAGCACTTTTTTTTTGTCGTTTTCTTGCTCTTTTGTTTGGTTGGAAAATGGCTCAAGAATGCTCCTGCATTTTTCACTTCTAAAAAGCTTCAAGAGTTAGGTCAAAATTCCCAAGCTTTCCGTCTTTTATAAGCTGCTCACTATTCTAGATTCTGCTAATCATTTGACTAGTTCGAACCCATTTATCGACTAATTACAGTAGCTCATTGTTGCTATGCAACCTTTTCAGACCAACGACTCTTTTCCTACTGCATCAATCGACTAGTCATGTACTAATCGCTTGCCTAGTTGACTAGTCAATATTTTATTCATTTATTTCCTAGATTGAGTTGACTACTCGGCCTACTCGACTGGACCTATATTAGTCAATTGATAGTTTGATTCCAGCCATTCTAAGATTGAATTTGTGTCATGCTAAGAATCTCATGTCTCTGAGATTTCCTTATCTGCCTAGTTTAATTTGACATTAATTATTGCCTAAAGACTACTTCCAATGCCTAGAGAATCATTTTTTTGGGGACTTCATCCATTGCCTATTATCTACTGGACTTCGACCCACCAAGGCTTTCCAATTGCCTAACCCCAAGTCAACTTGACCTGCCACGACTTTCGCTTGCCTATAGTTCACTCTTCTAGAACTTCCTTTATTGCCTGACATCCATAGTTGATCTTGACTCATTTGGACTTCATACAATGTTAAGTATAACCAACTATGCTCTACTTAACACCTCCAAACATTAAAACACAGCTTTGGTGAAAGGACCAAGCTAGCCTAATTGCACCAACAATACAATAGTAAGTTGAATCTCCACTTTTTTATTCTCCATTAAGATGTTGGTGCTATACAATATTGTACAAGTAGCTCAACTCAGTCTATGCTTTCTAGATAAGCAGGCACATATATATAGCATGCTTTTATGTACTTGTATAGTATGTTAATATTTAAATCTAACACATGCTTTGAATAGATGTTCAAATCTATAATAATGTCTCAGCATATTCAACTCTATCACGGGGTTTAGATTTCAATAACAAATCTATCACTTGTAAAACTTTCGACCATTCGAAATCACTAACTTGGTGGAACATCAACTCACCCAAGTCATCTACATCAATTGCCAACTCAACAAGGGTTAATTAATTTAAGAGAACCTAGTATCTAATCTCTAAATACCTAAAGCTGGATCCCCCCAGAGTAGCAATCTTCCCATGCATCATCATAACTTCTCGTTGCAATGACATATGCACGGTGAAGTATCTATTGGGGTTAATCCACCACCTTGCTGGCAAAATAGGTGGTGGATCCTGTTGGAGAAATCTAGGTACCCTAGGTGTTGATGTTTGTGCAAAGGTTTAAGTTAGGTTTATGGTTATGTTTGATATGCATTGTGAGTGTGCAGGATACAGGCACAACAAGGAAAGTCCAAGTGGGATCTTGGCAAAGGAAAACCTGACAACAAGGACCGAGGGCGAAGAAAGCTTCAGAAGGCAAGTCGTGAAGGATGGGGA
Organism: Boesenbergia rotunda; assembly: GCA_024364735.1. Lineage (NCBI taxonomy): Eukaryota > Viridiplantae > Streptophyta > Magnoliopsida > Zingiberales > Zingiberaceae > Boesenbergia > Boesenbergia rotunda. Next base: position 455,065 of record JAGFNQ010003404.1, on the reverse strand, counting down.
GACATTCGAGGGACGCAAGGCTGATGGAGGAGGTTAGAAGGCTAAGTCTAGGTTGGTCGGGCGAGGGCGCATGCAGAAAAAATGTACTCGGGGCTAAAACCCTAGGTTTAGGATTTAGGCAGTCGACTGCTGCTGGGAGCAGTCGACTGGTAGAGGTCACAGAAAGATCAGTCGACTGATCTTCTATGCAGTTGACTAGTGTTGGCTGGAATTTGAACGTTGGGCTGTAACGTTCGAATTCGGATGGAGCAGTCGACTGGTCTAGTAACGGCTAGTTCAGCCACGAGCTCTATTTAAGGGAGCTCGGTTTGGCTGGTTAGGGTTGACGACATTGGCTTTGGTTAAAGGCCAATTAGTAGTCTTTCTGCTCAGGAGTTTTGTGCGGGTTGTGGCGAGGTTTCTTCACCCACAAGGAGCGATACGAGTTAGTCGAAGGTCTTCCGGGAAGTCATCTATCGACGGATCGGGATCGTTCACCTTACGGACAGTCGTGGAGTAGGAGCGCCATCTCCAAACCACGTAAATCGACGTGTGTTAGCGGTTTGTTTTCTTTGTTAGTTTAGTTTGTTTTGTATTCCACTTGCGCAACTAATAAAGTGTAGGAAGAGAACTGCAACTTGGGGGCAACGTCTATTCACCTCCCCTTCTAGCTGTACGATCAACTCCTAACAAGTGGTATTAGAGCGGAGGTTGCTTTTGTTGGACTAACCGCCAAAGGAGCGAGGCGCTAGAGGAAGAAGACAAAGATGGATTCGGAAGGTCCGCTAGGATGGGATACTCGGATCCCACCTCCATTTGATCGAAACGATTTTGATTATTGGAGGAAGCGGTTAGAGACTTTGTTCCAAATGAATTGGGACTATTGGACCGTATTGGAGGTTCCGTTCGAAGCTCCGACGGACAAAAAGGGAAAATGTCTCCGACCTCGATATTGGACCAAGGATCAAAAGGAGGAAGCGGAGTTGGATAAGAAGGTAACAAGAATTGTTTTAAATTTATTACCTTCTTATATTGTGTCATGTGTAGGTGAATATAAGAATTCTTATGAGTTATGGAGAAAGGTGATAGCTCTTCATGTGGACCATTGGAATCGTCCACATCCTCAAATGAGGAAGAAGAAGAGCAATCCAAGGTGGAGGATCTTGGAAGCTCAACCCTCAACCTCAACTACCAAGAAGAGTGGGAAATCACATATCAAATGTTTTGAGTGTGGCGAAATGGGACACTACAAGAGTAGGTGTCTTTCACTCAAGAAGGTAAAAGAGGTAAACCCTAAACCCGGTATAGTTCATTTAAAAACTAATGAAGCTTATAGGGATGGAGTCAAGGATAAGAAGCATACGTGTGGTAAGCGTGGCCACTACCACACAAAATGCCCGAGAAAAGGAGAGCTCAAGAAGCTAGGGCATTTGAAGAAATTGGAGAAGAAGAGGAGCTCAAGTCAAGGTGGAGTTTCAAAGGTAAAGGGAAGATATTCCTAATTTAAAGTTTAATCCAATTTTTAATTCATATATGCTTGTTAGAAATAATGTAGATTATTTACCCAAGCATAATCATGGGTTTATGTATAATGATAGGAATAGGGTTAACAAGGTAGATAACCCTAGGAAATCATTACCTAAGGCTAGACTCAATAAGACCCAAACTACCATTCCTAAGGGGAGGAAGGTAGTAAATGATCAAGACATTAATCCCAAGAAGGGAAGACATATGCCTAGGAAGATGGGTAAGTCTAGGAATGTCCAAGATGGGCATGTTGACTCTAGGGTTAGAACCTTAGAATTGAAAAATCAAGTCTTGAAGGCAAGGCTTGAGGAAATGGAGAGAGTCCTAGATAGGTTCATTATTGGACCTAGGGGACTTAATATGTGTTTGGGTGGTCAAAAACCCAAAAATATCAAATTAGGTACATCCAAAGCCAATGAAAAGAAATATGCTTGGATAGCATATAACAATGGCAAGAATGGGAAATCCAAAAATGGCAAAAATAAGTCATTTAAAGTTAAGCGAAAGAAGGACTTAACCAAGGACAAGGTGTCCAAGGTTAATGAAGTTAGGTTTGTAGGCCAAGAATCATCAGAGATACACCGGTGTGGTCTTGTATTTGTTGAGTCACCTAGGGAGGTGGCTAAGGTTAAAAACTCAAGGGGGGGGTCTAAGAGTCTATTTGGGACTCATGGTCAATAGAACTCGGGAGGATATCTCCAGGAAGTCTAGATGGACCATGAAGTGTACCAAAGGGTTTGGAGACAGACTTGAGTCTCAATCCTTGGATTTTGGCACATTGGATTTGTGTTTCATACATGAAATATGATATTGGGATCATATTACACGAAAATTGATTTTTGATGTATAGATGTCATATAAACCAATGCTAGGGATGCATGTGGGTTGGTATGGGCAGATACATCAAAATGAAGTCAAAACTAGGAATTTTGGGTCAAGGTTCAATTGAACCATTTAGCTAGTTTTGGATTTTATGTCAATCTTGAGATTTGAGATATATACATTTTTAAATGTATTTTTTCCAAGTAGACACGGGTACCACAAACTTCTCCACAAAATTTGAAAATTTTTAGAGATTTGTGGAATTTCTGGTGTATTTCTGAAATTTAGTTCAGAATGCAGAAATGGGATGATATCAGGGTAGCAATCGACTGGTGCAGGGTTCAGTCGACTAATATTCTGTGAGTTACCTTTCGATAGGGGTCAGTCGACTGGTAACTGTCTCAGTCGACTGGTACAGGCTGAAATTATTTTTGTCAAAGTCAAAAATTGTCCAAATGAGTGTAAACTTGTGTATAATCTTATGGGGGGTTAATACACAATGTTTATAGTCATTAGAAGGTAAAAAATCCAATAATTGAGATATTGTTGGAGTTCTTTTTGATATGTGACAAAGGGAGAGAAGTGTTGGGTTTAAGTGGGAAACCAACACACCTTTGCAAGAAATCAAAGCTCAAGGGGGAGCTTGGTGAAAGGGGAGTAATGGTTGCTCAATTGTTGGTAAAGGGGGAGAAGTACCTTTGCAAGGAAATCCGAGCTCAAGGGGGAGCTTAAGTGAATGAGGAGCCTAAGGTTAGGTTCCATAATTTATGCATGTTCATTTGCATTGTATTATTTCCCTAACTTAAACGGGTTGCCAAACATCAAAAAGGGGAAGATTGTTGGAGCAATCTAGGTGCCCTAGGTTTTGATATTTGGGCAAAGGTTTAAGTTAGGTTTATGGTTATATTTGATATGCATTATGAGTGTACAGGATACAGACACAACAAGGAAAGTCCAAGTGGGATCTTGACAAAGGAAAACTCGACAACAAGGACCGAGACCGAAGAAAGCTTCAGAAGGCAAGTCGTGAAGGATGGGGAGACATCCGAGGCACGCAAGGCTGATGGAGAAGGCTAGAAGGCTAAGTCTAGGTTGGTCGGTCGAGGACGAGTGCAGAGAGATTGTACTCGGGGCTAAAATCCTAGGTTTAGGGCTTGGGCAGTCGACTGCTGCTAGGAGCAATCGACTGGTAGAAGTTACAGAAAGATCAGTCGACTGATCTTCTATGCAGTTGACTAGTGTCGGCTGGAATTTGAACTTTGGGCTCTAATGTTCAAATTCGGATGGAGCAGTCGACTGGCGTTGGCACCAGTCGACTGGTATCGGCTAGTCCAGCCACGAGCTCTATTTAAGGGAGCTCGGTTTGGCTGGCTAGGGTTGACAAAATTGGCTTTGGTTAAATGCCAATTAGTAGTCTTTGTGCTCAGGAGTCTTGTGCGGGTTGTGGCGAGGTTTCTCCACCTACAAGGAGCGACATGAGCTAGCCGGAGGTTTTCCGGGGGGTCATCCATCGACAGATCGGGATCGTCCACCTTACGGACAACCATGGAGTAGGAGCGCCATCTCCGAACCATGTAAATCGACATGTATTAGCGGTTTGTTTTCTTTGTTAGTTTAGTTTGTTTTGTATTCCACTTGCGCAACTAACAAAGTGTAGGAAGAGAACCGCAACTTGGGAGCAACGTCTATTCGATAGGGGTCAGTCGACTGGTAACTGTCTCAGTCGACTGATACAGGCTGAAATTATTTTCATCAAAGTCGAAAAGTGTCCAAATGAGTGTAAACTTGTGTATAATCTTATGGAAGGTTAATACACAATGTTTATAATCATTAGAAGGTAAATAATCCAGTAATTGAGATATTGTTGGAGTTCTTTTTGATATGTGGCAAAGGGGGAGAAGTGTTGGGTTTAAGTGGGAAACCAACAGACCTTTGTAAGAAATCAAAGCTCATGGGAGATCTTAGGTGAAAGGGGAGTAATGGTTGCTCAATTGTTGGTAAAGGAGGAGAAGTACCTTTGCAAGGAAATCCGAGCTCAAGGGGGAGCTTAAGTGAATGGGGAGCCTAGGGTTAGGTTCCATGATTTATGCATGTTCATTTGCATTGTATTGTTTCCCTAACTTAAACTGGTTGCCAAACATCAAAAAGGGGAAGATTGTTGGAGCAATCTAGGTGCCCTAGGTTTTGACGTTTGGGCAAAGGTTTAAGTTAGGTTTATGGTTATATTTGATATGCATTGTGAGTGTGCAGGATACAGGCACAACAAGGAAAGTCCAAGTGGGATCTTGGCAAAGGAAAACTTGACAACAAGGACCGAGGCCGAAGAAAGCTTTAGAAGGCAAGTCATGAAGGATGGGAGACATCCGAGGGACGCAAGGCTGATGGAGGAGGCTAGAAGGCTAAGTCTAGGTTGGTCGGTCGAGGACGAGTGCAGAGAGATTGTACTCGGGGCTAAAACCCTAGGTTTAGGGTTTAGGCAGTCGACTGCTGCTGGGAGCAGTCGACTGGTAGAGGTCACAGAAAGATCAGTCGACTGATTTTCTATGCAGTCGACTAGTGTCGGCTGGAATTTGAACGTTGGGCTCTAACGTTCAAATTCGGATAGAGCAGTCGATTGGTGTTAGCACAGTCGACTGGTAACGGCTAGTTCAGCCATAAGCTCTATTTAAGGGAGCTCGGTTTGGCTGGCTAGGCTTGACGAAATTGATTTTGGTTAAAGGCCAATTAGTAGTCTTTGTGCTCAGGAGTCTTGTGCGGGTTATGGCAAGGTTTCTCCACCTACAAGGAGCGACACGAGCTAGTGGAGGTTTTCAGGGGGTCATCCACTGACAGATCGGGATCGTCCACCTTACGGACAACCGTGAGTAGGAGCGCATCTCCGAACCATGTAAATCGACATGTATTAGCGGTTTGTTTTCTTTGTTAGTTTAGTTTGTTTTGTATTCCACTTGCGTAACTAACAAAGTGTAGGAAGAGAACCGCAACTTGGGAGCAACGTCTATTCAACCCCCCCCCCCCCCTTTTCTAGCCGTACGATCAAGCCCTAACAAATCCTAGATTGGAGGTGGGATGCAATAGACTAGAGATGATAGTGCGGATAATAGAGGAGGTGGGGGCAATGGTGGGAGGGATAGTGGTGGGGAGATAGAGGAGTTGGAGACAAGGATGATATTGATGGAGGAGATGGTGGAGGTGATGGAGAAATCCAATTTGAAAATGACTCCTCTCTTCCAATGATAATAGCGAATGGTTCACTACTGGGGATTGAAAGTAGTTTGTAATAATGCAATGTTGACATACATTTGGTAGTTTTCCATTAGAAGTCTTGAATCATTTCCATGAATTATAGATAGTTTAAAATTCTAAATTAGATAAAAAAAGAAATTTATTTGACATTGATTGTCATTTAAGTTCCAAGATTTAAAATTCCGAATTAGATCTAAAATTTACAAGTTGGATTTAATAAAGATAAGGAATTAATATGCTAAAACTATTTCTTAACATTTTTTCCCCAGCATTTTGATCCCAGGCATCATAAATCCTGAAAAAGCTAACCTAACTTGCATCATTATAACTAAATTGGAAAGACCAGATCTAAATGTAATACAAATGAATCATTTAATTATTGGAATGAAAAATATGTTAAATTCATATTTTTTAATCTGATTTCATTTGTATGGATCAAGAGAAACTGGAAATACCAATGTTTTATGTGTCACATTTTCAAAATGACTATAAAAGGAGTGTTGATGGGTGCAACTGCAACATATTGAATCATTTTCATTGTTTTTTCATGGATTTCTTAGAGTTAATGAAATTTACCACTGTATATTCAAGTTCATTTACCAACAAGGTAATGTATTTTCTTTATGCATTAAAACCAGATTATTTTCTTGTTATTTATCATGGTGATTCTTTTCATAGGCTCAAGATGGGGCAAATATTTCAGGTGTCCTGGCTGTGATGACTTTAGGAATGTAAGTGCACTTTCTTGCAATGATGCTTGCAATTGTTTAGTTTGCAATTTTCTTCATATAAGTTCACTTGAATTGGCAGGTTTTTTGCAGCTTTTGCTAGAACAGCATTTAAGAGCGATAGTCAAAGAAGTTTGCATCATTTTTGGTATGGCTTCTATAGGCCCTGATAACCTATGATTCTGGAGATTGGCTGCATTTCTTGTTCATGTTTGCATCATTTTTTTTATAACACTTAAGTGTGTAAACTTTTAGACAAATATCGAATTACACTTGCTTTTATTGCATTCATTGATGTGGTTAATGTACTTCTGTTATGAGGAAAAACTAACTTTTAATTATTTTTCAGGGAAATGGTCGCTTACATTGCAAACACATTAATATTCATCTTAAGGTATAACTAATTCATTTTATGTTTCATTTTCATAGACTCATCAAAGTTTATCTTGTTCATTGATAGAAGAGTGTTTGCATGTATATTGTATGTTTTTTTTTCTTTTCCCCTGTTTCTGGTTATCCTACTGAGTTACAGAAACAGATTCTTTACATCACTAAGGTATGACTAAGTTAGCTTTCCTTAGACCTTCCATTGTTGCATTGGTTAGCGCCTCATGGAATGAACAGTTCTTTCTCATTCTTTTTGTCTACATTCTTATTTGCTTAATTTCATGGTTCGTGCTTTTCTTATTTGTATAGGATGCAGACAGGAAAAATATTATTTTATTTTAAAGATAAGCAATAGATCATATTTATAGGACTCAGCATAACATCTTATATCAAAATATCTAAATCTATTCAACCTACCATTATGCCCAATAATTTTTGACTAATATCTCTAAAATTTTCTTAAAATTGGAGTATACTTGATATTATCTATGTCCAACTTGTCACAAAATTCGTTCACGATGATCTCAGGATATTTTCACTGGATGAATGTGATAATTTTTAAATGATCTTCAAAATGTCTACTTTGGGTTGATTTTGGGAGTAAGATCAAATGAGACTGATATTACTCCAAATGACAAGAATGTTAGAGAGGAGATTGTAAGATCCAGCATCTATTCAAGAGAAAGATGATACTAGATGAGGAAAATGACTAGGACTCTAACATTTCAAAGTTGCAGCTGGCAGAGACATAGCATTGCAAAATAAAAGCAAAATTAGATTTCCAACAATTTCTAAGAGTGGAGAAAAAATGCCTGAAAGAGACTAAGTTGCTGGAAATTTTATTCCAGGGGTAAAGGTGCTAGGATAGATTAAGTAAAATGTAACACCTTCTATGAGAGAAGAGAGATGTTGGAAACTGAAATTAATTCCATATTAAATCGTCCGCACAAACAAGCAAAGAGGGTGGTGAAATAGAAACTTGGGGCGCGTTAAATTGAGACGGAGGAAAGACAAAAAACTTAAGAAGAATAGATGCTTCAGATTAATCAACTTATTTTTTTACTTACTCTCTCCCTTTTGATTCACCATTCCCATCTTTTTTCCGCAAATCTAACTTTTTGTCTTTTCATGTCTTTTTTCCCCCTTTGTACCTTCTCTTCTTTTTTTGTTTTTTTTAATTTTTTTAAAAAAAAAATTGGCCCCTTCCTTCTACGACCACTATTTGTTTTGGATGTGGCCCATCCTAGACTAATCATGCTGGATCTAGTCTATGGCAGAGTCAAACTAAGAGATCCCAATCAAAGAAACCTTTCAAATTAAATTAAAGGTGAAAAAACGCATAGTGAGGTCAAGACAGAAGTGCAGTTTTAAAATTATTCCATGTCGATTGACATGGAAGCTTCTAGTTCTGCCTATTGTCCGACATGTGAAACAAGTTTGAGATGCTTGATAGAAAGAGAAGGCCACTCTTGCACGATTGAGCTTTAATGAGTGAAAATGATGAAGCTTCTTTGAGCGACTATAAGGACTAGGCTTCTGTGAGGGTGAGGGCTACACTTCACCTATTTGACGGCAACCCTTCTGGGATGGGACTTTTGTGATGACAATTGCAATGAAGGATCATCTTCTTTTGGCATAGGCGTGACTCCTCCCCTTCTCTAGATGCTCTTCCTCTTCTCATTTTTTCCCTTATTCTTCCTTCTTGGTGCATCTGACACACATGTGGGTATGGCACCAACATCTCCAATGACCAAAACCTTGAAATTTGAACAATATTTCAGACCGTGGATAGAATCTTTCTAGATGGAGGTGGGAGGTCCGGCAGTCCTTGACCAACATTTGCTAGCAGCCATTTTTTTTTTTTTGATAAGTAAAAGTTGTATATCATGTGTCAAAATGTACAAAATGAATATGAGTAGACGCCTAAATACCTGTATACATGAAGCAGCATGCTCCTGTATCTTTTCTACATCTAATCATCCCCCACCAAAAAACAGTCATTGTTGTTGCTATACTTGGGGGACAATGGTTAGAAAACAGTTTCTTCTGCCTTTGGTCGTTTCTACATGGACCTGCAGTGAACTATTGAGGAGGATGATTGGGGTGGATAGACAATCAAAGGCAAATTTAGCAAGGATGCTGAAGGCCTTGCAAGTCTCACTATGAAAATTTAGAAGATAAATAAAATAGTCTTATACTTTTGTTTTGTAATAGGTTTATGAAATTAAATTTTTAATTCTTTTTCTTAATCTTGAAATAGAATATTGCATGCTTGGATTATCAATCTGGTACAAGGGATGTTGCTGTAATGCTACTACCAGACTACCATATAACTCAATGATAAGGCCATAAATATGTTCAGGATATCTCGCATTTTGTATTGTTGCTATTTTTATTTATTTATTTATTTTTCTTGTGAAATTTCTAAGTCTTGTTAACGATCCTCTGGGAAAAGAGTGGTAGTGAGCAATTTTTATTTTGAACATAACTTTTTCTGTGCTATTAGTAATCTTCAATTGCTGTTGCTTTCTTGCCATGATTAAACCCTTACCACTTTCTTTTGTTTCAGTGGAGTGGTTATTGCTGATGCTATATTCCACAATGAAAGCCATTTTGAAAGGCATGGTAAGTAATGTTTTCCCTATTAGTGTGATTGCACAAATTTCTTTAGAATGTTCCCTGAATGAAAAATTTACTAGGAATAGCTCAATTGTCATTCACCAGGAAAATAAAACTTGCACAATATATAGGACTTTCAAGTTTTCTGACCTCACCTGTTTAACTATTGATATATGTACCTTTTAATTATTTTTATTTCCACTCTTGGAGCTAAAGTGATTTTAATTCACATTAGAAGGCATTATGAAGCTTCTACCATTGAAGGTACTTTGAGACCGTGTTACAATTTTCAACGAAGTTAGGAAAGCTTTGTGTTTGCACTTTCTTTGGTTTATCTACTTTACATCTTGGTGTGTTGGGAAAACAGTCTCGAAGTTTAATAATTTTATCTATATAGCTTACCTTATTCAGAAAAGGCTTTTCAAAACATTAACGAAGATAATGGACAAGAAAGAAAAGGAGAAAGATGCTTTAGTTTACCATGTCTTGCTTGGGCCTTGAGCATCAATTTGTGTGGTAAAAGTCCTAAAGCTGTGCCATTATGGTCGAGAAGAGCTGTCATGTGAATGATGTCATAGCCTTTGTCTTCCAAGGAAATATGCTCGAACGTCCAATGTTTAAACCATTGTTTGATTAAACATGACATCATTTATTGGAAAAAGAGAAAATCCATAGAATTTACTAAAATTGTTCCTCTAAATGGTTAACTAAGGATTCTGTTTTCTTGACAGATTCCTCGTGTTTTTAACCTTAGGGTGAATTTCATTTTCACTCCAAAAGACTACACGTTTTTCTAAAATGCCTTCCACATATTTCATTATTATCAAAGTGCTGATAGAGTTTACCCTTTATTTGCCAAATGTCGTCAAAACTTCATTATTGTCAAAACGCCCCTAAGTTTTAACTATCTAGTCAGCATTTTAACAGTGAAACTTGAGGGAATATTTTGCAAAAAGAGGTACACTTTTGAGGTGAAAGTGAAAATTATCATAGTGGATATTACTTGAAGACTTCCAGGTAATGTCAGTCAGTGTACTATCTACAGTAGCTCTGCTTCAATATAATCTTCGAACTTTGGACATTGGTTTTTCCCTTGGGGTTGTGTCTTCTAACGAAGTCTTTGATTTCATCTATGCGTGGACAAATAACCTGATACAGTGGGTATTCGTTCTGACCCAATGAAATCAAACCCAAAACTTGGATTCTTTTGGTCTTCTTTAGGCTAACTATAAAACATGATTGACTGTATTATCACTCTTTCATTTTCCTTGCACACCAACCTTGTACGCACTTGCTCATCTACCTCTACTCATGTGCTATTGATTGTGCCAAGAATATTTCTCGCCTGCAAAAGCAATCTGGTGGTCTGTTTTACTGGCCAAAACATATATCCTTCTGGTTCAGTTTAGTTGTTTGATTCAAAATAACAATTAATCTAACTTGACCTATGTTTATTACATATATAATATACCATTTGCTAGCTAAGTAATTTACTGTAATGAATACTTGTTAAATTATAATGTCAGTAATAGTAATGAAAGAGTGTTACTAAATTTTACAATAATTTTGGACTTAGATATTGCATATTTCAATCATTTTGACCCTTAATTTCAACCATGTTCACATAATAAATCTATGCTTCTTGACTCATTCTATGGTCTAGGTAGAATGCTAATACTATACAGCTAGTACAATAAAATATCATCGGTGGAACCAACGATTGTTAGTGTAGTTTTTAAAAGATGGAATATAGGAAACTTAAAGATAGTTTTAAAATAGATCACTTAAATTTTAAATAATCAAAGTTTCAAAAAAGTGTGCGTTAGTGGTATGTGGTCCACCCACATGAGATGGTGCATATACAGTAGCTTGGAAACATATGTGGGTAGTATTAAAAAAATGTTTATATTGATTAAAAGGACTGCATATTATACAATAAAAAATATTAGAGAGGTACTTCCACATTGAAAAAAAAAAAAATTAATCAAACGATGTGAGACACGTGAGCATTAACTATAACAATCAATAATAAAATTACAATATGCCCCCGGGGCAATGGTGGAGCAGCAGTGCGTCTTCTCAGTTTCCTAGGCATCGAAGGATCAATGCTTAGGCGAATTAACAAATGAATGTCTCTTAATAGGTGGTTGACCTAAGAACGCTGGGCTAACGGGCTACCCGCTTCGAGCGTTTCTTGATTTTCCTGATAGTCGGTGGGAAATTTTCATGGGGCTGGGTTGGCCACCCTAGGATAGTCAGCGTAAGCTGGATATCTGGTGCCAGCTATAAAAAAATAATAAAATACAATGCAAAATAGATGAAATTTAAGGGACAGATAAATAACATTTGAATAGTTAACAATTAAATGTTACAAAACATCAAATATAGTAGCTTAGGATTGTAAGTCATTTTTGGTTCAATTTAAACTAGTTCAAATGAATTAAAAAAATCAACTGCATTGCAAGACCTTATATTTGTGGCTGCTATGCAACTCCCTTTCAAATCTTTCTAGGTGATCCATGAATTACATGGAATAATTTGCTGGCATTTTGCACATAACTCTTATTGTTACCATTTAATTTTGATTATTTTTTATATAAACTTCACAAAATGTTTCTTTTAACTTAGCTGTCTCAAAGGAGCAGGAAGCTGTCTCTCAGCTGTTACCTAAAATAAATGATTAATGCTTTGGAATGAATAATCACTATATACTCTGAATCTCTTATACTGTTCAATGGGACTGAACATCAGTTAGCATTAAAAGAATAGTTCATGCTCATAACTTGTCTCTTTTTTCTTCTCTTCTTAGTTCCCCTAAGCCTCCTTCGGTGTTATAATACCAGTAATATTCTAAATAAGGAAATGTGAAGGATTAAGATATTGTTAGAATATATTTGGTAGTATCTGCCTTAGACTTTAATTGTAGTTGTATGATGATAGAGCATTTTGTCGAGTTGGATATAGAAACACTAATTTTACTGTTTTGTTGTCAATATTTTTTAACCAGGGAGTTCGTGGGGCTATGTACTGTTGCTCTATGTTTATCTTCAACTCTCGCGGATCATTGTTGTTGGGTGTTTGTATCCCTTTTTACAATACTTTGGCTATGGTATTACATGGAAAGAGTCAATAATTCTTATCTGGTCAGGATTGAGAGGGACTGTTGCATTGGCTTTGGCACTTTCTGTTAAAGTAAGTAGGTCCCTCTTAATGTTATCCATCTACAAGTTCTATTGGCCATCCTCTATGCAATATAACTACTGAACTTTCTTCTGAAATTACTACTTATATTAGAAGTCACTTTAAGCACTTTTCATAACTTCGCTATGACTGAAATTGTACTAGTTAAGTTGCCATTCTTTTCAATCTTATTTATCAATTTGGCAACAGAATGGGCTTGGGCCTTTGAATGGAATATATGACTGTTTTTTTTGACAATTGATAAATTTATGATTCAAGTATCAGGTAATATGGCCAAACGACGATGAACTAGAATGACCTGCCCAAATTAGCTTGAGCGCAGGCCTGATTGTGAGTTCTTCATTGGTTCAGTTTTTCTGAAGTGTCTGTAGTTTTTCCAAGTTGTCTTAGTTTCACCAAAGGGACCACAATTAGACTGAAATATACCTTGATCAAGTAGCCCATGATTTGTTTGAAGCACTAGTGTGCCCCATGCAATCACCCAGGTTCTAATGTGGATCCAATGACAGATTGATTGTGAGGAATCAAAATTCTAAGGAATGATCGAGCCAGAGTCAAAGACCAAAGACTCTAGTCTCCATAAATATTATTATTGATACCCTTTTCACTATAGCATCAAGTCCTCTTTATAGGCCTCACGTTCAGCTCAAAGTCATTACTAGAGGTGTCACGTGGCTCAACATGTGGTGCTTCTATAACAATCCTATCATCTAATGAACTCTCCCTCTTGTCCATTGATTACCGCTTTATTTGCCAACTTGTAGTTGTCCTTACTTTCTTCCATAGGTTGAGCAGCTCTTCCCTCATGTGCGTGCCTAATTTTGCATGTGTATCCCTGCTGGTAAATAATCTTATGCCAATTATACACAGATCAATTACTCTCCCAACTATCATATTTTACCCGATACAAAATATTGCCCTTGTACTTCTACTAACTGCCCCACTTTGTGGAATCAGCCTATTAATCCTCTGTCTTATTACCCGTTACAATATTGCCCTTGTCCATACACACTTATGCACACATCTGAAACATAATTCAAACATAAACCCCAAACATAAGTGAAACCTAATTTAAACTCTTTGCCAAACACATAAAAACCAATTGGTCAAATCCCACCACGTTGGAGCATCATTGCACCACCACCTTAGGCTAAACTCTAAAGTAAAAAAAAATTATGGTTGCGGTATTTGTCATACTTTAAGAATAAGACTGTTGGGTCGATAAGAAACAACACAAAATAGATAATGCAATAAAAATTAAAATGTTAAGATTGTCGTGTGAGGTTTCTAAAAGGATATACTAACAGATGCTAATATTTGAGAGGAATTAGGTATAGTTTTAATATATAAAAATGCTAAAAATATAAGCTAAGATGGTATAGATTGTTCAAAGGCGATTGATACATTTTTTAATTTGAAGAGTCAAATTGTTTAGAGTAGAACCCATGTAAAAAGTAGATGGTGTAATAAAATATAGTTTAATTATTACTAGCGATCTAGCCTTTACATTGAGATTAATTAAGGAATAAAATGCATGTAACATACTTTAAATAGTTTTGACAAACATAGTTTGATGATTATAATGCACAAGGTTTGAAATCTCGAGCCCACTTACGGTTCGATCCCTAGCTACGGGGGGATTTTTCCTCCAAATAGGGTGCGCAACCACTAGATGTTGGGCTTCTGGAGCGTCCACCGCGAGTGCTTCCCGATTTACCTTGGCGGTCGATGGGAAAACTTCCGTGGGGTTAGGCCGGTCACCCCAGGTTCGACTGTTACCTAGATCAGAAAAATCTCGAGCCATATCGAAGTTTTTCAGCCTTTGACTTTAATGACAATTTTGATATTGTGTTCAAGTGTCGATGCATGATGCTAATACAGAATTGGATGTGAAGAGAGGAGGAGGATGAAAAAAAGAGAGAAAAGACAATTAAACACTGGAGCACAACAAGTGTAAAAGTATTTTATTGGTGTTTTGGACTATAACTGGAATGCTATAATTACAACACCATGTTGTGTTGACACGTGACATGCTTTGGCATACATTGAAATATTTTGACATATTATAGCATGACACGATGAATTTAGATGAGTTTACTTATTTAGTCCACTTTCACTTAACTTCTTTACTTTGATAAGACTATTGTTCATTGAATTTTAAAAAATTATTAATTTTTACTCCAATGCATGTTGAGAAGTATTATTTGTAATTGTACTTTTCTTACTTATAAAATGCAAACTATTGTGCATGTTATGGGATGTTAAGTGATGTAGAGTGCTAGCACAACACAATACTTATTCACCTAATCAACACAGGTGACATAAAAGAGATTATTTGCATCGGCTAGTATGGGATTTTAGTTAATTACTAGAACAATATATTTCAACCGTGTTGCCATCTCATACTATGATTATTATCTTGAACTGGTCCAAATTGAAACTCAATTCTCAAATTGGTTGTATTGGATGAGTTGGTCCGATCATAAAACATTGATGTAATCAAAGGTGCATTGTAATTTGTAAGTCATACTTATGGAGATAGTAACCTTCTAGCCCTACCAATTACCTTGAGTAAAGCATTGCTTTTGATGGTGTGGCTCGGCCTCATGACAAACCGACACTTTAGTTGGCCTAAACATTATGTTAGACCTCTGTAAAATGGTCCCCATCCTAAAATATCAATCTTTCTGATGCATGTAGTCATCCAGTAATTCGAACACTGTGACATTGTTACTGATCAGGAATGGGCACCATGTGTTCAGTCGGATGAAGACGGTTTAATGAAGAAAGGAGTGTTCTAAATTAACTATAGAGAAGATAGATAAATAAAAAATTGCACAATAAAGGGGGGAAAAAAAGACTTTGATGTTGGTTATAACTAGATCATTATCAGTATTTTTACATTCCATATGTATATTCCTCAAGACTCTAAAAACACCCAGGACAGCCTGCTATAACTTGCTGGTCATAGGCCACATTTTGAGTTTTGGGATTAATGCGCTTTTCATTCCTATGCATAAGGGATTAATGCGCTTTTCAGTCCTATGCATAAGTGATACTGTGAGTTGCCTTGAATGGAGAATTATTTTTTTGCTACTTGAAAAGGACTATCATCTCTTTGGATGCTAATGTAACACTTTGCTTTTGCCATTCTTCAGCGTGACAGTGACAACTTGAATCAAAGAATTCTCACACAAGAGATAGGGATCCTGGTATGTTTTTTAGAGTTGCTATATTTAAATGTGCCAAAAAAATTACCTGAAATATGATATTGTTTGCTTGATGCAGTTTCTATTCTTTACTGGTGGGGTTGTTTTGTTGACATTAATTGTGAATGGATCAACTGTTCAGTTCTTGCTTCATTATCTAGGCATGGATAAACTCTCGACGGAAAAGGTTAGTACTTATATTAGTATCAATCATAATCATTTTCTATGTGAATTATTACTTTGGACGGTCAAGTGGATCTAACAATTTTGACAAAATTATTCCTTGGTCACTGTTGACCAAAATTATCATATTTTATTTTCATTTAATTTTTTTTAAAATTATTTTGATTTATCATTTTGGTCTCTATTATTTGTTTTCAAAATTATATATATATATATATATATATATATAATGATTAACGAGGTTTTTCCAACCTCGGGCGACCGGCCCGGCCCCACGGAAGTTTCCCACTGGCCGCTAGGGAAATATATATATATATATATATATATATATAGAGAGAGAGAGAGAGAGAGAGAGAGAGTTTGATATGGAATTTATGCCTCACACCCTGTGAACACCTCAAAAAAATTTTTGTGCTTAATACTATAACCCAACTCCTAAACCCTAAAAGAAAAACCCTAAATAACTTAATTGCAAGCCAAAAACAAAATGAAAAAAATTGGGCGACTTCAGGCGCGCACAGGATTATATATATATATATATATATATATATATAAAATTTTTTGATATATTTTTAAAATTTATAACTCACACATGTTAGACCGTTGGGCTTTTTTCTTTTTGGCTCGGTCAATTTTTATTGTATTTGATAGGACAAACCAAAATAAACCCTTTCACAAGAAAATGTAACTAATATTTGTTAGGAGTTTTAACTACAACCATTCTGGTTCCTTATCATTTCCTTAATTTCTAAGCTTTTTATTTTGGTATCGATTGAACAGGATGAATGTTTAATGCAACACAATTTAGCTAAAGAAAGTTTAATGTTCTCACAGTATTTCTGGTTCCTTTATCTCTGTCTTTGTTCATTCTGTTATGTCACCTTGCAGATTCGTGTACTGAACTATGCAAGGTATGAAATGCGGAACAAGGCCTTAGAATCTTTCGGTGATTTTAGAGACGATGAAGAACTTGGGCCTGCTGATTGGCCCACTATCCTTAAGCATATTACATGCTTAAATAACTTGGATGAAGGTCAAATACACCCCCATAATGTTGGTGAGGGTGAGTCTTACTTGCAGACAATGAACCTGAGGGACATTCGTGTGCGTTTTCTGAATGGTAAGTTGCTTGTAAAATATGTGTATAATTAGTATATACTAGGAGTATTAAGTTGGTCATTTTTCTTCTTTAGCATGCATGGTCAGCACCTTGCACATTTATGTGTTGGCCATTAAGAATAAGTGTTAGTCAACATAACATCAACATTTTATGGTAGAAGCTCAATGAAATGTCAGGTGCAACATTTTGTTGGCACACATCTATTTTGATGAGATAATTCAATCAGAACACCTTTTTCAAAAATAAATAAATAAGTAAAACACAGGGAGAACATTCTTCCTGTTCTAACAACATGCAACAAAATTAAAAAAATAAAACTTTTATGCACATTGAAGAGAAACTTAGAAGTTGTTGCACTTTTTGTTTATGAATATCATCCATCAGTGGTATCATCTATCAGTGGTTTTGAGATTAAACATACATGAGCTTGCAACTCATTACAAGTTGGAAGTTGCCATCTCAATGAAGTAAATTTGTTAACAATACTTGGATACATCTGACAAAGGCCATATAATGCCCTGGCAATCAGTAAATTGAATCAGATTGGATGAGCTAAAACAAACAGTAAGTTGAATCAGATTGGATGAGCTAAAACAAACAGTAAGTTGAATCAGATTGGATGAGCAAAGACTAACAGCAATTTGTTTAGCAATATCAAGATAATTTTATGACAACTAATGAAGCTTAATCTTGGAGCATGATTAGCGTTTACTAAAAGTATTTTGGCTCGTTCTTGTTGTCTGGGTTGAATCTCATTTAATATTCACTGAGAAAATGGTTCCAAGTGCTTTTTGTTTAGACACTTGCATATGGACTACTTATGGTGTGTGAGGGTACCAATATCCAAATTTGAAATTTGTCCAACTTATAACCTAAATGATATTGTGATTTGTGTTGATGGTAGATTAAGGTGGATATAGTTTGATAAGGAGGATATACCAGGAGATGAGTTTGATTTGTAGGAATAAATATTCTATTCTATGTAAATTTATATGGAGTTATGATTTATTCCTTTGTTCAAAAGTAGGAAAAATAAATCACAAATTGACTTTCTTAATGTGGGAATAAGGATAAAAAAATGGTAAAATTGCAAAAGTCATCCTTAGAGAAAATTTAAATACCCAATAAAGGTTGATGGTGTTAGATACGTGTGTCAAGCATAGTATTAATAGAAAGAAAGCATGACTTCTAGGATCAAGTGCGGAAGTTAAAGGATGGAAAACAAAGTATGTTTATGGAGAGGGTAGGAGCACAAATATTAGGAGAAATACCAAGCAACTCTATACGACATAGAATAAGATGACATCAAATTTGAAAATGATGGTCAAAAGCGTACTTGATGAGTCAGGAGGGCGGGCATTACTATATAAAGAATCTTGATGGTGGAATGGGAAAGTGAGGAAAAAGTGACGAAACAACAAACAACCCATAAGTTATTGTAGACTTATTAGAAATAAGAAATAAAAGCATATAATAGTAAAAAAGAGGCCAAGAAAGTAGTGAGTGAAGCTAAGAATGAAGCTTTCGAATGCTAGCTACAAAATAAGGGGAAGGAAACTTTTATAGAATAGCTAAATTGAAAGTGAGGAAAACAAGGACTCTTACCCAAATAAGATGCTTTAAAAATGAATCCAATAGAGTACTAATGAAGGATGAGGAACTAATGGAGCAATGATGAAATATTTTCATCAACTCTTAATGAAGATTTAAGTGACAAACTTAGCTTAATAAATTTAACTAGGTGAATATAGAAATTTAAATATTTATTAAACAATTTAAATTTCAGATATAGAATAAGCAATAAATAGAATGCAAAATGGAAAAAGTTGAATCGATGATCTTCTAATAGAGCTATGGAAGTGCCTAGAGAAATATATATTAAATGACTCACAAAGTTATTCAACCTAACCTAATATTAAAAATGAAGAAAATATCCAATCAATAGACGGTGAGTACTCTAGTTCCCTATTTAAGAACAAAGGAGACAAAATTGTATGAATTATAGGGGCATTAAGCTAATGAGCCATATTATGAAACTTTAGAAAAAAGTGATAGAAAAAATTAAGGAGACCAAGGTTACTTAAAATCAATTTGGATTCATGCTTGAAATGTCAACGATGGATCTTCTTAGACAACTGATTAGAAAGTATCATAAAAAGAAGTAAGACTTACACATGGTATTCATTGACCTAGAAAAAACTTATAACAAAGTCTCAAGGAAAATTTTATGATGAATTTTATAAGAGAAAGGTGTTAGAATAGTGTATATTGAAATAATTAATGATGTATATAAGGATACAACTTTAAGCGAATTGACCAAAGTCTTTCCTATAAAGATAGGGTTACATCAAGGATAAACTTTAACTCTATATCTTTTTGCACTAGTTATGGATAAGCTCACTGACACATCTAAGACACATTACCATACTACATGTTATTTGTAGATGATATTGTTCTGATTGATAATATACTAAAGGAATAAATGCTAAAGCTCGAATCTGGGTGGGAAACACTGAAAGTAAAATAGTTTTAGTTTTAGTACATGTGGAATATAAGTTTAGTAGTATTAGATGAAATAAGGTAATTGTTAAGATAAAGATGATGTTGTAAATTGAGAGTTTTAAATATCTTGGATTGGTTTTGCCAAAGGATGGAATATTGATATAGATGTTTTGCATAGGATATAAGTAGGATGACTATAATGGAAAAGGATATCAAATGTTCTTTGTGATTGTAAGGTACTTCTAAAGCTTACATGTAAGTTTTAGAAAATGACAATTGAACTTGCTATGTTATATGGAGTTGAATATTGAGCTATGAATCTAGCACACGAGTATAAGATGAAAATTGTAAAATGAGAATGTTAAAATGGATATATGGACATAGGAGGATGGATAGGATAAGAAATGAGAACATTAAAAAGAAAGTTAGGTTGTGCCTATTAAGGAAAAACTCCAAGTGACGTTTTTAATATGGTATGGGCATGTATTTAGGTATCTCAATTGTAAATGTGAAAAATACACTACCCTGTCGATTTTCAAGCTCGTCGCTACTTAAGGAACTAAATTTATCTTATGTTTCAGGTGTTCAGGCTGCTTATTGGGAAATGCTTGATGAGGGAAGAATAACACAATTTACCGCAAACATCTTGATGCAATCTGTCGATGAAGCTATGGATTTTGTAGCAAGTGCTCCTCTATCTGATTGGAAGGGTTTAAAATCCAGTGTTCATTTCCCCAAGTATTATAGGTTCCTTCATATGAGAAGATTTCCACAGAGGCTGGTCACATATTTCACTGTGGAACGGTTGGAGTCTGCATGCTATATAAGTGCAGCTTTTCTTCGTGCCCATAGAATGGCCAGGAGGCAACTTCATGATTTTCTTGGTACATTACTTGCCACTTTATTTGCATATCATTGTTTTTGGCTTATCTTTGTGCTATGAATAATCAGTTCAGAACTTGCTTCATAAACTAGTTCATGAATATTAAAAATGATATCTATGAGTTTGCTACACAATTTATGAGAGATGAAAAATTGTAGGATATTAGCAGTCAAGGTTTGCAATATAATTTTGTGCAGGAGTTTCTATCCCTGCATAGAACGGTATAGTTTTGGGCACTGTATCGTGGTTGACACCCAACACGCTGAAAGTGTGCCGAGATAAATTTAAATGAGTTTTTACTCTTTTACTTTTTACCACTTAGTTTATTTCCTTCAATAAACATAAGGAAAATTAGATGAGTTTTCCGCTTTTAATATTCATCTTTATGTTTCAGGTATTTCCTTTAATGAATTTGATAGTGAATTCAATGCTAAATATACCATAGTATATCTATGCTCGACACATTTCTGCACGTGTTAAACTGTGCTGAGATGAATTCAAATGGATTTTGCTCATTTATTGCCTTACCTAGTGGGATAAGGCTTGGTTGTTGTTGTTGTTGTAATGATTTGCACTTAGATTTTTCAACTTCTGAAAATAAAACAATATCAATTAAATAGGTAATGAATTATTAATTTTTTACTTCAATGCAAGTTAAGTTGAATTTAGGTGAATTTTAATACTTTAATCTTCTTCCACTAAACTTTACTTTTTAAATAATTTTGTAGCAATTAGATTATCAATTGAATTAAAATTTTAAAATGACTAGCTACAACAAATAACAAACATAATTAATTTAATTTAATTATAATTTTAGAGCAATAAATACCAAAAATTACAAATATTAGTTTGATAGGCTTTGGTGTGTGTCAATGCATGCTAAAGTATGTCGAGTGTTGGCACTAATACAATACTCATTGGTACAAACAACAACACTAGCATAGAAGAGATTCTTAATCACCACACAGACATCAGTTTTTATAATCTTGACTTTATTTTATAACTCTAGTTATAGATGGTTTGCATAACTACTTGTGACACTTTTACGAAAAGTTCTTCCTTCACCAGGTGAGAGTGTAATTGCTACTGCTGTCATCAATGAAAGTAATGAAGAAGGTGAGGAAGCTAGAAAATTTTTGGAAGATGTTCACCTGGCATTCCCCCAGGTATGTAACTTCTAAGTGCATTCCTTGAAGAATCATACTTTTGTTGTAGATGTTTAGGCTGACATTAGGAACAATTACCACGTTTATATAATGCCACACATGTTTCAGGGACAAGTTGAGATAGTTAATAATGCCACACATGTTTTGTTTCTTCTCCTATATGCTCTTCTCAAACAAATTTGTCTTGCTTCTAGGTCCTCCGTGTTGTCAAGACAAGACAAGTAACATATTCTATACTGAAACATTTGAGTGAATATGTGCAAAATCTTGAGGAAGTTGGACTACTGGAAGAAAAGAGACTTTTCATCTATATGATGCTCTGCAGGTAGCTGAAACATCCCCGCCTCACATTGGCGAAATTTCCATCCTTCAAAATTCCTTGATTCTTCACTTATGCAATGCTAATTCTGTTGACTTTGCAGACTGACCTAAAAAAGCTCCTAAGAAATCCACCTATGGTTGAAATGCCAAAAATCAGTGAGCTGTTAAGTTCCCATCCCTTGCTTGGCGCATTACCCCTAGTATCCGTGAGCCTCTTGAAAATTCAACCAAGGAAACAATAAAACTACATGGTGTAAACTTGTATAAAGAGGGTTTGAAACCCAATGGAATATGGCTCATATCAATTGGAGTAGTTAAGGTTAGATCCAAAGTCCTCCATGTGCTATGCTTTAGTTAAGCTCTTCTTTTCACTTCAACTGTATCTTGGTATTTAATAAATGTTTATCTCTTCAGTGGACAAGTAAGAAGTTGACAAACAAGCATGCATTGCATCCAACCTTCTCACATGGAACTACTTTGGGATTATACGAAGTGCTAATTGGGAAGCCATATATTTGTGACATGGTTACTGACTCTGTTGTCCATTGTTTTTTCATTGACTCTGAAAAGATACTCTCACTACTAAGATCAGATCCAGCTATTGAAGATTTTCTTTGGCAGGTATCCTATTATACACTATGTCTCATGTTTCTCTTTATTTATTAATTCTATTGTTTAGCTTCGTTGACGATCAGGTATATCACTCGAATTAAAATTTCCTCTTCAAAGTAATTTCTGTTGGTGCCCCGGTTGGTTTTGATGTGTGATCAACCAAGTTAGATTAGGTTCTGTTGTGGTTTTGATCCCTCTGTCTAAGTGTGCAAGAGCTTAGGAGCGAAGGAAGTCGAGCGTAAGACGCAGTGGACAAGAAGGATTGCACGGGGAAGTGAGCCACCGAGGTCGGTGCATCCGAGGGACGCGAAAGGTGTGGAAGAGTACACCGGTGGAGCGGGAAGGACGTGCGCGACGTCCTAGGGACGAGAAGCCGGGAGGAAGGACGCTTGAGGGGCGAAAGGTCGGAGTCAAGTTCGGGTAGCCTGACTCCGGTTGGCCAGAAATCACCCAAACAAAGTGTCTACCAAAAGTTGACTTTGACCAAGTCAAAGTTTTGACTTGGACCATATTTGACCAAAATTGTTGGAGAACATGGAGGCTTGACCGAAGACTTTGACCAAGCAATACACGTGGACAGCTTGCATGCACAGAAGCTTTTACCGTTTAAAAGATTAACCTTATCTTTTAAAACGATACACTTTATAACGATAAACTTTATTAAAGATAAAATTTATCTTTTTATCAACGGTTAAGGATTAAATTTATCTACATTCAATTAAAGGATAATTACTATCCTTTAATCGGACAGAAGTTTCTACCGTTTAAAAGATTAACCTTATCTTTTAAAACGATAAGCTTTATAAAAGATAAAATTTATCTTTTAATCAACAGTTAAGGATTAAATTTATTTATGATCAATGGCAATGATTAATTTTCTTAGCCTATAAATAGACTTAGAAGTTAAAGAGATTTTCAACAGATTGATTGTAATTCTTCTAGCTTTTGTCATGTATACAAAGTTTGTAAGAGGCTTTTTCGCCAGAAGGAAATTTTCATAGTGAGTTTCAATCGTCTTGGATTATCAACCACCCAGGTTTCAACCAAGTAATTTCTGTGTCTTGGCCTTTATACTAGTTGAGTTAGTTTATGCTTATCTTATTTATTTGTAGCAATTAATCTGGAATCTTTGTGAGCCGCACAAAAAATTTTTTTTTATTTTACAGCGGCAATTCACCCCCCCCCCCCCCCCCCCTTGTCGGTCCACCTCGACCCGACAATTTCTAGTCATGTAATATTAGGTAGTATAAATATTTAATGAGAATGTGATTGATGTAGTTGCCAGTTGAACTACACTTTGCAATCATGATCTACTGATAATAATTGAATGAAAAACATGTTTAAGCATTTCAGTTCCTTTAATGTTTGAACTTTCAAGTTACTCGAGTTCATGCCATCCCTTTCTATTTTTTTACAATTTGATGTTTGTTTTGCAGGAAAGTGTTATAGTTGTTGCTAAAACCATACTTCCGCAAATATTTGAGAAAATGACAATGCAAGAATTGAGGAGTCTTATTGCTGAAAGATCAAGTATGAACATATACATAAGAGGAGAAGTAATTGAAATCAGACCAAGGTCTGTTGGTTTTTTATTAGATGGATTTCTAAAGACTCAAGATTCAACTGAACTGTTGATAACATCCCCAGCTGCATTACTTCCCCTAAACATGGAGCAAAGCTCTATTGGTTTAGAGTCATCAGGTATTACATTCCTTTTATGTGTGTTAAAGTTTATTGGCTAACTACTTATCCCAAAAGATCAAGCCAATAGGAAAGGAACCAATTTACATTTATATTTACAATAGACCACTGCAGTTGTCTATGTGGGATGCAGAGCCATCAATTTCATGTTTTTTATACTAAGTCAGATTTGAATCTCAGACATCCAGTTGTCTATATGGGATGCAGAACCTTCAATATGCTCCATGAACCACTTACTCCAAAAGCTCTAGTTTTTAGGAAAGACATCAATTTATATTAATATTTAATTTATAATGGACTATTGCATTTGTCCATGTGGAACCAATGAACATGGAGCCCCTTAACCACCTTAGTGTTGGGCAAGCAGAGAAGAGAGGAAAAGGAGAGCGAGGGAAAACGAAAATGAGTCACGACGACATTGTTGCCTGATTCCAAGTGGTGAAGGCAACTGCCCATGCAAGGAGAGACGAGGGAGAGGAAAGTGTTGTGTGAGCAAAAAGGAGAGGGAAAAGGAAAGAGAGTCATGACTCACAACAACAATTCTCATGGCTCATGCAGTGGCAGTTGTCCTGACTCTGAGTGGCAAAAGCGGCTGCTTGTTGTGCAAGTAGAGACAGGAGGGAGAGAGATTAAGAAAGAGTGCTTTTGAAGGGGAGGCTGATAGAGGCTATGGGCAGGGTAAGGTGGTGAGTAGAAAAGGGCATGAGATAGTGAGTGGTGTTGTGAGAAGAATAGATGAATCAAGAGGAAGAGGGGGAATACATGGAGAGAGGGAGTTTATATAACTCCCTATTAAAATCTAAGCTAATTCAACTTAATGCGCTTGAACTTGACTTTCCCAAATATGAATTTGGTTTTAACCTAAGCTTGTCAAAATGAGACCAAATCTCGATTTGAACCCATGTGATCCTCTCACCTTGTCTTCACAATGGATCCAAATTCAGTTGGACTTCAACTCAACCTTTCAAAATCTAAAATATTGGTTCAGTCAACTTATTTTGTCTACTAGAAAGTTAAAAAATAATTTAAAATGTGAATATTTAAATATGATAAAATTCAATAACTAACACCATTTTTGGATTATTTGTTAGACCATGGGCTCGGAGAGAGCAATGTTTTTTTAAAAAAATACTCTTCTCTGTTGTTGAGCATTCCAATGCTGAGAATGTGTCTGTACCTTGTGCCTTGCCTAGTTAAACCCACATTTTATTAGAATGTGTGATCTGAATCCCTGGTTTAACTAGTCAATGTAAATACAAGTAGCTTAAATCAATTGGATAAGTTATTTTTTTATCTATATCAACAATCTTGTATCGTACTGAACGACACATTTAAAATTTATCGTTCTAATAAATTATTCGTGTGACCTGGAGGTCACGGGTTCGAGTCTTATTAACAACCTCTTCAAAGCAGGATAAGGATGCGTACAATAGACCCTTTCCTGCATTGATGGGAGCTTCGTGCGCCGGGTGCACCGGGCTGCTCTTTTAATAAATTATCGAAATTCAAAACTACTTGCTACAGTATTGTGAATTATGTCAAATAGTATTGTGTCATACTAACATCCGAAACCTCTCTTGATATGCTACATATAAAACATGTCAATATGAATTGAAATAATACTTGTTATTTTTCTTAGCTTTTGTCAATGGAATACAATGTCAAAATTGTATTATTTCATTTAGGAGCTAAGAATATAGATGTGATCTTTTCTTATTTTTCCTTTTCATCTGCTTCCTTGTCAAATTCTCCACTAGCACCATATATCGAAACATTGATATGGTAGGATATGGTATTGAAATAGTATTGTTCCAATCAAAGTTTGGAACTTCGATACAACTCGAAATTTTGGACCTTGGTTGCCGTAACGTCATTAATATTTATTTTCTTGGTTGGGCTTAAGCCAATCAAATTTTGATGAATTCAAGGATTGTCTCAATGAGTAATCTATAGTATAATTTCAAGATTTTTGCACAGGTTAGACATATTCCTGGCAAAAATAACAAAGAAAATTTCATAGAATTTTGTTTGTTTTGCGGAAATAAAAATAAATAGATCTAATGGCCTTGGTCCAAATTTTGATTATTTACCTGTTATAAATGGGCAAATTATATATATATATATATTTCTGATATTTATATTTATAACAGTAATGTGATTGGGAATTGAGAATTTATATCAAATGAGGGTCCCATTGTTGAGATGATGGGTATCAATTGTTATTTGATTTGATTCAATTCAACAACGTTGGTGAATTAAGATAAATGGAAAGAGAGGGATTCGAACACTTGGTAAACAAAAGTCTACGTGGTTGTTCCAATGCTACACCTTAGCAGTTCCAATGTTATGCCTTGAAAAACTCGGTCATCTCTCCTATATGATCTTATTATTGAACTAGAGACCCAGTGAATAGTGAATAACAAGTCATTCATATTATTGCAGTACAAATGCAACTGATCCATAGGAACAATTCTTGTATCTAGAAGCGAAAGGTTTAAACAACGAAGTGTTTATCTGCTGGTTGATCAGGCTGCATGAGTCTGTTGTAGGAAAAGAACTTCCAGTTCATAATTTGTTAAAACGAAAGTCTGAAATCATAAAATTGATTCATGCATTCGCATAGACATTGTAAGTTGCTTGTGTGTAATTGTCCTATAGTTTGATTACAAAGAGAGGAGTTATACAACAGCAAAGATACAAGTATTGCTAAAAATAACTGATAAGAAACAGTTTATTTTTGCACAAATGGGGGATTGGACTATGAATCTATGAGAAAATACTGGAAACAGTTTGTGAGCATTATTTGAACTGTGTTTTCGTTTTATTATTATTCCCTCAGGATTTGTCATGTTTTGAGCATTCTTAGTTTTTGAACTAACCTTTTGAGTTGCTTTGTTTGATTGCAGGCGTGAACAATCTCAGCTTTTGTCATGCTGCCTCTGGCTATCAGGTAGAGACAAGGGCTAGGATGATCTTTTTTGACCTTGCTGTGCCAGAGACCGAGGTTTCACTTTCAAAGAGAACTGCTTCATGGATTTCTCAATCTGGTGAACCCCATAGAACTCTAAGCAAGGAGCATGTCGGTTTGCTCAGCTGGCCAGAGAATTTGTTCAAGGGGAGAGGAGATCATCAGAATCCTAAAGAATCTCCCAAGCAAACAACTAGTTTATCAGCCCGAGCAATGCAACTAAGCATTTACGGGAGCTTGGTCTGTGAATCTATAAACCAACACCATCTTTTCTCCTTACAAGTAATAAACAATTTCATGATCAAATTGAATGTTCTTTAATGCAGGCCAATATCCCAAGCAGCCATTGGAGAAATGGCTTGATGGGTTCATCAGTGAATCATTCACACAGCCTGTCACACCCTAGCATTCCATTGCGATCGGTAAACAATACCAGAACTCTTGTGTCTGTTCAGTCAGAGGGTGGTAGCCTCAAAAACAGGCTAGCTCCAACAGGATCTGCTAGCAGATTGGGTGCAGACCCTCCATTACCAATCAGAAACCGGAGGAACCCGGATCATGGGGAAGATAACTCGAGTGATGAATCAGGAGGTGAGGAAGTCATTGTCAGGATTGATTCCCTCAGTAATCTATCCTTCTGCCAAACATCTGAAACTTCAAATGCTCAAAATAGGTAAAATATGACAGGTACTTGCTCCTAAATGTTTGTGTATTATATATTGTTTACACCTCCAAAAACACCTTGTATATCCTTCATAAGAGCAAAATGCACTTGGCTCCTCTCAAACTTGAGATCATGTTTGTTCTTCCCTCAACGAACAGTTGAATATAAATTTGCTCCCTTGGTTCAAGTTGGATTTTCTGACAATGATTTTCCTTTTCTTTAATTGCAAATTTATTCCTTTCACTTTGATAAACTGTGGGTCTATCTTTATTGTTATATTATTAGCATATGTGCTTATAATTGTTTAATAAAACTATTATTGGAATGGTTGAATTAAGACTGTGATTTGTTTCATTTTGAAATGCGTATTATGTGGCTCTTTAGATTTGGGATGGCCAATCAATGCATTTATCTCTTATTGTCAATGAATATTTTTAATGTAGAGAATTACATTGACCAGATATTGATTTTGGAACTTGCCATTATGTATATGTATATTTAAAACTATTCTCTCTATTAAGAAGTTTTGGTTAATGTTAATTAATATCCTTAAGATTTAACAAGACAAGATCGATTTACATTCCTATGAGCATTGCATGGACAAGATTATAGCTAAGAAACCAAGGCGTAGAGACTTGAGTTGTGGACTCGAAAACATCTAAATTGATAGTATTAAAGGGTAGTCCGATGCGTGAAATTTTGCTAGTGCATGGTTCTGAGAAAGAGTTGGATCATATTAAATTTACTATATATAATTTTATTTTACATTGCTAGATGTTTTTAGTATTTGAACTCATGATCACAAATTGATAGTACTAGAAAAGAAAAAGAAAATAGTAGAAGATTGGAATGCAATGCACATGACCATGGTGCACCATTTTTCAACATAATAAAATGCCTCACGAGAGAGCGTTGCATGGTGTCCATCCAAGTTCCCAACTCAAAATACTCATGTGGCATCGTTCACCCCAAATGTCATCACCAGTCCCGTAGCAAAATGAAGAAAATAAATCATGATGATTGAGCAATCTCTTTAAGTGGGAGAGATTGTTTTTCAAAAATTTTATCACTTAAGTATTAACTCGGCTATGCCCCTAAGAACACGTATCTTACAATAAGGTGAGAAAAAAATGGATTAAATACTTATCATTGTAAAATAATAGTAGAACAAATTAAAATATATATATTTTTGGATTATTTTTAGTATTTTTTTATCCGTTCAAAAATCAGGCAAAATGATTTTTTCATCCTTTCCTGGTAAACCCATGATCTAGGTCAAATCTCTCGCAGCACTGTCATGAGGTCACTCGCAAGTGGTCGCGAGTTGCCGTGAATTCTTTGGAGCAAAGAAGTGTAGACTTCGAACCATTTGGCTACATAGGTAGGTCAACAGAAATTGAACATCAATGTTGTTGTGGGCTAACATGAACTAGAATTTTAAAATCAGATTAAACGATCTATAGTTGATTATATAATAACATTATGCAGCAAAGTTCAAAACTCTTGAAAATGTATAAAGACAATAATAGATATATGTTTATGTTTAGGTGCTCCTTTTAGTAAATATAGGATAAAAAAAGAATAATATACATACAGAAATGATACCATGTATACCTCGTGCACGCTCATGTTGGGCGACAGAGTGCAACGGGGCACCATGAATACTTCCGGGGTCTCCACATGCACTCAGGCGCCCAGCATGGGCGCGCACGTGGAGCGCCCAACCGATCACTATTCTATGTGTACACACGCTCTCGATACACTGCACGATAGACGTCTGCACTTGTCATGCGCGCATGAGGGAGAGGGGCCCAAGTAGGCCCCTCTTCCTCACACATGTATGATAGAGCGACGTGTGTCACGCAGCGTATCAGATTTATATATAGAGAGAGGAATATTATGTCGCACACCCTGTGAGTACTATATATAAATTTTTTTTAGACTTATTATTATACCCTAAATCCTTAAATCAAAATCCTAAACGGTTCAATCCGAAACATAAAAAAACCAAAAAAAAAAATGTTGCGCATTGCACAATGTGCAACATAACAAAAACACGCATGTATATATATATAGAGAGAGGGATTTGAAATGATATATACCTTACATCACACATCTTGTGAGCATTTAAAAAAATTTTATATTTGAATTTTTTTATGTTTAATATTATAGCTCAACTCCTAACTTTAAAAATAAAACCCTAAATGACATACCCGTCAGCTAAATAAATAATAAAAAAATAAAATATGCAAGTCCACAAAAGGCATCCGCAATATAAAAATCTTATATAAAAAAAATGTAAAAATCTTATATATGCATGACTGAGCAGGGCAGGCCACATGAGAGCTCACCTCTTATTGCATGTCAACTGCTCCTCTCTGTTGCACACAGTGACACGATAATGTAGTGTCAACATAACACCATCCTTTATATATATAATGAAATGTTACCTTTGCACATACGCGAGCAATCGGAGAGTCTAGTGTTATTTTTATTTTTTTTAAAGATTTAGTATTTAGTATTTAGGAATCATCCATCTAGTCCTTTGACAATAATAGTTAAAATCACAAATGACATATATTCGAATAGCCTTCGTACCGGAGGAATTGTCGAACTAAAAAAAACACACATAATTTTTGTATAATTTATAAGCTTATGAGAAAGCCAACAAATTAAAATGTCGATCGATTTAAGGTAAAACTACTCAATGTCCTAACTAAATAGTAAAATCACATCTCATTATCTAATACTATTGTTTTTCATTACTATTTCTTTTCTTACATTGCTAAATGGAAACTCTCAAAGAGCTTTAAGCTACAACCTACTTTCTTTGTCAATCTCAACTCTACATTTGTAAAACCATTACTTTTCTATATAAGTAAGAACTTTGAGTAATCCATCAACTAAACGATTAAATTAGAGTTGTTGCCCACTTACCAAAGAAGCCATGGGCTGACGACAAGAATATCTCTATTTAGGGTAATTAGTAGATAGGTATAGGATTATAAATGAATCGAATGTTTATGAACAAGTTTAATGTTCGATTTGATAAAAATTTGTTTATGTTCATTTAATACACACAAGATCAATTAAATAAATAAATTTGAATAATTTATTAAACTAAACAAATAATTTGAACATAAATGTATTCAGCTTGTTAATATTTGTGAACAATATTTATGAACTATGTTTATTAATAAAATTCTTATTAACATACTAAATAAATAAAGAAATTTTAAAAATAAACAAATAAAGTTGAATTATCAAATCCAATAATCAATTAAACAAGTAAAAGTTTCAAAAATTCAAATAAATTTAAATTAATACTAGTTCAATAATATCAAAATGGACAAAGTTCAAATTAATAAAAAATAAATCAAGTCAAATTGAATAATTGTTTTAATAATTTGATTCATTTTAAATCTAACTTAATTGACATTGATTACCTCCGCAATTTAACTCGGCTTGACTTATATACGACCCTAAACAGGTAAGATGGATTTTGAATCTCTCTATCCCCTCTGCTCTGCTTCTTTCCTTTCGGTCCGATTCACATTTCCATCCTCTCATATAAACACAAGCCATTTGCGTCGTTTGCGCGGGGATCACGGGCTTCCGTGTGGGGGACGAGCCACACTCTCATCCGATAGGTTCGACAACCAACGACGCAACAGCAAACTCCTTTTCTGACCTACACTTTTCCTCCACGCGTAAATCTCCGACGGGAGCCACATTGCGAGGCGAAGGATGCACGGGGTCGGTGCCAAGTAGAAACACGGGATGGTCACCGCTACGTCATCAGGCTCCATGAACACGTCCGACAGCAGACTTTCATTTCCGCCACTAGTTAACTCCCACGTAGAGTCCAGGCCCTCGGTGGGACCTGCTACAGGGTCCATCCAAGCCGGTCGATTCCACTTCTGCACACAGCAAACTCGGACCCCTCTCTCTCTCTCTCCCCCTCAACTCGGTTCTTGAAATCGACGACTCCGAGGTTTCAAAAAGCGGAGCGAGAGGACGAGCGGGGGCGTCGATTGTCGGAGGAGAAGAAGCAAGAGGGGGCGATTTACAGATTCAGATTCATCGTTACAATCCGACCATCGACGAGGTTTCGGGAAGCGAGCAAGAGGGCGAGCGGCGCGTCGATTTTTGGAAGAGGAGAAGAAAGAGGACGATTTCAGTTTCAGATTCATCGTTACGATCCAATCTGCTCCTCCAGAAATCCGATCTTCGATAGTCGCGAAGGATCTACATTTTCTGTCATTTTTCCCGCTTTTGACCCCTTCTTGTTTCTCTAACGGTAAAGATCGCAAGCCCTTCTGGTGTAAATCGTGGTTTTTTTTTTCTTTTCTCGTTTTCTCACATTTTCTTGCATGATGTTTTGTGTGTTGACGAAAATGTTCTCACTTCAGTCTCTGCGTTGACAATTTTTTGGATTTTAGGTTAGGGTTTAAGATAGGGCGTATTCGGCGATTGCGCAGCTATGCTAATCTCAGATGTTGGGATGGCATTTTAGCTTTTTTCTGTTGTTGTGCGTGGTTGAGGGACTGCGCCATGGCGGATGAGCGCATGAAGGCGGTGGTTGACGAAGATGAAGTTGAGGATGGTGGTGGGGAGGTTGGGTTGCAGGCATTGGACGAGCACGAGGAGGAAGATGACGAATTAGAGCTCAGCCTCTCACTGACCCATCGGGAATGGAATGTAGGTTTTACAAGTGGTGGGCCTGCAAGAAACACATCAGCATGGTCAGAGCAGGGTTCTGGGAGCTCCCATGATGTCAAGAAGTCAGGACGTGCCAGGCAATTAGATATTGGAGAATGGGAGAAGAATCGTGGAGAGGTAAGTGAATCTAGAGAAAGTTTGATGGAGATGGGAGCAACATTGGACAAGGATAAGGATGCTCAGCACAAGCGGCCTAAAGTCTTTTCCGACCAACAGTAATATTTTTAGCGCCTCGTCTCTTTCCACAAACATATTTCAAGATTTCTTCTCTTTCTTGCTGATCAAAATACCATTTTCTTATTTTTTTCCCACATTTCCTTAATATATCTTGCTTGTTGAATTCTTGGTTCGAAGTATGTACTGGTCTTGTTTTGGACTATTAGAATTTATTTACAATCTGAATTTTGTTACGTATTGGCTATTGCAATGGTTATATTGCTTCATCATAATTTGTTGGGACTGACCATAAATTTAAGTTCATCGAATGTTTCATCTAAAATTTAGTGTTGGATGATGGAAATATGAGTAGCATGTTCCTATGAAACTGCACATTGTTGGGTTGCTATCTGTCATCCATCTTAATGATAGTCATGTGATTGATATAGAAACAACATAGCTCCTTACATTTGCTACCACGATTATACAGTTGCAATGAATATGCGTTAGGGTTTAGTATAGAAACATTTGATTTGTTTGGAAATGGATTGATGAGTTTAAACCAGCTACCTTCGGTTGATTATTTGTATGCCCGGTTATATTTGTCACATCTACATGATGGGTTGTCTACCACTACAGTCTACTTATTTATCATTATCATGTTTGGATTTGTTGTCATAATGTTTATTGCCTTGTTGTTATGCTCCAACTTTTAATTCTCAAATATGGTTTTCTTTTTCATTCCCTCCCCCTGATATTCTTTTTCTTTGCTCAGTGAAGTGCCTACCTCTTCTACTGAACCAGTTGTACCAGCAGCTGCTATTGATTTTATGACACCAAGTTCATCGTATCAACCTGAAGAAATGAAAGGTGACAGCTCAAGCGCTCTACCAGATGATGGAAATAACAAATCTGATGGTGGGGTTGCTTATGGGGATATCTCAGGTACTAGAAATACTGAGGATGTGGAGTTCAGGTTGGATCTTTCGGATGATCTGCTGCATCTGGTATTTCTTGGGCTTTCTTTTGATATGTTTCTTTACTAATCATTTACTTGAAGCCTTGAACTTGCATTCATTATAAGTGGGATATACTTTGCAGGTGTTCTCTTTCCTAGGACAAAAAGATTTGTGTAGAGCTGGGCCTACATGTAGGCAGTGGTTGGTAGCTAGCACAAATGAAAATTTTTGGAGGTGCCTAAAGTTTGAAAATACAAGGATCTCCACACAGAACTGTATGATTTCTTCTTGTCTTCTTGCTTCCCTATCATGTTTATCTCTATTAACTGAAAAATGATATTGGCAAATATTAGCTTCTATAAAAATCATTTGCCTTTTTTTTAGCAAAGTACACTTTTGTGGACTATTTTTTCTCTGATATGTGAATACCCAAAGGAGAATCAAATTCAATCCAAAATGTCGATGCTAGGGGGTCTCTCTAATATTTAAACATGCCTGTCGACCTCCCTTAGTAATGTGAGACTAAAAAGAGGAATTTTGTCCTCTTCTCTCTTCCTCCTACCCTCTTTAACATGTCCTCTCAGTCCCAACATAGCTTCTTGAGTGAAGGAAGAGATGGATGACCTAACCTACATTGAACCTCGAAAGGAGTAATTACACTCGAGCAAGCGAAGGATCTTTGAGACAGGTGGATCAAGAATATAGAGATCTCCAGACTCATGTCTTTTATCAATAATCTTCTTCGTCAAAAGATCCTGAAATAAACAATGATCGGGAAAAAATGAGATGCAACACTTAAGATTACGAGTTAATTGACTAACAGAGAGCAAATTAAAAGATAAATTGGATAAATGTAAGATAGAGGATAAGGAAAGCAAACGAGTAGGAGTGATAGTGTCAGACCCACGAACACAAGATGAAGATCCATCAGCCAAAGTAACGATAGGGGTGTTAAATTTGTGTGAAAAAGTAGAAAATAGATTAGAATTACCTATCATATGATCCGTGGGACCAAAATCAATGACCCACTTATGAAACAAGACATGTGTTGTGATTACCTGAATCAGCAATAGCAGTGACAGAAGAAGATGAAGACTTAAGTGATTCCTGATATTGAGAGAACTTGACAAATTCATCTGCAAAGATAAGAACTAATTTATCAGGGGTATCATTAGTAGATGCAATATGAGCTAGGTGTTTTTGCTAATTCTTGTACTGAAGTTTTCTGCACTCAAACTTTGTATGACCCGGCTTACGACAATAGTTGCATATAATACCACTAGAATTTGACGTCCGAGTTTCAAAATCTTACGAGCCTCCTTTGTTTCCACTGTGAATAGTTGATTTTTTTTGGAACATAATTAGTATTGCGACTCACCAAAGCACCACTAAGTGGAACAGGTGTGGTATTTTCTATACGGAGAATGCGGCTAAACACATCTTGTAATGAGACGACTTCAGATCCAGAGAGAACTTGTGATTTAGCGGACTCGAAGTCAGGAGATAAGCCAACAAGGAAGCTCATAACAACCATAAAATAATTAATCAAAGGCTGATCTTATTTTTCCACATGGTAAAAAGCTTTGCAAACCTCATATATGCGGGTGAGATTCCCTTTTCCAGAATACAGAAATTCTAGATAATCTATCTATTCTTTAACAAATTCACAGTGATTGATTAAGCCAATTACCTCATTATCAATACAATTCCGAATCTGAAGAAACAAGCGAGCATCCTTTGTAAGCCATTTCTGCTTCAAATCATCTTGAGGAAGATCATCGGTCAGATGATCATCTTTATCAATACTCTGTAGATAAAGACGAACGGTCTTACTCCAATCCAAATAGTTTGAACCATTTAACTTATAATCCATGATCGTAGACATTATAGGCACCACATCCGTTATAATGGAAGTCTTATTTTCAGTCATAGAAATGAAACAAAAAAAGAATCCAAAGGAAGATTCAAACCAAACACGGCAGCAACTTACTTTGCAAATAGGGAGACGAACATAGAAGGGAAGAAGAGCAACACCATATCTACAGCTTGTGCCAGAAAGACAAAACGCAACAACAAGACAAGCATAAACACTTCAACAGAAGAGAGCACAGCTATGGTGCATACGCCGACAGCAACGAAACAGGACACGAGAAAACACAACAACAAGGCATAAACCAAGCTCTGGGAGGAAGTCGCCCTACTACTATCAAGTGGATAAGCAGAAGAAGACTGCTTCAGGAAGTATCTGCGAAGAGGAAGCAATCACGGACTGCTTGCGGCGAGAATCAACTATCGGCAATGAAGCAAATCCTGGCGATGGGTTCGCACGAAGAGGTGAAGCGTCGAAAGAGAAGGGGAGAAAAGAAATCGTGCAAAGCGCCGAAAGAAAAAAAAAAGGGGGGAAAGAAAGAGGAGAAGCGCCGGTGGAAATCTAATGCTTTGATACCATGTTACAATAAGAGAATTCTCAATACACAAAAGTTACAAGATGTAAGGCCTATTTATATACAAAGTTAGGGATCTATTCTAGAAAATAAATAGGTTTATTTATATATAAAGTTATGGGTCTATTCTAGGAAATAAATTAGGATTCTATTCTAGGGAATAATTTGTATTTTAGGTAAAATATAAATTAGGATATATATTTATATAGCTAATATTTCACATTTCATACAAGGGAGGATAGGTAACATGCAAAACTAAAAGAAGCCAGTAGCCTAGAAGTTTTTCTTTTTGCTTTATTATGAAGAAGCTTCCAGTAGAAAAACCGCTATCTGAGGCTATTTGAAATTTCCATACTTAACCATTTAACATGTTTTGGATAGGGTAGAATTAAGTCACACAAAAGAAAGTGATTGGTCTGCAAGAGGATTCTTCCATTGCATTGGTTTTTGTTTCTAAATCCGGATTTCATTCTTGTGTGAGATTACTACTTGTTGACTCTAAATTATTCCTCGTAAATCCAATGATATTCCAACTATTTACTTCATCTTGAATGGTACTTTGCTTACCAACTGCTAATGTATGATTCATTGCAGTTATTGCTATTTGTGATCGTTACCCTAATGCTACTGAACTGAGTATGAATGGCACACCAAATTCTGATGCCCTTGTCACTCGTGCAATGAATTCTCTGAGGTTTGTTTACAGCTCTCTTTGACTTTGCCTCAATTATTAATGATTTAATCATAGTTGGCCCTTACATCTTGGCTTGTCATAATTCACAGGAGACTTGAAACCTTAATCTTGGACAAAGGGCATTTTAGTGATGTTTTTTTTCATACATTGACGGGCTGTCCTGCATTAACTAGTTTGAAAATGTCTGATTCATCAATTGGCAATGGTATTCAAGAGATAACTGTGTACCATGAAAATTTACACAACTTGCAGATGATAAAATGTAGAGTTCTCCGAGTTATTATCAGGTGATTGTGGTGCCAATTGGTTGTTTGTTTTGCTCTAGCCATATTATAATGTGTAATCTAATTACTTTGCACAACATGAGTACTCGGCAGATGTCCTCAGCTACAAACTTTGTCTCTAAAGCGCAGCAGCATGGCCCATGCTTTGCTTACTTGCCCACAATTAAATGTGCTGGATTTATCATCCTGCCACAAATTATCAGATACTGCAATTCGAACTGCTGCTATGTCATGCCCTTTATTGGCATCAATAGACTTGTCATCTTGCTCTTGTGTCACTGATGAAACTATACGTGACATAGCTTCCACATGTCCAAACATATGCATGTTTGATGCTTCAAACTGTCCAAATATTTCATTAGAGGTTAGTTTCAAATGCCATGGTATTTTGTTGCAATACTCAAAAGTCATTTGCATGTAAGAGTATGTGTTTGGACTTTTCAGTCTGTGAGATTCCCAAAGTTAATGGATTTAAGGCTTGAAAGCTGTGAGGGTATAGTATCTGCTTCTATAACTGCAATATCATACAGTGTGATGTTAGAGGTTTGAGACATACAACCATTTTTCGTCAGTTTCCTTGATTTTGTCAAATTTCTGACCTCAAGATATTGCAGTCATTGAAGCTCGATAACTGCAGCATGCTTACTGCCATGACACTTAATATGCCAAACCTGCAGACTATTAGTCTCGTACACCTGCGCAAGTAAAAGTTTCTCTATTTTCTTCTTTCCTCTTTGATTGTGTTGTTTCTTCTCTATAACTAAAACTAAATTACACATGTATAGATTTGTCTATTTAGATTTGCGGAGTCCTGTGCTCAAGCAGATCAAAATTTCTAGGTGTTCAGCACTTCAAGACATAAGTATCACTTCAAATGTTCTTCAGGTCTGCTTTCTCCAGAATTTATTTTCTATTATAGAATAAAATGCTATTGAAGTGAAATATGATTTTGAAAGTATGACCCTGATTCTTGTTCATGCAGAAACTGGTGTTGCAAAAACAGGAAAGTTTGGCTTATTTGTCGCTGCAATGCCAAAGCTTGCTAGAACTGGACCTCAGCAATTGTGATTCTTTGACTGATTCTCTTGAAGTTTTCAATAGTGAGGGAGGTTGCCCCAAGCTGAGATCATTAATTCTTGACAATTGCCAGGTCTGCTGTTTAGTTATATCAGTTTGTGATAATTAATTCTTGACAATTGTCAGTTTTTATATCGATGTAGCACATGACAATATTGAATTTCCATGAACACATATGCTTCCTAAGCATGCATCATGTTATAGACATTGTTCTACTGAAATAGATGCTATTTCAGATCCTATATATTATTTCAATCATAAGTAACAAACAGAATAGACATGTAGTTCAATATCCCAATGATCATAGCAATGATAAAATTAATGGAAAGAAGATAACTACAACTGATTAGTTAATCACATAAATATTCTGTGTAGTTCTCAAATGTAGAGAGAATACTACAATTATATTTCAGTGTGTATGCATATGCCATCATTGGTAAATAATTATTCGACATTTATTGTATTGTTAAAATGGAGTTCAGTTATTTGTTGAGAACTTGGTAAAAGTAATTCAGAAAGATGTCATAGTTAACAAAGTGTAAATGAAATGTAAGTTTGGTCAAAATGTAAATGAAATGTCAATAATATACTAGAAGCTAGTATGTAGAAGCGCTATATACATGGATATCATTGTTCAGTTTTCTATTACCATTTTTGCTGGACTGATTCACCCATAGTTCCATATGTTTTTTGAGGGTTCTTTCATCCCAAGTGATTAGTCTACAGAATGAGTTCTACCCCACTTCAACATGGAGCTAAGTTGGTTTTCTTGAGTTATCTCAGGCCTAAGAGGGCTTGTTAATAGCCTAAGAGGCCTAAGTTGTTCTTGAGTTATTGTTAGATCGTGACCGTCAAGCTAGCGGTAGGGGAGGGTTGAATAGCTTCTTTCGTCTTTCTTCCTACAATCGTTAGTGCGCAAGCGGAATATACTAAATAAAAACAAAACCTAACGAAGAAGAATGACACACCGATGTACGTGGTTCGGAGATGATGCTCCTACTCCACGGCAGTCCGTAAGGTGGACGATCCCTAATCCTTCGGTGGATGATTCCCCGGAGCACCTCCGGCTAGATCTCGTAGCTCCTTGTGGGTGGAGAAACCTCACCACAACCTCTGGGCACTACCTGAGCAACAAAAGCTACTAACCAGCTCTATCCAAGCAGGTTTCGCCAAGAAAGAAAAGCCTTAAATGAACTCCCTTAAATAGAGCTCGAGTCTGATATGGCCGCTACCAGTCGACTGGTTCGACTGGTCCTTTCCTAAGCCTAGGGTTACCCTTCCCGAGTACATTTCTCTCCGTACTCAAACTCTCCCGGCTTAGTTCCCGAGTACAAACACTTACACTTGGACCCTCACGACCTAGTTGACTCTTCAATCAGCAGCCTCGATCTGTTGCCTTCACGCCCTCTTCATCTTCGGCTCCCGTCCCTCAGTTGCGCACGCAAGCCGGCGGCTTGCCTTGATGCCATCCTTCACGCATGCCTCGAAGTCTGCGTCCCTCGGCTCATCGATTCTGCTTCAGCAGCCTCGATCCGCCGCCTTCAAGCCGTCTTCGACTTTGGCCCTCGTCCCTCGGATACTCACACAAGCCCGCGGCTTGCCTCCATGCTATCCTTCACGTACGCCTCGAAGTCCGTTTCCCTTGGCTCATCGTACCTGCTTTGTCCATGGTCCCTCGGATGCGCACGCAAGCCCACGGCTTGCCTCTATGCCACCCTTCACCTAAAGACATCCAACCAAGTCTATGTGTACCTTCAAACCTGCACACTCACATACACATATCAAACCAACAACAAACCCTAACTTAACCATATTGACACACACATCAAAATCCATGATCATCCAGATCATACTTGGGCCGATTGCCCCAACAATTATGAGTGAGGCCTGAAAGGGTTTGTATTCTTGAGCTCGACCCTATTTCAAGTTCCTAATTTTGATGTCAGTGCTGGGTGTCCTTGGTCTAACTTATTTGCCAAGATATTATGTTAATGATGAGAGTGTAAATACAATAAATTCAGGAATTGAATTGAGAACAAATTTAGAAACTAAAAGTTTTAAATTAAGTGGAACTAAAAATAGATATATGAAATGTGTCATTTCAATAATAAGAACTGATGGAATATTTAAGATAGATGGACATGAAATTCTTATAAGAGTTGTAGATATATATATGTTGTATCTTGTACAAGGATAATGATAAAGATGCGACTAACAGTATATAGAATTAGCCTAGCAATTTCACCTTGTATTTCATGAAATATGGTACATGATGATTGTGTGCCCCTTGCATAGATCAGAATAGAAAGATGGCAGTGTTGAACAACTAAAAATGATAAAAAGAAGAAATACTAATACTTGAGAATAATTAATTGATTCAATCACAATAGAAGAAGTCGAATCAATTAGCATGGAAGTTGCAAAGAATAGAGGGAAAACAAACAACAATCATTTAATGAAATAAAAAAATATTCAAATTAATTTGAACATTACTAGTGATGTAGCCTTTGCATAGGGCTTAATGGCATATTAACATGAGGATGAAAGTTGTTGTAAGTGTTGCACAGCATGGGCGTCGAGCCAAACGGTCGAAACATTTTGCTCCAATTAATTACCAAAACTCAATACTACTCAACCTCAAGACAATATCTCCAATGTTGTTGTATCAATCATGTCGACGAGCATTATTTCATGTCAACACTTGATGACATGCTAAAAATTGTGATAATGTTTTTTTTTACTTTGTGTCCATATAAGATAATCTCAAAATCGTAGCAAACATTGAACTATGTAGTTGTCATTTTTTCTTTTTTTTCTTCATCTCTTTCCTCCTTTCACCTCTAATTTATTACCAACACCATACATCAACAATATTGTTCTAGTCAAGGACCAAACCCCCCCCCCCCCCCCCCCCCCCCCCCCCGGGGTCATGGTGCAATGGCAGGGCGACTAGTCATCATCCCAGGTATCCGCGGTTCGATCCCCAGCTACGAAATATTTTGCAGGAATTTTCCTCCAAATGGGACGCAAGCCTTGGGATGCTAGGCTTTTAGACCGCCCGCCGCGAGTGCTTCTCAATTTACCCTGGTGGCCGGTGAGAAACTTCCGTAGGGCCAGGCCGGTCACCCTAAGTTCGCTTGTTACCAGTTCATCATTTTTTTTAGTCAAGGGCCAAACCACATAGTTCGAGATTTTGAACCTTGCTGCAAGTACTTATACATGATCCAATAATAACAACATTGTCAACATCTTATATACTACAAGTTGTTAGTACCAACTATTTTGGACTTTGGATATGAAAGGCTATATCACTAGCAACACTTAGGCTTCTTATTTAAGAAGATCCAATCATTATCATGCATAATTCATGATGTTATTAATGATATATGGTAATCTAGCCATTATGTTGAGCATTTCGTTTTGGCATGTTTGAAAGGCATGATTCAGTTCATGGCTTTCATTTCTGAAATCTTTATTTATTCACCTTTCAAACTCTGGTAGTTATCTAAAGTGTTTTAATTTGAAGTTTTTGATGCATATTATCCATCTTCATCCATCATAACTATGACTAGGTTCTTTTTTTGTTTTGATGTTATGTTGTAAATTATGCTGAAAATAATTATATTGTTTATGCCTTTATTCTTTGATGGTTTCATTTTGTCCAGAGCTTAATTATAATCAATATCAAAAGTGATACTCTAGTCTCTCTATCCTTGGATGGGTGTCGTGCCATCACTACCCTTGAACTGTCTTGTCCGAATCTTCAAGAGCTAAATATTGATGGTTGTGATCACCTTGTAAAAGCTTCATTTTGTCCGGTATGTGGCCATTATGGACTCGATCATTTGTGTTCTTACAATAACTTTTATCAAGCTTTCTACTAATTGGGAATTTTCTTTGTATGTTCTAATGATCATTGTCAGCAAAATATTACAGGTTTTCTATTGTAATTTCCAGTTTTTTTTCCCTTTTTCTGTAGGTTATTGAAGTTTTTGTATGTTTAAATGATACATTTTCTATTCTGTATTGTATATATTGTAAACTAAAAGTTAAATAAGACCGTGTTCTTTTTATGAAGAAAGTATAATATCTATTTTAGGGAGGTCTTTCAGATCCACGAATTAAATCATTAATAGAGTAAATTCTTTGTTGCAAGCTCTATTAAAATTTAACTTTGAACATCCTTGAGTGAGAGTAAGTTGGACTGATTAGTTAAATGCTAGATTAATTATTCTGATAATCTATTTTGTCTTGTTAATTAAATCTTGTGACTCATTTTTAGCAATTGCATAGTTAGGCAGCTGTAAAAATCTTGCAGCAATGACAATTTTATCAATACATTGTTGGAATCTAATGCTGATTAATTGTCCTGGTAATTTATTTGGTCTTCTTGATGAAATATTAAGCTCATTCTGAACAATTGTGTGGTTATGAAGTTGCTAAAATCTGCATGGTTGATTTTCTTAAGGCACTATCTATTGGGAACTGACTCTATTGCTTTTTCCTTGTTACACGTGCTTGATGTGTTCTACCTAGCTATTATTGCCCCCAAAAAAAAAATCTGTTTTCAGTTTGATGCTTTGCAACTTTGGGTGATTACCACCAATTACTTTTCTGAAATTTTCAGTAAATATGTTTTTTTTTGTATAAAATGGTTTTTACTATCTTTTTGAGCAAAGTCAGTCATGTTATATATGTCTACAGCACAACTCCTTTCATCTGCCTTGATATCAATCGTGACTGTTGTTTAGGTTGGCCTTGAGTTGCTTGATTTGGGTATCTGTCCACGATTAAGTGTTCTGCAGATTGAAGCGCCAAGCATGCTAGTGTTAGAGCTTAAGGGATGTGGCATACTGTCTGAGGCTCATATTAGTTGTCCTTGTTTGAAGTCCTTGGATGCTTCCTTCTGCAGGTTATCTACTGTCATTTCTTCTCTGGGAATGTTTTTTATTTTCTTTTAGATGAACTTATGAACTTTTGTCTGTTTTGCAGGAACTTAAGTGATGAATCATTGTCTAGAACAGCTAAATCTTGCCTGCAGATCAGCTCTTTGGTCCTTTCGTTATGCCAATCTGTTGCATTTGATGGGCTATCTTCCTTGTATTTGCTTCGACATCTGGTTCTACTGGATCTGTCCTATACCCGTGTGACAGACTTACAACCTGTTTTTGACAATTGTTTTAAGTTGGCGGTAAGTTTATATTTTATGTTTTCTCTTAAGCTTGTATCTTCTTTATTTGGATTCATATTTGTGATCTTGATCTGAGCTGTTGGCATTCATTCATGCTGGTTTCCTTGGATATAGCTATAAAAGTTCAAATTGATGAACTATATCATAGTAGTTAACTTGTGCACCATCTGAGATTTACTCTAAGCTGTAATATGTGCAATATGTATCAGATTAAGTGAAGAATGATATAAATTGATTCAGATGAAACAAATGTTTGAATATCTAAGATTTCTTTTGCGTGCAAGTAGATTTTCTATTTTCCATCAATGCTTATAAATCCAGTTATATGCTTGGAAAAAAATGATACTGTTTTATTGAGCTTTGAGATTTTAACATGCAGATCTTAAGGCTCTCTGCGTGCAAGTACCTCACAGATTCCTCCTTGGGTGCCCTTTATAAGGAGAGTGCACTTCCAGCCCTATGCAAATTAGATCTGTCATATTCATCTGTTGTGCAGCTTGATATACTAAATATTCTCACTCACTGTACAAATTTGGCTCATCTGAATTTGAATGGCTGTGCAAATATGCATCAACTTGTCTGGAACAGAAGTTATTGCAATTTATCTCAAAAATCTGTCAATGTCTGTTCACCTTCCACAATGAAAGACAAGGACAAGGATGTCTACCTGGAGACTGGCCATCTGCTTGAAATTTTGAACTGCACCGGTTGTCCAAACATTACAAAAGCCCTTATTTCTTCAAGTGCCAATTGTTTTTATTTATCAAAAATAAACCTTCATTTATCTGTAAATCTGAAGGAGGTAGATTTGGCATGTGGAAGCCTTTGTACGCTAAACATAAGGTAATACTTATCCTGAATAGTTTCCACCAGCAATAGACTTTTGCTCTCACTCTCTCTCTCTCTATACCTTACACACCGTGCACTTTTTGTTTAGCTATTGTAATTC
Organism: Boesenbergia rotunda; assembly: GCA_024364735.1. Taxonomy (NCBI): domain Eukaryota; kingdom Viridiplantae; phylum Streptophyta; class Magnoliopsida; order Zingiberales; family Zingiberaceae; genus Boesenbergia; species Boesenbergia rotunda. Next base: position 410,751 of record JAGFNQ010003404.1, on the reverse strand, counting down.
CCTGGAGTTCTTGAGGCTCAAGTGTCCTAGGCTAAGCAATCTCCGGCTTCTGGTAAATGACTGCTTGTGATTATGAATTTGCTTTTAATATTTCTTCAATTATCAAAAACTCTGTTGTATTTTCCTTTAAACTTCCTTTCCTCATCTCAGCTATATTATATTTTTGCAAAGAAGCATGATATTTAGAGGGAGGATTTTTTTTTTAGCCTTTTGTTTCAGAAAATAGCCTCATATTTCCAATGAGATATAAACTAAGTTTATGAATTTCTGATGGCATTTAACAATTTTGAAACTTGGGGCCGATGGGGGGCATTTTTCACAGAACGGTGGGAGAGTGAACTTTCCCTTGTATTTAAGTTTTTTTTTTTTTTTTGCTACACTATTTTGTTCTAGTTGTTATATTTTTGCATTATAAATGTTTTCCCCTTTCCGCTCTAATGCCAATATTCCAAAAGACATATCTTGTGTAAAATTCAATTTGGCCATTTATTAAGGTAACATATGGGATTTTGCTGAGTGATTGTTAAACAAGATGCTCTACATCCTTACATTGTTGTCTGATAAGAATCATTTTTACAATTGGTATTACATGCTTCTTTTTCATAATTGGTCACGTCAGTCTTGTTCTGCTTTCATAATTTTTTTTAACCACAGGCTTGCAGCATGCTATCTGAAGAAGAGTTAGAAACTGCCATTTCTCAGTGTCCCACACTGGAAATTATGAACATCGACTCTTGTCCTAAGGTTAGATATCATATCTACATCTTGCCAGATTATTAGATATCATATCTACAACATGGAATATTTTTTTCATTGGCTCGATTTACAAATAGAACATGGCATTTGATAAAGTTATACGTTTCGTTCATATAAGCAGGAAATTGTGATTTGGTATTTGCATTTTCATTTTCATAAGCACCACAATATTGATTGGATTGCCCTAGTAAAATAAACTAATCATCGGACCTGTAATAGTGAGATGCCTTTGGGCATTGGTAAGCTAAAATGAAATGCAATTAACACTGCATGATATACATAGAAAATAATTGATAAGACATTGGTGTGAAGAGAGAGAATCACAGCCTCTCTCCCGCTTGATTTCCTTGCCTATTCTCCTCATGTCGCTTTCCTATCGTGAAGCCTCCATTCTAGATCTTGTTTTGCATCATCTTTGTCCAAATCTGATGCAATGCATTCTCCTCATCTTGTCAGGAAGCTGAGCACTATTGACATATCCCTGCTCTTCTTCTGCACTGCGTTGCTGTCAATTCTGTTGCTATTTTCCATGCGAGTTCTTCTCCAATGAACTAGATCTTTTGTATCCCTTTCTGATTCAATTTTGGTTGTCATTGCCATGCAAGTTCTTCTCCAGCAAGCTAGATCTTTTCTATCCGTTTCTGATTCAATTTTTGGTTACACTCTCTTTTCAGCGAGCTTCGTGAGTCCTTGTCCCCAGCACCACACCAAACTTCATCCATACCATCCTCCTTTGCCCATCTCAAGATTGGTGTCGACTTTATGAGAGAAACCCATTGCACTTGAGGTCTTAACCAATGTGAAGAGCACTAGGTGCTTGATACGACCCATTCTATATTTTTAAGGTTCTCCAGATATCAGTGCCTCCGTTGGATTCTTTTACAATTGATCTGTGTCTTCCAGATATTCTTTCAGCATTTCCTGATTTCTTCCTGGCTTCAGTATTTCTAGGATTCTTCTTGACTCTCGGTTCAATTCTAGCTGCAAGTTCTTACTTCCACTTCTCAGTAGCATCTTCTTGCTTCTTCGTAATCCTTTATCAGATATTCTTGTCTTTCCCTTTCTATGCTGACAGTGTTACACGAGATGCAATCTTCCAGCCTGACACCTGTGAAGACCTGAATATTACATTTTTCCTTCCTGCACTCATTCATAGTAAACATCGCAGTCTCAATTTGAGTTGTTCAGTAAAGGGTTGAGCTTTGCTTTCCTTTTTTTTTCCACAAGTACCCTTGTTGATTATTTCCTTCCCTTCAAATTTTTGCTTCCTATCACATGCACCATTGCAAGAAGTCCAGTCGAGGAGTTTTTGGAGTCTTTCTTCACTGGATGATATGCTGATTCGAGGTCAGAAAAGCAATGCTTGTATGCCCTGTCAACTTTCGAAAGTTTGGTTTTGTTTCAGTTTGCAAAAACTGTGCCTATTTTCATCTCGGTTATGTCAGTCTGCACTTTTTAAATTTATTTAACTAGCGGGATATTAACAGTAGCTATGCTTCAACTTACGGTGGAATGTTATCCTTGTTCCCTGCTCTAAGAGTGGAAAATTCTTGTATAACACTCACTCATGGTGTGTTCTGTGGCAGATACATGCTAAAGATTTGTACAAATGGCATGCGATATGCCCGAGTCTCAAACGAATACAAAGCTGCGCATAGAAACTGTTCCGCAGCCGGCAATCCTTTGAGTGCAGCTGGTAGTAACAGCAGATTGTTGGCTTAAAGGCGCAGCCACCTTGTGCGCCTTTTTTTTTTTTGTTGTCCATAATTTGAATGAGTGTTGTTTTAGCCATTTGAGGATATCAGTCAGATGTAGATGTAGTGTCATGTTTGCATTGTAGCTTCACTCTACTTTCAGGCTGTTTTCTCAGACCTTTCATCCTTTTTTCTATCTTTTTACCTGTAGAGAGGGAGGTAGGAAGAATAATATGTAGTAGTAATACGGTGAAAAGTTATAGTTCGCAGACACAATTGGAGAACTTTGTGAAAACTGATAAAACAACGGTTCAAATGCTTCATGGAGCCTGTCTTATTTTATTTTAATGACTAATAATTTCATTTTTCTCGGAATCTATTTATTTTATTGATTTTTTCATTTTTTAAAAAAATCAATATTTAGGGCAATAGGAGATTTTGATTAACGTCTTATTTAATAGCATTTTAAACAAAATAATAAAGATATTTTAAAAATTCTGTAAAGTAAATATGTTATTAGTTTTTGTAATTTCTGACGGCGATGGTGGAAGAGTCTAATAATATGAAAATATTTGAGTTTGAAAAATATGTGATAAAATTTGATAAAAATATAAATGATTATAATTTAAATTTGAAATGAAATTCGAGGCTAAGTTTGGCTTGAGTTGTTCAAATTTTGATTGGAGTATAATTGAATTATAATTTGAAATGATTTAAATTTGAGTAAATTTTAATTACTCAAATCTTAATCTAAGCGTATTTATATTAAAATTATAAAAAAAATTACAAAGAATTTGGTTGTTGTGATTAATAAAATAAAATATTATGAATTCAATTTAAAAATATATCAATCATATTCAAGTTCAAGTCTGATAATTTCAAATGTAAATTAAATATTTTCGAAAAGCTCATTTGTGTGTACCCCTAGTTTCAATCACTATAACTTGATATAATTTATTTGGTCAAAATGAGTTTGACTTTAAAAAACTTTAATTTTATTGTGTTGATTTATTAACTCTTTACTGTTTTGCACGTCTATAAGAATGTTTAATCTCGAAGGAACGTTAACTAGAAGACTCCTCGTTCTATATTTATCTTGGGAATCTCTTTCTGAAGCTAGCTACACCTTTCGGCAGCCTTTGGCTCCGGTATTTTTTATCAGCCTCTAAACAGTCTCTTTTATCTATGTATATTTGTTTGTTTCTAATAATTCGCCATCAAAGTAACTGTGGCATATACATCATTCACAAACAGATGCCTACTTTTCACATCTAGATTTCTAACACATTTAGATCCCTAACATCGACTTTTCTCTTTCCTTTATTTAACATTTTAATAAATTTTCCCTATAATTCCACCGGACCTCTCGGGCTTCCGACCAGATCTCCCGACCAAGTCTGCAGAGCAAGTCGCCCGAGCTCCCGACCCAGTCTGCCGAGCACCGAGCTCCCGACCCAGTCTGCCGAGCGCCGAGCTCCTGAGCTCCTGACCCGAGCTCCCGACCCGAGTCTCCCAAACTCCTGTCTCGAGCTCCCGAACTAGTCTCCTGAGTTCCAACTCGAGCTCCTGAACTAGTCTCCCAATTCCCAATTCAAGCTTGTTGGGGCATACCGGGTGCAGATAATTGGGATTGACTCCCAACCTCTGATAAGCAAGTCCTAAAACTCTCCCAAGAGGTACTTGCCACCACGATCTGATCGTAGTGTTACGATACTTTTACTTTAATGTTTCCCCGCATCAGCCTTGAACTCTTTGATCTCATCAAAGTGTTCAGACTTACAGTACATCAAGATTCAAGATTCAAAGGTTTAGAAAGACTTCTTACCCTTATCCTGGATAGACTAAGGGCCTACACTTATTAGGATGAACCAATTCTAACATACTTTTGACTCTATACCCTTTGGCCTAGAAAGACTTCTTGGTCATCTTACCCTCCAAACAAGATTCAAAGGTTTAGGAAGTATTCCACCACCAATGAACCCAAGGGCCATTGGCTATCAATGAATCCTACTAAGTTAATAAGACCAAGACTTAGACGTCAAAGATATGTAGTCAAGTTTGACTGGGACGACCAATGCGAGAAGGCATTTGCAGATCAAAAGCCTACTTGGCGGAGCTCCCTGTCCTTTACAAGCCAGTGGAAGGGGAGACCTTGTTCGTCTACCTATCCGCGACTGAGCAAGCAGTGAGCTTTGCACTCATTCGAGAAGAAGGCACGGTACAGTACCCAGTCTACTTCTTCGGACACCTCTTGAAGGATGCAGAGACACACTATACCATGATGGAAAAGTTGGCCTACGCTCTGGTCTTAATGGCCCGGAAGCTCAGGTCATATTTCCTAGCACACCCGATTGTGATTCTCACCAACAGCCCACTGGGAAGAGTTCTCACCAATCCAGAAGCCTCGGGTCGACTAATCAAGCGGATTGCGAAGCTGAGCGAGTATAAGATTGAGTACCAGCCTCGTACTGCCATCAAGGCACAGGCCCTTTCGGATTTCATGCTTGAATCTATTCCTGAGCCTGAAGCTGAAGGAGTCTAGAAGATCTATGTAGATGGGTCTTCCAACAGTAGGCACAGCGGAGTCGGAGTGTTAATGATTTTCCCCCGAGGGGATACATTACATTTATCTATTCGACCCTATTTCAAAGACACCAATAATGAAGTTGAATGTGAGGCGATCATAGTAGGCCTGCAAGCAGCCAAGCATATGGGCATTGCTCGGGTCATTGTACATTCGGACTCTCAGCTTGTGGCACAGCAAATAAAGGCGATTTTGAAATAAAGTGTGAACGCCTACAGAGGTATGTAGCCCTCTATGAGCAGCTAAAAGCATCTTTCATAGAGGTTATCCTGCAGACGATCTCCTAAACAGACAATGTCAAGGCAGATGAGCTAGCCAAGTTAGCTAGCTCCATCTCGGCCTGGCAGCTAGACGAACTTAGTGCCCGTGAAGAGACTGTAGCTCAAATTGGAGAAGAGGCTGAAGGCAATACCGTAGTTGATTGGAGAGATCCATATGTGGAATTCCTACGCAGTGAGAACGCTCCAAGCATGGATCAAGGAGTCCGACTATTCCGTCGCCGGGCTGCCAGATTCACATTAGTCAGAAATCAACTATACAGGAGAGCCTTTGCCCGACCAATCCTCAAATGTGTGGGGCCAAAGGAAGCCGGCTATGTGATGCGAGAAGTACATGAAGGCATTTGCAGAAGTCACATTGGGGGGAGGTCTCTGTCTAGGAAGATTATCCTGGCAGGGTACTTTGGGCCCACTCTACAGGCCGACGCTCTCAAGGTCGTGGGATGCGAGCTATATGTGAATTCTACGCAGTGAGAACGTCCAAGCATGGATCAAGGAGTCCGACTATCGTCGCGGCTGCAGATTCACATAGTCAAAATCAACTATACAGAAGCTGCCGACCAATCTCAAATGTGGGCAAAGAAGCGCTATTGATGCGAAAAGTACATGAAGGCATTTGCAGAAGTCACATTGGGGGGAGGTCTCTGTCTAGGAAGATTATCCTGGCAGGGTACTTTTGGCCCACTCTACAGGCCGACGCTCTCAAGGTCGTGGCCGGATGCGAGGCCTACCAGAAACATCAGCATGTGACTCATCGACCGACCGAGCTCCTGCGAGTCTCCACAGTGTCCTTCTCATTCAATCAGTGGAGAATAGACATTGTAGGCCCATTTCCCATCGGACCTTAGCAAAAGAAGTTCCTGCTAGTTCTCGTGGACTATTTTTCCAAATAGGTGGAAGCTGAACCTCTAGCACACATCACGGAGGCCGCTGTGAAGAAGATCCTATGGAAGGATATTGTCTACAGATATGGCATCCCTTACAAGTTGGTGTCAGATAATGAAAGGTAGTTTGTCAGGCACAAACTCAAAGAATGGTGCAAGGGGCTAGGTATTTCACCAAGCCTTCACTTCTGTCGCATACCTTTAGGGCAATGGCCAAGACGAAGTCGTTAACCGAGAAATCCTCAGATGACTCAAGATAAAGCTAGATCACGTCGGAGGTAGCTGGGTTGAGGAGCTCCCCAGCATCTTGTGGTCCTGTCGTACCACTCTGTGGGAAGGAGTAGGCCAGAGTCCTTTTCAACTGGTGTATGGAGTTGAGGCCGTGATTCCGGTAGAGGTAGGTGAGGAGTCCGTCAGGCGGCAGCACTATAACAAAGAGGATTGATGTGAAAATCGAGGACGAAGACAAGACATTGATGTTGTCAAATTCTTTACCTTCATTTCTTATGTATACTAATTTGGTTACTACCCTGATTGTTGGGATCTCCCGGCACCAAAACACAAAACGCAGCGGAAACAAGATCCCTTGAGCGATCCATGCGAAAGAAAACTCGTACGAAGTTCATCTATCTAATAAATCTATCTACAGTGTATACCTTTGGAGCGTGCCTTTGCTTATCCCGCTCATCCAAGATGCGCCGGATCTCTTGCACGTTTAAGTGTTCGTGCTTCTATTCGTATCCACACGGATACAATATCTCAACTTCGGAAGAACTACCTTAGTTGTGCTAGCAACTTGAGGTAGTTCACAAAACCACCAAGAACCCCAAAAGAGTTTCGGCCATGAAAATTATTTTTCATCGCCAATGCAAAGTAAAACAAGGGGTTTGTTGTCCATGAATCAGCAACTGAAATTATCAAATTAAATTTATATATATTAATTATTAGATTAGATCTTTTCTTTATTAATATATTAATTGATAGTTTCTTTATGAACCCATCGAAGATCGTGCATATAAGGTGTCACGTCATTCACTGTGATTTTCACTCACTCATTTTCATTCTCTCAATTATTATTCATTTAAAAAATTAGGTGTGCTATTTGGTAAATTTTGGGATAAATTGTACAATTGTACTTTCTGTGATGGAAATTGATTGTGAATTTTGATATTTGAACAAGCAATTTAAATTAGGATCATTTATATATTTGATACGTGTATAAAGTTGAAACAAGATTTGAACAAAATATATATAGAGATTTGGCGTGGTAAGGATATATTATTAATAACTCAGATGGCTCGAACTATTTCGATTATTAATCAAAAAAATTATTATTCTTAGATAAAATAAAAATGGCTGCGAAAACAAAATGACACCGTTTGTTTTTGAGATAAAGCGTAGATTTTTAAGATTTTACAAAACAAAATTCCTTAATATATAAATTTGGTCTTATTCATTTGAAAATTTCTAAAACTCAATCTTGCTGGTAGAAATCTTACAATTTTATAAAAAAAAAATTAATCACATCCATAGATTTAAATTAATCTTATAAAATATTAATCGCATCCATTAAATTTAAAATTTAACTTTAAAAAATAATTTTTTATAAAATATTTAACATAACAAAAAAAACAAAAAATTACATCACAATTCAGTTTAAATCTAAAAAGAATAAACTTATTATCTCTACTAACCATAATATAAATTTATAAGAATTTGTAATTTTAATAAAATATTTATTAAAACATTTAAATAAAACAATAATGTGTTTTCATAATCTTAAAAATTAAACAAGCCTTTTTTTAATTTTTTTTCCTAATATATTTTACTTTCGCTATCAATTGAATTAGATTGATTTCAATTTTCTAGTATTCTGTATCGCAAACATTTTAAAATATAAACGCACTTATTATTACATTTAATGAATAAATTATTTAATATTATTTATATTTTGAAAAAAAACACGAATTAAATTTAATGTTATGTTCTGATTCAAATTCATATTTTTAAGAGTAATTCGGTATTATAAAATATAAACTTAAGTTTTTTGTACTGATTATTTAAAAAACTAATTGATAAAATATTGAATACCGATACTTTCTTTTAAAATAATAAAAAATAATAGCAATGGTATTAAAAAAAATTTATGTTTAAAAATGCCTATATTTTTTGCTAAATCAAAATTAGTTATGACCATTAATTAAATTATTGAGAATAATTCAAAATTTCTATAACTTTTTTTATAAAAAAACAACCATGCAAAATTATCTAAAGTCGTTAACCGTTAAATTAATTGTATGTATAAATGCAACACAGAGAACTTTTCCTCTGCAATTTCTAATCGATTTTCAGATCAAGAATCAGTTTCATCGATGGGGCGGAAGAGGAAGTCGTCGAAAGTTGCCTCCGTCCAGCATGGACCCTCAGGTTGGTCGCCGCCGGTGCCGGTCATAATCTTTGACATGCCGCCAGAGGTCTTTCCGACCACCGAGCAGCAGTTTAAGGACCATGTTCAACTGTACACCGGCGGCCCTGAAACCCAAGCTGCCGTCGCCGCCAGGCTCGGCTGCAGTGTTCCCCCTAGAAGATCACCATATGGTCACCGTCCTAGTCCCTCACGCTGTCCTCCGCCAGCCAATGCTATTCCCGATCCCTCTCTGGCGACCACCATCGTTCCTTTCCGGCACAATGAGGAGCGTCATCACGCAGCATCGCCTTCTTTCGTCTCCGACGGCTACGCCACCACTTCTTATGGCGCCGGCGTCGCTATGGCCTCTTCTGACGCCCTTTCTCCATCGACATCGAGGGCGATCACAGACCTTATCAACACCCATTTCATGTCCGATGATGACCTCCACAACGTCGCCACTTCTAATGGCTTCGTTCCCGATTCCTCTATGGCGGTTAATGACGTTCCTTTCCAACACAATCAGGAGCTCCACCTCACCGCCGGAGGTCGGAACACTCAACAGTCCTCTTCTTACATTCTTCCTGATCCCTCAAAATCAGCTTTTGCTCCTCTCCAGTACAATCAGCAGCTCCTCCTCGCCGCCGGTGGCCAGAACACTCAACAAAACTCTTCCTACGTTCTTCCTAGTCCCTCGCAGTCAGCTTTTGCTCCTCTCCAGTACAATAATCAGCAGCTCCGCTTCGCCGCCGGTGGCAAGAACACTCAACAGTACTACTCTGCCTACGTTCCTCCTGATCCCTCACTGCCAGCCTTTGTTCCTTTCCAGGACAATCAGCAGCTCCTCCTCGTCGCTGGTGGCCAGAACGTTCGACAGTACTCTCCCTCCGTTGTTCCTCTGCAGCATAATGAGGAGTTGGGTCATCTCACCGCCGCCATGCCTTACGCGGCATCGGCTACTATGGTCTCCGATGACTACGCCACCGCTTCCACCCCTGTTTTTCCTATGGTTTCTAATGGCGGTGTTTCTACGGCCTCCGCTGACGCATCAATAATGTTGGACAACGTCACCGCCCATCTTATGTCCGATGATGAGCTTAGCCACGTTGCCGCTTCTGCCCTTATTCCATCGTCGTCTCTCTTGGACAAGGAGGCCACAGATCTTAGAGAGAACAATGGTCTCACCGTCACCTTTCCTACCGGTGCTGCTGTTCAAGTTTCTAACGGCAGCGTCTTCGCCGGCGCCTCTGCCACGAGGCTACCTTCCAACTCTAATAGCATTGCCAATGTCGTGGAACAATTCCTTGAGGAGAACGAATACGACATAGATTGGAGTTGGATATGTAACAATTTGTAGATAATTTTTTTTAAAAAAAATTACGTTGTATTTTTGGAAAGAAATGTTAGAATAAATTGGTGTTGTAGTATTGCAAATTTGCAACGCTATGTTGTTGATTGTCCTTTTATCTTTGTTTTTATATGGATCCATTTTTGTTAACCAAGTGGCAAGCCGCAAGAGCTCCTCATCGGGCCCACAACGAAAATGAATGACGTAATCAAGCAACCTCCGTAGGAAGATTGGGTTTTATTTTCGAAGAGGTTGTTCGATTTTTTTTTATTTCTGATAATCTATAGTTCTGTAAACATCCTATACAAAGCGGCCCTGGACCAGATGCAGATCGACGTGGACGAGCTGCAGCCGATATCCACTCTACTCTTCGGCTTTACGGGATACCAGGTGCAGCCGATAGGCCAGACCTCCCTATCTCTATCATTGGGATACGACATGTTGGAGCGAACGAGGAGGACTCGCTTCCTGGTCGTGGATGCACCCTCATCCAGCAACGCCATCCTCGGGTGTCCCACGCTCAGTGTGTTCCAGGCAGTGGTCTCAGTCTATCACCAAAAGATCAAGTTCTCGGTGGGTAATCAAGTAGCCGAGGTCAAGGGAGACCAGCTGGCTTCCCGACGATGTTACAGTGGGGAGGTCAGGTCGGAAGCCCGCAAGAATCCAAAGGTTGAAGAAGCTCTGCAAGTTGATCTCGCCAACCCTCGAGAGGAGGAAGGATCCAGAGAAGAACGAAGGGAGGTCGAGAGTGAAGAAGTCCAAATACACCCTCACCAGACGGGGGAGTTACAAAGATTGTTGCTGACCTCCCACCGGCGTTGAGAAGTCGGTTGATCGACTGCTTACAGAGTCATCGGGACATGTTCGCTTGGGCTACTGAGGAGATCCAAGGAGTCCCCCCAATCTTGGTCATGCATCATTTGCATGTGACCCCTGGGGCTCGGTCGGTAAAGCAGAGACGAAGGCATTTTACACCCGAGCAGGACAAGGCTATCAGTGAGGAAGTCACCAAGTTGCTGAAGACTGACCACATCAGAGAAGTTCAATTCCCGACTTGGTTAGCTAATGTAGTTCTTGTCTCTAAGCCTGGGGATAAATGGCGGTTGTGTATTGACTTTCGAGATCTCAATAAAGTCTGCCCTAAAGACTGCTACCCTCTGCCTCGTATAGATAGACTAGTAGATTCTACTTCTGGTTGTGAGTTCATTTCCATACTGAACGTCTACCAGAGATACCATCAGGTTCCTCTTACGGCTGAAGACTAAGAAAAAGTCAGCTTCCAATCGAACAGATAAAAATGCATCATTACCTCTAGCTTCGAGGTTCGTTTGTTTACAGATTGCTTTTTACATAATGAATTGATCGTGCTACGATAACATATACTTGATTTCCAAAATGAAACCCTACTTAGGAAACAAACTCACTCAAAAAAGTGCTTCCAACTTGGTAATCTCCGGGTCCGAAAGTGCAGGCTCGTCACTTTGGTAGCTCGGGTCCATATAAGCATCTGCAATTGCCTTCCCTTTATCCAGCACCTTCGATGGTACAGTTTGCAAGAGGCTGCATAGAGAAACTATATACGGTCAGAAAATTACGACTGTTTCGTCTATTCTGATCTTTCTTATGTTCTGGATAACAGGAAACTTTATCTCCAGGCAGTTAATGTAATTGAAACAGATTGTATAAGTTTTGAATTACTATTAGCGGTTTAGTCTTGCATAGAGTTTTATGGGAATACGATTCATGCAACTCACCTTGAATACTAGACGCTAACAAGAAATGATGATGATCTAGGAGTGGTTAACATTAGTTATGAAGAACTTACTACATAAAAGTAGACGGTTAAATGTTTCCAGCCACGAGTTGTTTCAGGAATAGTTCTACTAAATCAGGAGGAAATATAGGATGTTCTTCAGTACCTGTCCAAGGATCCCAAAACAATGTCGAGTTTTCCCTTCATCAATTCAGTGGAAGCTCTTGGATCATTTCTTATTGCATTCAGAAAAAGTGAGTCAAGATCCTCCAAGGCCCTGTAAATGAATAAAGCAAATTGATTTAGAAACCCAAGTGTTTTCGTCTAGTTACATATCTAGAAGACAAATTTAACCTTAGGCATTGCTCAACAGAATCAGAGGCTGCTTTTCCATTACCATCTTCAGTTGCATATTGTGCCACCTATAATTTCCAAGATCATGTACAATGCTAGAAGGAATCAATCTCATTAAAATTGCAAGGTAAAACTTTCAAAAATGGAAAGTTTTAGACCAAAACAACTCTGACAACGTTGAAGGCAGCCAGAAATTACAAACCATAACTAACATAAATGCAAAGAGAAAGTTTGAGCCCAGAGAATATTAATTTCCCCTTTCTTTCAGAAATCAAAATCTCTTCTAAAATTACTGCAATTAACAAGACTGGAAAGAAAGAAAAAGTGCTGAGAGTCATATAATTGTAGGAGTTATCTAACAAATAAGGTTGTTCATTTGGTCCAAACTGAACTGGACTGTATTGAACTGAAATTGCTTCTAAAAGGCCAAACAGAATGATAATTCTATTGAGAGTAGTTCATGCTAAAATATCATTCTTTGGCAAAGGAATTTGGTTGTGGAACATTAAAGAGCTTTTCGATTCGTTCATGGTCGTTCTTCCGACAGCAAAGTTATTCACCGGTTTATAGATCACTGTGAGTATTTAGATTTACATAATTGTTTCTGTAGCTCATGCTTTAGAATTTCATCATAAACAGCAAAACTCTAAAAAGGATTCTGGTTAATAATATTATTTGGTGCACATAAATATTAAAATAACTAATTTATAAAATTTAAATCTTAAGAACAATATTTTCATTGGATTGATTCAATTTGTACTTATCAAAAGCCAATCCAATCAAAATTGAAATTCCTTAAATCGAAGTGAACTTTTTTTTTCGGCATGAAACCAAAGTAAATTGAAAATCTTGATTTAACCTAACTCAGAATTTTGGTTTGAATCATGAACTGCATAACAGATGCCCATAATAATAAAAATAATAATTTTATAAATACTTACGGCTCGGATGTTAATTCGTAGAGAAGCTGCTGGGCCAGAACGCAACAAAGATCGACTTATGTCATAATTTGGCTGCTTGCTATCCAAGAATTTCTCTGTGTAGCAGAATAAGGAATTGCTCATCAAAAAGATAATTTAAGAGCCTCCTTTATTCTTAGTCCAAAAAAGAACAGTAGAGAGATTGTATGCTATAACAGTCTGATCATCCATACTAACTTGCATGCCACTTCAAGGGTGATTGAGAAAGTAAGCAGCAATCTCACGTCAGCCTCCCCTTCTGCTACTCAACCTCTCTAGTCAATCCGGTTCCACATCCACCTCTCTGTTTCTGCCCTCTCTGTCACTCATCCTCTTTGCCCTATCCACCTCCACTGCCACTGCACTCTCATCTTCTTTGCGCCCTCTGGCCCCTTGTCCTCTCTCCCATGAATCCATGATTGGGTGGCCTTAGTAGAGTTCTGGCAATAAGAATATGACAATGAGGCTGGAGCAAACACTGAAAGGGTTCGAGATCATCACAAAGAAGCACGAGCCAGAGGGGGTTGTGGAGAGAGTGTCCTACAGGTGGAGGACGAGATGGTTGATCAAGCAGAAGGAAAGGAAGGACCAGAAATATTTTTAGTATCACAGCCAAACAACATCAAATAATCTATTTTTCCTGTAACTTTTTTCTCCAACAAAGGAAGGGACCCTAAATGCAGAAATAGCTCCAATTTCCTTATTTTATTGTATAGGACAAGGAATGGTGATAACTCAAATAGAATGAGATGGTTTCATTAAGTTCCAGCAATTCATTTAAAAGCTATATCGATATAATTAAGATGTTTTAGTAGTTTCTACCAATGGCATTATCAACTGCATGTTTTTCAGTAATCCCTTACTAGAATCTAAAGGATAAGCAATTGCTTAAATTGAATTCCACCAAGTAGTGTAAGAAGAAGATTGGAGATGTTACCTAAGTCCTCAAATTGTGCTCGACTCAGTAGAACAGCAGGAACATACGATTCCAACGGATCCAACTTCTTCCTAGTGTCATTCCCAAATTGAATCAGTGTCAATCACAAGCAGAGAGCAACAACATCTCGCATGAAGGTCCAATTCTATTCTCTTTTCCATTTGATCGAATAAAGAACTGGTATTGATTCCACAACGATGAAATTTCTAAATCAAATCGACGTCAAAGAATCTCTAGGAGGAGATGAGCTTACCGCTTCAGATACTTATCGAAGGGATTTGCCGCATCGGCGCCTACGGATGAAGGAAAAAAAAAAGAGGAGATTAGCAGATGTCGATTTCGGTTCAAGAAGCAGTGAGAGGAGAAGGGTGGCGGAGGATCACGGTTGGAGTGGCCGGGGAAGCCGCCGAGGAGGAAGAGAAGCGCGATCGAGGCGGCCCGCCTGGTGGACGGCGGGGCATCTCGAGGAAGCGGCAATGAGCACATCGCCCGGAAGTGCCGCCTCCTGGTGGACTCATCTCCAGTCGTGAGATGTGCGGCGGCGACAGAGGGAGAAGTGAGCACGGTGGACGACGCCATGGCGGATAGAAGACGAGAGACGGAGGAGCGATAAAATGGCCTTATCGCCCCTGGATTTTGGTAACACGATATTCATCGGAAAAAACGGACGTTATATTAAATAAAATTGGCAATAATAATATCAACCTAGCCCCTAATATCTCTGTATATATAAATTCATCCTTGTCAGGGTTGAAATGGATATGAAAATCTGGTGCTGTAACTGATATTTTTAAACTACGAGAGGTGAATTGAAAAGTTGAAAAACTTTTGGGTGGTCTGAATGAAATTTCCTCCTGAAAATAACAGATTCCGTTATATGTTATGTAGAACGATTTTTCGTGATGTACCCAAAGGAGCCAACCGCTACAAACCAAGTGGCGGAGAAAGCGCCGGTGAGAAGATAAAACGGGGACCAAGACGAGATCGATGGCCAACAGCGCAGGCCTCGAAATTTTGAGATTTTGTCTTCCGATGGCCGCCGCCGTTGCCCAAGCTCTTCTCACCGCCGGCTCTCACCATCTCTTCTCAGTGCCACGTCTCTCTCTCTCCCTCTCTCTCTCATTCTTAGCAGCCAGGATGATGTATGAGGTTATGACATCAGTGGGTGTCGATCTGCAGGTGCTTCTATCTCAAAATCCTGCAGTTTGATGCGCTTCCCCTCATCCGGAGCTTCGCCACTCACTTCTTCCTTCACGCCTGGCTTAGCTACTGGTAATCGACCCTCGACTTACAAAGATTTGAACTTTTTTTTTGGGAGTTTCTGTTGATGATTGACACTGCCACTTTGAGACTGTGAATTTTGCCAAAACTGAATACGAAGCCCAGGCAATTGCCAAAAATGAAAGATTGCTTGATTTTCTCTCTTTTATGGTATTTCTAGAGATTGTGAAAACCAATTTGCATGCAGATTCCACCCTTTCACCTCACTGCGGAAACAATTTTAAATGTTTTGTAGAGCTTGCTCCACTTAAGCAGCATAACAATACCATTTTCTTCTCTTATTGTTTGCTACTTTGTGTAATAGGTAGTGTCTCTGTCTCTCTTGTTGTCTGATTTTAGCTCTTTCTTGCCAATACTTATTTGTCATCTCACATTGCCTATCAAGTTCAATTCTTAGTCAATTGTGGTGCTGTTTCCGCTTCAGAAATAGTGCATTGTTCAATGCTCCTAGTCAAGTCCTGTAATTGCTGAATCTGATTCTTCATGTTTCCTCCCTTTTTCTTCAATGGAGCAAGTACTGTTTGAGCCATCAATGTTTCTTCATCAAACTTCTCAAATTATGCCTTCCACAAGCCTGTAATTATGTCATCGGCATAAATAAATTGGATGCTTAACATCAGCACAAAGTTCATAAGATCTGATGGTTTACACAAGTAGCTTAGTTCAATAAATCCAATGGATGGCTTACACAATTAGAAAAGTTCAATAAATCTGATACGATACTGAAAAATCATATGATTCTTGTTAAAATTGAGATGGCTTAGTGATAGTGATAGCGACGATAGTCCAAAAGGGGGGCATTGGCTAACTTATTAGCACATGGACAAAGTTGATTGCTGATCAGTAGGTGACATTAAGAAAGCATCAATATAACTCACTCTGGGTTGTGTGCCAATATAACTCACTTTATTTCACCTATGCTTAACAGAATCTGATACTACTGTGATGTCCTGTGCATTAAGACTGAATGCTGAATGTCTTGGTTAACTATCTTCATTAATAAGGTTTTTAGAGATACACAAGCTCACCTTTTGTCAATATAACTCACTCTGTTGATACACAAGCTGACTCATTGTTTTTTTATTCTTTTTCATCATATTTGTTCACATTACGCTGCTTCTTTCATCTCATGAATCGTAGATTTCTGTCTTAATGATCGCATCCCTTGCTTTAGCAACACTAATCAAATTAGGCTCTGTAACCTAAATATTCTTCGCTATTTTCTGTCAGACACATTACTAGGAATTTCTTGATGTCCCAGCAAAATAACAAGGACATTCATTTACAGCCCTAGTTAACAACAACTCAGCTATCTTTTACAGAAATCAGTACATTCAGTATGATCCTAAAATTTGAAAGAATTTTACATGCAGCATTTTGGGTTACATCCAACAGATGGAAGATCAACGAGCAAGAAACATCTATTTCCATAAGGTGTGAGCAGGGAACCAAGGAGAATAATGGATTGAATGTATGGCTGGGTCGGCTTGCTATGGTTGGTTTTGCGACAGCTATAACTGTCGAAATATCAACAGGGAAAGGACTTCTAGAGGTAATGAAATTCTAGTTTCACTCTTAAAACCTTTTCGATGATTGTTCTTATGCTACCATGTACCTCTTTCGACTTTTTCCCCCTTCATCTTGTGTTGCCCGGCGTTATGAAATCCGATAACTAGCTTTGCTTTGTAGAATTTCGGGTTTACGACACCAATTCCAACTCTAGCACTGGCTGCAACAGCATTAGTTGGAGTTCTTACTGCATTCTTCATCTTTCAGTCAGCCTCTCGAGATTAATCGCCATGTTGTTTAAAGTTCATCGACAGTCATGCAAGCTGTATTGCTAATGTTACTGGACATGTACACTTTTGTTCCCCTTCATTCTTTGAATTTCAATCGGTTTGGTTTCGAGGCATTTGTGGAGCATGCGAGAAGTTTAACCTTGGCACCATGAAAGTATCGATGAATTGCGCATTGTCACGAACACCTTTATCTGGCTAGTAGGAGTGTTAATTCAGATGGATTGAATTCGGATTGAGGTTGGAATTTTAAAGGTTGGAATTTTTTTTTAAATTCCAATCCGAATTCGATTTGAATCCGAATCCAATTCGAAAATCTTAAATCCGAACTTGAATCTGATCCAAATAATTTGAAAAATCGGATTCAAAATGAGATTTTTTTTACTATTTTCTTTATAATTTTTTATTTTTATCTTAATATTCTATCGTTATCATAATAATATTGATATTAAAATACATAAAAATATTTTAATTTTTAAAATAAAATTTAAATTAATCCCAAAAAAAACCACTAAGCCTAAATTCGGATTCATCCGGGTCAATCCGATCCGAAAAGTTTCAATTCAAAAACCCTCCACTCAGAAAACCCTCCCATTTGAATCAGAAAATATCAAATTAGAACATGATTTTTTTTCGGATCAACTCGAGTTTAAATAGTTGAGTCGGATTCATTTTTGACTCGCGCGGGGCGCGGTCATCTGTTCATTTGCTTCTTAGCAAGAAGCTTTTCTTTTACTAGAAGGTAGACGACTTTCTTCAAAGATCTGACTTTGAAAACATTCGTCTCTATTGGAATTCTTGGCGAGAATCCTAGCTTCCAACCACGAGAAGAGGAGATAGAAGAATCAAATGAGGTCTCGTGAGGGATAAGGATTAGAATTATTGATAGGCGAATTAGGTAAGATTATCTGTCTTCAAGATTCATCGAGTAAAACTTAAAGGGATTATCAAAAAAAAATCCACTTTTGGTTACGTATAAGAAAAGTATGATTTTTCATGTGTTTCTTACTTCTTTTCCTTTCTCATTCGATCTCCATCGGAATCGAACTTCAGCTTGATCCCCTCAATTTGCACGTAATGCCGGCGAGGGAGGGAGGTTGCTACTCCTTGAGGGAGCTCTATCAGATCGGTTGATAGTGAGAGGTGCATTCGATTGATATCTGCTTCAAGAGGATGTTTGGATTTGTCGAAGGGCGCCGAAGAGGATGATGCGATGGAGGTTGATGGCGGCCCCGTCGGTCGACGCGGAGAGTTTAGGGTTTGATCGTTAAAGAAGGGTGGTCAATGGATCAAACAGTGGAAATTTTTAGTGGTACAAAGTTTTAATTTTTATTAATCATAACGGTTTCTGACGCACCTGGACTTTATTATGTGATGCATATTTGATTGGTTTTGATTGTGAAGTTTTCGGATGGTTTGGGACGATTCCTCTGCACCTGGAGCTCAGGCGTTGTTGATCAGGTTCAGCGCCGCCCAAACAGCCACCACGGTTCTTCCTTGTCTACAATCATCCAAATAAGAAGCAAAGAATCCTTTACCTCTCCGTCTCGGCACAGCTTGCATCTTAAAACTCCCTCTTCCTGATGGCGGTGGTCGCTGCTCCCTCTTCCGATCTCCGACGAGGAGGAGGTCTGCTCCTCCGCATTACGCAGCAGCGAGGACCGCCTGAAAGACACGCCTTCCGTGCCATGTAAGTCGCTTCTTTTTTGGTTCCTCGTCTTATTCCTCTGTGGAAACAAGCACGCGATTCAGATTCCCTTTCTTGCTTCTGGTTCTGTCGTCTGATTTCCTTCCTAAAACAAGCAAAGCGTTGCGGGTTCTCCTCTTTTTCCTCATTGTAAACGGAAGTTTTGGTTCTTTTTTTGCCGATGAAGTTTTCGCCCTTTTGGTGATACTCGTCGTTGGAAATTGTAGGAAGGATGAGCGTGCCAAGTCTTCTGGCGCCATGAATAAGGCAGGCATTTCCGGCGATCTTAGTTCCATGCCTAAATTTGCTCAGATGGAGGTGTCTTCTAGTGGTCAACCTTCGTCCAGTCGATCAATTCTCCGCTTCAAGCCAGCCAGTCAATTGGAGGACAAACTAGAATGCGTGCACAGGAGGGTCTTCGGCCGTTTTACTGCCCGCGAGGCCCTTCTTGATGAAGAATTTTGGGTGAGCTTAAACTTATGTTGCTGGGTACAAGTTCCATTTAGCTGATGATTGATGCTTCTATTTGCTGTTTGTTTTCTGACAATTTGTTTTGTCCTATCTCGATCTTAGCTTTTAACTTCCCTTAATTCCTCTTGTTCATGAATAATTATAGATGGCGGCATGCTTGAGGGCGGAGAGTCACTGGGAGGATCATTCTTATGCACGGTTAGATATAGACACCACATTATCTTTACTCCTTTCCTCAACAAACATCAACTATTCAACTTCACTCTTCACTGTTTCTCCTAGTTTTTTTGACGGAAGATTGTTGCTTTACTTTTTTCGATTCGTAACTTTTCTTTTCAATGTATTATTTCAGCTTCATTGAAGCCTACAAAAGGCAATTCGCTGAGCAGGTAAGAACTATTTTGTTTTATTCAGGGAAATGCATTATTGGTAGCACATAGGTTAAAGAGAGAAACTAGTTTACTAATGTTTCAATGAGATTCAGTTAAAAGTTAGTTGTAGGTGGGTTGGCATGATGGCTTGTTAACTTATAATAATCAGCAATCTTAAAGCGCAGCCACTTTTCTTAAGAAAATTTGCACTCACCAATGGCATGCAACTAGAGTCCAATAAAGTTTCTCTAGATACAATAAGATTGCCTGAATTTCTGCAACTTGCACTCTCGAGGAAGAGCTCGCAGGTCACTTGACTTTGAAACAAGGTACACTTGAATTTGCCATGTGCAGAAATCAGGAGGTCAAAGTTTTGTCTGAATCAGGCCCACAGCAACATTCTATTATATGCATAAGTGTTCTTAGATTAACTAAATGTCTTATTGATGTATATATTTTTTTAAAAATCCCTCATGCTTTTGATTTGCCTTGTGAAGTTGTTTGGTAATTCTTTAAACTGACTCAGCAACCTTATATTTAGGGTGCAAATTAATGCAGGAATTTTCATCATTAAAGAGAAGATGCAGAAGGAAGGAGGCTGAGAAGTGTATCTGTGTTGTTGCAGTAAGATCTACTTTTGTTTGATTTAGATATCGAATCGCTTTTAGTCTTGTATCATAGCAATTTCCAGTTAACCTTATATATAGCAATAAATTAGTCATGTATGAGTAGAATTTACAGATATGGCTAATGACCTAGAACCTGTGTTTGAAGTAAACAAGATTGCTCGTTCATGACACAGCCTCAAATTGCACCATCTTAACCAATTCTCACTGTAAGACCTGTTTATGGTATGAACATGATTTTTACAGACCCATCTAAATTTGTTTAGGTTAAGCAAACATGCCATATTAAAATTTACCAATTCTATTTGTACTTTACTCCTGTAAATAAAGAAAACAGTTAATTTGCATATACTGGAACAACAGATTCATCCTGAAGTTTTTCCATTATCTTACAAGAGAACAATATATTCTCATTATTATACATGAAACAATTACGACATTCTTCAGTTTGTATCACTTTGAAACTCAAATTGCCTGGTGGTATGATACTGTGTGGTTTGTTATAGTAAACAACTAGAATTTTTTTCTTAAAAAAAAATTATTTGTACTGGACTGGACCACAAAACACACAAGGTATTGCATGCTTGCAATGTCTGTTGTGCATAAGGCATATATTTTATCATCCTCTATTTATTCATTTCCCTTTCCAAGGGTGTCCTTGATCACGTGACCAGAAGGCTAATATTTGAATAGTGAAATCTGGCATTAACACAAGAAACCTTTAGGTCATACACTGATGGTTAGTGAAAGAGGAAACGGGCTACCAGGATTGCTGTAATATTGCTTAACCCCTTAATGTTTTAGTATGAAATCATAACTGGAATTTCGTATGATAAAGATATGTTCACACATTAAATCAGAAATTCCTTAGAATGTATATAACTTCTTGTACTTGTATCATCAATTAGGTTTGTAGTAACTTGTCAACTTAGATTTTTCACCCATAAGTTTTGTTGCAACCTTTGGACTTCCCCAACATTTTGTCAAGAGCTTCCATCATAGCCAATTTCAATCTGACTAGTTAGGTTTAATCTTTCTTAGATTGCAAAGATGATTGATTCCTTCTTAATTACTATGAATCTTTTCTTCAAAGCCATTTTTTTTCCATAGTATCACTGGAAAACTCTCAACAATTTTCATATTTTGTTCTTGCTGTTTCTCCAAATTCTCAGATGAGGATGGATGAGAATGTAGACCACACAGAATTGAGCAGCATAGTTGGGACCCTAGACCTCAACATAAGACATTTTTACTGTGGAGATACAATTCTTGGAGTATGAGTCTATAATTACACTCCTTTTCATTCTTTTCTTGCAATTTATGGTGAGAAACTCATGACTCAAGTTGTTGACTAGGAGCATGTGAAGTCACCTGCTTTCTCCAATATTTATGGATTGGATCAAACAAGATATGCATATGTAGCAAACTTGTGTGTCGCCAAGAATGCTCGCCGCGAAGGAATTGCAACAAACTTGTTGTCATTAGCTGTTGATGCAACTAGAGCACATGGTACATGAGATTATGTTTCATTGATTATGCCTGAAGGTTATGTGTAATAGCAGGAGAGGGCTCATGCTAAGCAACTACATGGCACATAGTGTGTTTAGCACATCAAAATGGAGGGAACATACATGGACTCAGAGGGTGGAAAAAATTTTCATTCTGATTGATGGCAAGTATTTTAGCTCCCATAACTAGTGTTTCATGGAAAGTTGGTCTGGGCATAAATGGTGAACGACCTAGGTTGTATATGTGGACAATAGAATCAATCTATTAGAGTGGAAGGAATAAGGAGGACAGGTAGATTGATGATGAAGAAGAATTCAAGTTTTCAGTAGGGTGAGTTGGATAAACAAGCAGAAGCCATGGGTTTGTCGTGTTGGAGCATCAATTCCATCCGAGTGACTAATTATTTTGAATCGATGGTCCTTGTGAATGTGATGAGTACTTCCTATGCATTGTATTTTCCAAATATCATGATTTTATTTTTTGATGGTTGTTTTTCATATTTGTTTTTCCTACCACTAACATCAGCTTTAAATGCCAGGTATCAACCAGATATATGTACATGTAAACAAGGATGACATTGCAGCTCGAAGGTTATATGATCAAATAGGATTTCAGGTCTGTGATCCTAGTTGTGCACTACATGAGTAATCTCAATCCTGCATGTTTGGGTTTACCTCTTGTAAATTCTTTTAGTTTTTTTTTAATTTTTTATTTTTAAAAATGAATTTAGAAAATAAAAAAGAAAGATAAAAATCCAGTTGTGGTCTTTTTCTTTTGACTTCTTTGTACCATAAAATTTATTTTTCATGTGAATGCTTGATCTTTTCGAATGTAATAAAAGACAATGAATATCAACTATGTTTTTTCATAAAATATTTTCGTTTTTACGAAAGGAAATAAAAAGTAGTTTTTTAAAAAACACAGACACAGGCTTAATTTGTTACACTCTTTGTGAACAGATGGTGCAAACTTCTGTTCCTCGTTTGCTGGTGGACGACAAGTATTTACTGTGCTTGAAGATTTAAGCTTCCTTTCCTTCCCTCCATTGCGTCTTAAAGGTCAGTAATAGCTGTCAAAGATCAACACCCTTAGTTTACTTGAGATCATTAGATTTTGGTTAATGTTTTCTTAGTCGTTATATTTTCTCAGGAAAATTTTACTTTGGTCCTCATGTTTTCGAAATGCTTATTAGACTATGGAAGTCTTACCTTGCAATCCAAACTTTTCTTTCAGTTTGCACCTTAAGTTAAATGGCATTCCCTCGACTTATGGTGAATTGACAACCACATAACAATTAGGTTGAGCACAGGTCGAGGCAATCTAAAATGTACATTAGCAATGGTAAATAGAGATTAAACATCATTGGCGATATGTATTCTTTTCGCCCTGACGCTTCATTTGTTCGTCATGTGTTCATGAGCTATGACATGGATGCTACATGACCGTCGCATGATCATGGAATTTGACTAGAGTTGGACTAGTTGGGCATGCAATGCCTAATCACTTCACCAGCTAGCATGCATTTGGTAGGGAGACTAGACCAGTGGCACAGTTGGCCCAGCATAAGGATTATTGGTGATAATTTCTTAGGTATAATGGTGGATTTTTTTGGTTGCTGCCATCTTCTTATTGGTGAAACACTCCGGAACCTAGGAGATGAGAATGGTAAAGTGGAAATTTTACGGTTTCTGCTGAGAGGATTTCGGTTTATGAAACCGGGTTTGGAGGCTAACACATTCCAATTGGACAGGACCAATCAGGTTTAACCTTTTTCCGCGTCTTGATGCCACATCTGTTCGAAATCCTCCCTTGCTTTAGACCATGTCGTTTCTTTCTATTGTTCTTCTTTTGCCTTTTGCTCGCAACAGTTGCTCCTTGGATGCAAGTTTTCTTCATTCGTCTTCCTAACTGTGTCTTTGCTATGGCTTTTGGTATTTGGTAGATAAGATCATTGCCGATGTTGTATTTTCCAGGATAATAAGAAACTTTACTTCAACTGTCTGAGGCATTGTTAATCTTATCTAGGAAGGACTTGCTTTATCAAACAGGAAGCAAATGGGCAAGCATATATGATCGAGCACGAAGGTCTCTAAGCATTCTTAGTGACTTTAGAGGAATAACTAGAAGATCTGGTTCAATTAAGAACATCAAAGGTAACATTTATCATTGTACTGAACATGCCATATTCTTTTTCAATGTTGGATCTTATATGCAAGGATTTGTTTGGATTTAACTTGTTACACGGAGATGCCAATATATGATCAGATTCATGCTCTGTTTTTCTCTCACTCTCTTCGACAAACGATAGATCGGATAAAAGCATGGTTGAGATCCACTCTAACACTTGTTGCGAAGAGTTTATTTAATACAAAATTTTTGGCTTTTAAGTAACTCGAGCTATTTTATCGAGAATCATCAACTTCACCGTTACTTAGCATCCGATCATGTGTCAATACGACGACGGTCGTGACTTTGTGGACTTTGTGTGTACTAATGCCGCCGCCATTTCTTATAGATGATCTTCCTTGTCCTCTTGGCAACAATGGCCCTTTGTCTTTGGTTGTTGAGGACAAAAGTCCCTTTGAAAGGGAGACACAACAAGGTTAGTACTTGAGGTGAAGTCGAGTGAATCTAGTTAAATTGGAAAGGTGAAGGTGTTTCAAAAATAATAATAATAATAATAAAGATGTTATCAAGGGCTTTTTAGATAGGTTTGGGAAATTGGAGGGTTTTTAAATATATTTACATGAATATATTTGGGCAAAAATTAAATGGGCATTTATCATTTTTGTTTTCTTCAAATGGGCATCTTATTTCTTTTTTAAAGTCAAATAGACAGCTCATTTAGAACAACTTATACAAAATATCTCTGTATTATCTAATCATCTAGAGATTAGTAATTAGCTTTTACAATTATAAAAGTTAACATCGAATGATAACTTAGTTGTTATCATTGTAATGATTATTTTAATTTTGCTTATTTGAATAATAAGATAATTAAAATAATATTTCAATCATAATTTTATATCATTTTAATTTTACTTAATCGATTAAAATAATAATTTAACGAGTAAATCAAACAACGAAGATTTCATATATATTTTAAATAAATATAATTTAATCATAGGAAGCTACATTAATCTTTAATTGAAAGGTATTTTTTAAATAAAATTATGAAAGAGGGGTTCATTTGAATTTTATTTTTAATGGACGTTAATTTAATTTGGGGATGTCCTTCCTAATTTTTGTAGAATATATTTTGGTGAGAGAATTATCGTGTAGAGAATGCCTTCAATTTAACAGCCGTGCGATTAGGCATGGACGGTGATCAGTGAAGCAAAGTGGCGGGCATCGTGAGACCAAGAGGAACGGTCGTGATGCAGCCTCGGTGAGATAAATAGGCGGCTGGGATTCGAGGAAAAGCCTTGACGTCCTATCGCTTCTCTCGATATTATAAGGCCAGGGGTCAACTGAAAAGTACTGGGCGAGGCGGAGGGGAGGGGAGGCGAGCGAAATCGAGCGGAGAGGAAGCGAGGGCAAGATTTGGGGTTTGTCTTCTGTTCGCTACTCCTTGTTCTTCTTCTTCGATTCCAGAAATGGAGCTCCTTGCTGTGGCGCCGCCTGCAGTCGGCGTGGGATCGCGCAGGCTTGAGAGTGGCTGCTAGTGGAATCCTCCTCTGAAGCAGAGGCAGCTCGTGAGGCGAATCCGAGGAGGTTCCTTGGCAATCACAGAGGGAAAAAATAGAAGCTTGCTCGTTTTTCACCTTTTTCTATTTTTATTTTACTTGATGGATCGGTTCCCAGCCATATATCCCCTCATCGATCTCAGGAAAGGTGGGGTCTTTTTTGAATATTTTCTTGGTTTCCTTCCTGTTACTTGTTTCCCTTGGTTAGCGTCGGTGTTTCTTTCATGGATCTGCTTTTTGGTTGATAGAATCTTCGAATATCGTGAGGAAATATCTTGAAAGATTGGCTTTTTCGACTTTGTTTCAAAATTTACATTTTCTGTACTGAATTTTGTGTAGATTGGCGTTTTCGCTTTTTTCTACTGCTTTTGTTTGGATGACTATTAAATCTATTTGTTTGCTGAGGTCTGATGGGAGTGTAAGATGTAAACTGTTGTCTTACTTGATGTTGATGTTCCTTTTGGGATTTCAAACTGAAAAATACAGAACAAGAATATTCGGGAAGAAATATGTGTATCCACCTTTATTTTGGAAGACCTAGGCAGATACAACGAACCTTATCATTCCATTAGCAAAAGTATATTAGTGACAGAGTCGAATAAAATATAAAGATGTGTCTTTTTTGTTAGAGAAGATGTTAACTCTTTGCTGCTGCAATTAGTAGTTTAATCTTGTTTATGCTATCAAATAAATGTAATGTTTACACTAATTCAAAAGAGATGCAAAATGGAAGCTGTTAATGAGTAGAAGGAAACTTTGAATTATATAACATGTGCATTAACTCATTTAGTTCTTTTCATTTCCCATAACCTTCTTATGGTTAGTTAAGCATGGTTGAAATTGCCTTTTAATGAAAATTGTTTACACTCACCAAAATGAGTAGGTTCAGCATATCATTCCCAATAAGTAGGTCAACCTAAGAAACGGCTTTGGAGGAGTAATTGAAGGAAAACATTGAAATGGAGATACCATATAAGCCCTTCTTACTAGCAAGCATGATCACGGACTGTATGACTATACGTGTAGAAAATGAATTAAGAACCATGGGTTTATGCTGAAAGAGGTGAAGATACATTTCATGAATTAAATTATCCAGTGAAGATAGTATAGATTCAGAGGCCAGTTCTCTTAAGGATTCTCGATCAATAATATCAAATAGACTTAATCACGTTTCAATTCCAAGGAAGTTTCATAGTTCAACTTCTTATACCTGTTTCCTATCAATTATCTTTTGGGTCTTTGTATTGATTTCAGAAAAATGCTGGGCACCAATTCGGATTGGGTTTTAAATCATGTTTCATTTTATTTTGATTGTCTTGTGTTGTCTTGACCAGATGTTTTGGGATTCTCCTTGCTGATAACTTTTAATTCCACTAGATCCTCGGCTAATTTCTTGTGTGTTTCAGTGACTTTTTTTGGTTTGTTAAAGAGCAAGGGAAAAATCTAGACTTATGATTTGTCCAATCCAGGCTAATTGAACTCAATTGTGAGCCGGAGACATAAGGAAACTATAGAGGAGTATTCATGGCAACAAAGATGACTGAATCTTCAACCATTTAAGGGACCATTGAAAGAAGGAAATGAATGAAAAAGAGCCCAAATGAATTCTGAAAAAAAAAAATGTTTTGTTCATGCTGATGATTCTTTTATTTTACTCATTCCTTCTGAGATTTTACCCTTTTTTCTTTTTCTCATGAATGCTCATCTTGGTTATTTGTGTAAAAATTGGGTGTGCCTAAGCTAAAAGTTGGGAGAGCACTGGGCTTTTATTAGCGATAACAAATAATATCTGGAATGATGTGTTGCCATGGGCTAACTGACTGTTTATTCTAACATTGGTTCCATCTATTGTCAAGTGTCATGGCTCAGATTCTTCTTTAATGCATGAATTGTTGCCTTTTTCTTTTCTATTGTTATGATGTTGCATTATGTCCTAAATTTTGACCATCTTTGGTGGTATTCATTATGTCACAAAATTTGACTATCTTTGGTGGTGTGCAGTGCGTTGGAACTATATTTAGAACTGTGGAAAAGAATATTGTTTATTATATACAATGGAGATGATGATCTTTATTATTTTTCTTTCCTTGTTTTCTTGTTCATATTTATATTTATGAGTCTGATTTTGTTTTATTTACAAATTTCATCTGCAGGTTTGGGATAAATTTTCCTGAAACTTCTTGTATAAAAAATTGTACTAGGTCAAGAGTTACTTGTGCTTTAGGTAAAGATGAACTCCAACAAAGGTCTCGCAGACAGCTGGATTGCAAAGTCTAATTCATTGAACAAAGTTACTGCTTTAAATCCCAATGCAGCTGAATTTGTTCCTTCATCCCTTAAATATACTTATGAAACCACCAAAATTTTAGATGCCGCAAAGCTTGATCGTCCAGGATCTTCTAGAAAAGCAGTCTTAGACAGATCAGAATCTAACACTTCAAATAACTCGGATGATGAGGTACACCAGTACTGGCGCCAACAACTTCCAGATGATATCACTCCTGATTTCGAAGTCATAGGAGAAGCACTGCGTGAACCTGCTCACCTTACACTAGCGGGTTTGTCAATGAATGATAATGCTGAACAATCCAAATTTCCAGGATCAATGACCAGTCAGATATTAGATATGCGGCAAGATCTATCTTCTCCGACCATCGGAAATGTCAGTTTGAGTGGGAAAATGGAATTCCCTGGATCTATATATGCTAAAGAACAATCATCCATTGCTCGCATGACTTCAATGGCTAATGTATGGGGTAAGCCATATGTAAATGATGAACTGCAAGACAGGCACTTTTATGATAGTGATCTTACTGCTGGTTCAATGGGCGATAATATTTTCCTTGAGAACTCGGTCACTGATCCCATTGAGTTCCTGTCATCACAATTTCCTGGATTTGGTGCTCAGAGCCTTGCGGATATTTATTATGGAAATGGATGTGATTTAAACTTAACCATCGAGATCTTAACTCAGCTTGAGGTAAGTCTGTGGGTGTTCAGGATACTTATGTAAAGTATACTATGGCGGTTATCATGAACCCATGGATTGGCTCTATTTTAAGAAAGTAAAGAAGATATGGTTCCCTTGTTAGATAAGTTAACTGATATTGCAGGCAAGCCAGTATCATGATATAAACAAAAAAGGTAACTTGACAAAATTGTGTCATCTAAGCTTTGCTTGGAATTGAAAGCAAGGTGGTAATAACCCACTGTGAACTGCAGGCAATCCTTGAATATGATAAATCTTTGTGAAAAATTAAATCCACTTCTGGCAACAATTTATCAAATATTGAATAAGTCGAAATATTTTCTGAATTTCAAAGAATTTATTTGGATTTTTATATTAAAATGGTCTGAATGTTTGATGATACTATTTTCAAAGTGCAAAACTGTTCAAAAAAAGTCACTGAAATGTGTATCAATAACACTATATAGCACTAAATCATTGCACTGGATTTAGAAATATTGATGGAAGGAAAAAAAGAATCTCTTAATTTTTTTGTAGTTGAGTAAAAGTTTTGAACATATTTTGGCTCATTAAGTGTCTCTCTTCTATAGTGTATATGAACAGATGAGAGGTTGATGTTTCATTCTGTATATCATTTGGAGAAAATGGTGATATTTATGTAAATATACTTAGCAACAACACTGTAAGTTTCTTCTAGGACCACTTAATCTGCAACGTAGGAAGACATCCTGGCTGGTTTATTGTGGATTAAAGCAAAGCCTCGCCTTTTCCCCTTAACTTTTAGAATGGGTTGATATTTTTACCACATTAATTATTGTAAATAGGAAGACATTATGAATAACTTGATTGTTAGAACAACTCTGATCTTGGTAGGTACATGCTCAAATGTATCGATGCCTTAGTCAATATTAGCATTATGAAGACAAGATTGAGGTTTGTAGAATGCCCTTGTATCCCATTTGCTTTCCTGTCAGAAAAGAATTTTCTGTCGCAAACAGCCACAGGATAAACACTTGTTCTCTATCTTCTGCCTTGATTCTAACAAGCTATTAGCCTTCATTTGCTAATTTGACAATTTGTGATTATATTTAGACGCATGTTAGCTATCAATGTTTCTTTGGTTTGTTTTGAGGTGTGACCATGAAATAGTAAGAATTGTTCTGATTAGTTTTTGCCTTAATGGAGTATAACGACTGATAAAAGTCAGTCTGATTAAATAGGTTGTAAGGGCTCCTGACAAATATTTTTTTGTTGCAGCTTCAAGTTGATAGCAGTTTTGATCCAAACGGTGATTCAAATCCATTGGCTGCCCCAAACTTTAGTCCACTGGACTTTCCTGCCCTTCCAGTGACTGATTCTCAGAATGGGTTGCCAAAATATGGAGATAACAAACATGGCTCTGATTCATATAGATCTCCTTCCATATCAAAAGGCGAAATTGATTTTGCTTCTACTGTTAGGAAACTGGCATCCCAGGATTCTGGTCACTGGAAATTTGAAAGAAATGGTTCTGCTGATGGAAATGCCGGTTCAAGCAGAAGTTCCCAACTTTTAGGTAGCACATATAATGGTAACACTAAAACTGCTTATGGAGATAAATGGAGCAGTTCAAGTGCAGTTCGTTCATCTCCTGTTTGGCTCGAGACTGGGGATGCAGTGGGTAATAAATATTTTTAAGACGATCTCTTTCTAACTTGTGCATTTTGTTTAACAATTCTGTTGTTTTGCTTATATATTTCCTAGTTTTTTTGTGACAGCAAATATATATTCGGAGACGAGAGAGGAAGCTCGCGATTTGGCGCGCCTTCGAAATGCATTCTTTGATCAGGTGGATATTCTCTCTCCATTGGTATTATAATGAGGAGACCAATTAATTTCCATGATAAATATGATTTTTAGAATAATTGTTTGATGGTTTTGACTGTTTCTCAATACTCTGATATTCTTGAATATTTTACGCCTCGTAATATGCAAAGCAATATAGATAAAAGCAAGGACTTTGCATAATAACGGCAGAGGGGACTAGGCTACATGGTAAAGTTTCCTGGTTGTTAGTCGTTGCCAATTATATATTTATCGATTCAAATACACATGGTAAAGTTTTCTCCATAAAATGTTTTTGTTTAATGTATCAGGTTTGGCCCTTGGCTTCCATATTTAATTTGTTAATTGATTCATAAGTTTGCACTTATAGTTTCCTTTGCTTCTTTCATTGCAAATACAAATTTTCTAGAACAAAGTATTTATTAAATGGAGTTCCCACTCAATGCTTGGTTTTGGATATTTTTTTCCTAAAAAGCTATTTTTGGAGGGAAAAAGATAAAAGTGAATCCAGATCAGCTAGTGCAACCAAATTGATAATAAATGAAAATTTCATCATAATCAATCTTCATATCCCGAATATATTTATTTTTTCTTGGATTGCTGATTGGTTATATAGTCTTTCTTTGCAATGGAGACCATCAATTTTTTTATTTTTCTAGTTTGTTATAATATAATATTTGTGAGAATTTGGTAATGATGTTGATTAAATTAAATAATTATATAAATTTTTGTTAAGAAAAATTAAATACTAATCATATTGCTATATCTTTTGGTGCATGTTAACTGTATTACTAATTATAAACGTGTTTTTATCTCCTAGGTTAATCCAACTGGTCTTGTTGTAATGTTTTCCTGGTTACTTTGCTATGGTATTGAACCAACTAATTCCCTTTTGTCTAAACTATCGTCATGATGATATTTCCCTAATTAAGTTTGATGTATCATTAGCTAGAGAAATTTGTTTCTTGAAGAACATAAGGATATGTTAGTTTTCTCAGTTGTTTTTTCACTAACTAACTATGTGCGAAAATCTGCAAACCAACTAGATACCCGGGTTGAAATGTGTTCGTGGCCACAAAGTGTTCTCCAAGGATTTCCTCTACTCCTATCCCATGTACATATTTCAGCTGTTTTCTATTTCTCAATTTATATACAGTAGAAAAGTTATAACTGTTCTTCTGGAATTCAGAGAATTATTATAAAAGAATACCTGCATACTTGAACTAGTTAACCACAAAGCCAAATCTGATAGGTTTATAGGGTAACGAGCAAGAAGAATTCACATTATGTTGTAAATGTTTTTTTCCCTGTTGTTTTACTTGGCTTTAATTATGGAATGCCTGTGAGCTAATTTCTTGTTGATTAGTTGTGGTTTCTTGGCATGAGCTTCAAGAATTGCTTGTAGAAGTTAGTCATTTTCGTGGATACGTTTACAGGCAAGGCAGGCCTATCTAATCGGAAACAAGGCTTTAGCAAAGGAATTGAGTTTCAAGGGACAGTTGTACAACATGCATATGAAAGCAGCTCATGATAAAGCCAAAGAAGAAATCTACCGGAAAAGGTCGGACATTCTTAGCTAAAAGCTTATATATCCCAGTATTGTTGTTCATCTAGTATTTTATATATCATGCTCTGAAGAACTTCACTGTTGCTACAATCTATTTATATGCCATCATTTTAGGCATCCTGATCTAGTATAGTGTGTGCTAGATTCTTCAAGATTGCAGTTGTTTGGCTACTCACTAGCTAGAATGTCTTCCTCTATATTTTCTCAGGAACAAGTCACAGGGCTACGGTGGGGAGCAAGACCGTCTCATCGATCTGCATGGCCTTCATGTGACCGAAGCTTTACAAGTTCTGAACCATGAGCTAAGAACCCTGAGGAGCACGGCGAGGGCTACCCGGCAGCGACTGCACGTAATGATATGCGTCGGGACTGGCCACCACACCAAGGGCTCCCGAACTCCCGCGAGGCTTCCCGTGGCAGTTGAGCAGTATCTGCTAGAGGAAGGCATTCGCTTCAGCCAGCCTCAGCCTGGCTTGCTGAGTGTTGTGATATACTGAAGTTCAAAAAAAAAAAAACTATCAATTCTTGCATTGTATATTTGAGGTGAGAAGAGGCATAGTGATACAAAGTTTCTAGATACACTAATATAACATTATGAAACTAGCAATCATGTCTTTCTTGTCTTCCCGTGTAGGCCATTTTGCGGAATTCCGCATTCGTTCTATTAACTGAAGCGATTGTGTGTGTCCCGCGCGCGCGCAAGTTGTATCGAGTTG
Source organism: Boesenbergia rotunda (assembly GCA_024364735.1). Lineage (NCBI taxonomy): Eukaryota > Viridiplantae > Streptophyta > Magnoliopsida > Zingiberales > Zingiberaceae > Boesenbergia > Boesenbergia rotunda. The sequence goes on along the minus strand of JAGFNQ010003404.1, from coordinate 378,295 downwards.
TTGAAGTCAATCCAATTCGATGTGGATAGAGGTATAGATTTGGTACAAGCCAATTCGATGCGGATTGTGCTTACCATAACCCAAAAAGGAATCGGTCGAGTCGAACCAGAAAACAGGAGTCCGGTTCTGGTCAACCTGATCGTCCCGGTTCGACACGTGTAAGATTAATATTATCCCCATTACGATGAAGCGTATCCCATCGATCCTTGCTAATCCTACGTACAAAACATTGGCATGATCGTCATTATGGACGTTCACGGATTTTTTTTTTTTCCGAAAAAAAAACAATTAAAAGCGGGCAGCTCCTATCACGTGCCTCCCCCCGCATTTAATTGGTAACCACGTTTGGCGCGTGACACCATCCATTTACGACGCCGCGCCGGACCCGTTCAACTACGCGTCGCATTTCTAGCCATTCGTCAAAATATTCCAAAAAGTCGACGATTAATTCGCGATTTGCTTATTTCTCCCTCGCTGGACTCGGTCGCCACCGCACCGCGTCCCGAAATTAATTGTTTGTTTTACTGATCGTTGGACTCGGCCCGGACTTGTTTCAAATTTCAGGGTTGAAAAAGAAAAGACATCTCAGGACCAAATTGAAATATCCTAATTAATTATCCCTCGTCTTGTCGTCTCGTGAATCACGTGCCTTAAATGGAAGCCGGCTATAAATAGAGAACAGCGGAGCGGCCGAGGTCGGCACAGTTGAACCGTTCACGGCTGGCGGAGCTCGGTGGATTAGGGATCGAGAAATGGCGGACGCGGGGCGGAAGCGGGGGCCGACCAACTTCGCCGTGGCCTGCAGTCTCCTCAGTCAGTACATGAAGGAGAAGGGCAGCGTTGCCGGATTTCGGGTTCGGGAATGCCAAGGCGGCCCCCCAAGGTAAAAAGGCCTTGCTCCTGATGGCACTTGTTCGATGCTTCATCTGGGAAAATATTGATTCTTTTCTTATTAATGCGTGTGAGGTTATGGAGATTTGTTGGATGCTTGAAAATTTTTTATCTTGATGCAACTCGTCTTTTTCAGTCGGTTCTATTCAAGGTTTTGCCTGAGAAATTGAATCTAATGGAGTATTCCGATTGTTTATTTCAAAATTTGTGCCGGAAACTCTGTTTGTTGAACATTGCGTCATCTTTTTTAGGCAAATCGGAGTCGTTTCGTGTGCCGATCACTATGAATTTGCTGCCGAGGGCAGACGTCTTAGGAGGAGACGAGAGCGAGAGGGAAAGTGAAGGGGAGGTGGTTTCCCATGAGAACCCTATGGGTCTCTTTCCGCAGAGCACCGCCTTCTTCAACTCAGCATCGGACGATTCCAGGTCTCGGCTCTCATCCCTTAATCAAAGTCAAAAAATTGATCATCTAGGCTTTTTCCTAAATCACGATTAGATCCGTTTTTAGCCTTTAGCCTTTTTCTGATAAGAAATTTGAAGGCGATCTAAGCATTTCTCCTACTACTGTTGCAGGGTGACAGAACAATCACAGCTTACAATCTTTTATGGAGGAAAGGTGCTGGTGTTCGACAGTTTCCCGGCCGAGAAAGCCAAGGATCTGATGCAGCTAGCAAGCATGGGGAACTCTGATCAAAACTCAACCTTGGTTCCCAAAGCTGCTACTGATCCTGTGCTTCCCCAACTCAATCTGTCAAAACCAGCACAGCCTAATCTCTCTGGTAATGCATCAGCCCTTGTAGCCAAAACATGATTTCGTTGGAACCTCTTCAAAGATTCACTGATGTCCTAATGTTGAACTGCAGATCTTCCTATTGCTAGAAAAGCTTCACTCACACGATTTCTCGAGAAGAGAAAAGATCGGTAGGTAATCGTTGTTCATGATTGCGCAACAAGTGTTAATTGTTTCAGCTAGTTTAATCAGTTAAACTCAAAAATTTCAGGATCAGTGCAAGAGCACCATACCGAATTACTACTCCATCACCTCAAGTGGCTACTCCTATGAACCAAGAGGACTTCAAATCATGGCTCGCCTTGGATCGTCACTTTATTGCGCCTGGTCTGAGTCTAAACTCTGAGTATAGCAGATAAAATTGTTTCAAGTTGGATGCAGATGCTTCTCCCTTAGAAACAATTTTACTCGAAAACTTCTATTGCTTCTTTTTTTGGAGGAAATTATCCTCCTTTTGTAAGAAGTCATATCAATGTTTTCGCTGATGACTTAGATTTCAGGATTCTTGTTTTAAGTTGCAGTACTTAAACTGCAACATAGAAATCAAAAGGCATGAGATTAAATGTTATGTTGGTTCTCTAAATATACAAAGCATTCTTCTAACCTTCTGAACAAACAATAAGATTTCGCATGTGGATATCGTAATCCTGCATCAAGATTTCCATGTTTCATGATGACAAAGCAATGTTAAACTTGAGGCTTTCAGTTTGAAATTCTATCTTTTTGTGCATGTGATTGGATTACTGATCCTACTGAAGGATTGAAATGCCATACTTATTCATATGACTCAAAACTTATAATTTCAATAATGACTTTGAAGAGTTCCAATCAAACATGTTCACCAAGTAGAAGCATAACCTCTCTATGTACAACAAGATAAAATTTTACTTCAGAAAACTATACAAAATGGTTTGGTGCTGCCATAGAGCTGGGAGTTGTAAGACTGTTGGTTTGGCAGATTATTGGAATGTTTGAAACACCTTGTCTCTCAAATGGTTAATGAGTAACCATCAATTTGCATTCCAACAAAGCAAAGGTGTCAAAGATGTTTTGTAATTATTAGTTTTAGTAATCCAGATGTTTGAGCTTCAGTCCTTCCTCTAGTTTCTTATTTCACTCCATTGCACTTAACTTTTACATTTAGTGTTACAAGAGAAAGATGTTTGTATTTTTAGGTTAAGAATTATTCACCCCTTCTAGCCATTGAACCATTCTAGCCATCCGTTTAATATTACATTGATCTTAACATTATGTTAAATTGGATATTCGATATATAAGACTCCAGATTCATGAGTATGTATTGGCCATTGAAGGAGCAATATCTTACAAGTCTTTAAGATAAACTTGCATAGCTTAATTTACTATGGAATCCTCATAACTTCCAAATAAAGGCGAAGAAGCAGAATGACTTAAATTTATGCCCACAATAATCACTGCGATTGTCAAACAACTATAGGAAGGTAAGATGTATAATGGTGAGTCTAAAGACATGATACTATCAGACATCATGGATCCGTTTACTAAAGGCTCATTAAAGATCATATGTATTATTTGTCCGTAGGAAAGGATCCAAAATCCAAATGTGAATTGACTAGTACTGCCCAATTATATTGATTGAAAATCTCATAATCATAGTCCAAAAGAAAAAGTATAATTAATCGTCATCCTAGATATCTATGATTCGATCTTTAGTTACGACATATTTTTTAAGAATTTTTTCGTCAAATAAGAAATGAACCCTAGGACATTGGTTTTTTGGACCGTCCGCCATGAGTACTTCTCGATTTATCCTAACGGCAGGTGGAAAATTTTTATGAGACTGGATTGATCGCCTCAGATTCTTATGTTACAAGATTTATTTTTTTTTTTTCAAAAGAAAAAGGGCAACTAAACTAGATGATTAGAAATACCTCTAGCAAATGACTCCAACTCAATCTTAGGACAAACAAGGGGTAACCCACACTCAGTTAGAGGTTTATCCAAAGATCCTATGAGGTATTTGTTTGGTGATTATCATTGATAATTTTGATTATCCATTTAAAATTATTGATAAAAATTTTATTTGATTTAAGTAATAAAGGATTCCCGAGTAATCTTGCATGCCCGACACCATCAGCAAACGTCAACAATCTGGTAATTCAATCCAAAATGCAATTACCTTCGATTTTTGAGGTTTTTCTCGATTTTTAGATTATCAAGAATTCAACCATGTCGATAGCCCCATTCCCTCGTGCGGAAGATTCACCAAGGCTCGGAGGCGGCAGGAGGCTCACCGTGTAGAAGACTCGTCGTGAACATGACATCCGGCAAGGTGCCATCTCGGCATCGCCGTCGTTTCAACCGAAGGCTCACGTAGGCCGCCGACCGAATGTCGCTCACCCAGGGTCGAATAATAATTTTTCTAAAATAAAAAATTTAGACCGTCTTTATTACGTATAGAACAAATCAAACGCACCTTTATTTCCCTGCAATAGCATTGTCGCCTGGTCCGGCTTCGCCTTGATGATGGCCCAGCGGTGTCAAGCTTGGCATCCCCATACTAGACCAACCTCACGTGCGGAAAACGTGCACGCAATGCAACTCCGCCTTGGACAACAAGACGAGTCGACGAGCGCCTCGTGCATATTCTAAGAACCCACCCAAATCTCGACCCTCACTGCCGTCGTCTCCTGCTTCCTCAGCATCCTCTCAATTTGCTGAAATGTTCCTCACCAGGTTGATCTCCTCTCTCTCTCTCTCTCTCTCTCTCTCTCTCTCTCTCTCAATTTTATCTACTATTCAATGCTACAATGTTTCTCATCGATCGTGATTAACTCTTGCTTGTGTTTCGGGGTTTTTTTATGATCTCAGGACCGAGTATGATCGTGGCGTCAACACTTTCTCCCCGGAGGGGAGGTTGTTCCAGGTCGAGTACGCCATCGAGGCCATCAAGGTTGGTTCTTTCGTCATCGTCTTACTCTGCATTTTGTTTAATCTTGGGATCTTTGAGCCGGAAGGTCCTCGGATTATATGTTTTAGATCTGGGCTGAATAAGTTTGATTCTGGCGGCAGTTGGGTTCTACCGCCATTGGATTGAGGACGAAGGAAGGCGTGGTGCTTGCTGTCGAGAAGCGCGTGACCTCACCCTTGCTGGTTTGCTGATTGATCCATTCCTTTATTTTCTGTCTATTTTTAGATTATTATTATTGATGAGTACATGTTGGATTTTGTTGCTGAAGTTGTAAAATATCACATAAGCAACAATGGAAGTATCAGAATTTTACCTTTAAAATAAGAGCCCTTGTCCTGTGTTATATGAGCTTGAGCAGCGTCTGTGTAAGTTGCACGAAATCTGCAAATATCTTATTTATATTAGAATTTGGATATGTCTTTACTTTTGTTTCGCTGGTCACCACCAGATGACTTCTCATCCTTTAGGTGGAACTGTAGGAGGATAGTAATTCCTTAAGTTTGAGATAGTGACTCATTCCTCAATTGGAGAGAGTGAATAAAACAAGGACCTCACCTATTTATATAATTCCTTCAGTTCCTTGTCTCAGATTAACTACAACCTTGGGTTGGAATGATACTTTAAACCTTGCTGAAAAAGGAAACAATGATTTGAAAACTTTTTATTGTGACATCGTTTTCTATGGGTCAAGCATCCTGTTATGAGAGGAGGTGGTGGAAGAGGATGAGATGGGAAAGGGTAGAGTGGGAGAGAGATTCAGGAAAACTAATTGGAGAGTGGTAACAGTGTGAATAATGCACCAGTAAAATAGCTACAGAATGAATCATTATAAAAATATGCAATGTCATGTGCACATGTACATGTCAAAATGTTTCATAGACAGATGCATTAGTCAGACAAGTCTGAGGTACTAACAATTGATGATTCAAGAGGTAGAGGAAGTTCTAAGGCGACATTTGGCTCATGGAAGAAAAGATTCCTATGATTCCAAGGTCCTTGTCTCCACTTTAATGGAAATTTGGAGGTTTCTTTGTTGTAAGTATTGAATACATTTGTGACACCACAACTATTGATATATGATTATCCAACAACACTCTCAGCCACTATTTTGTTGTGTGCATTCTTGTATACTTTTCCAAACTATATGACTTTGCATATAAGGTCACCATCCTTTACAGACCATTCAATCAATAGTCTCATCAAACATCATTTATGCAAGAATAATTCCAGCGCCAGCCCCGTCTTTCTTTCCTTTGCAATGAAATGAGTTTCTGTTTTTATGCCTTTTGGATTAGTGGCCAGCAAGTCACATCTCCTCGATCACCTACATCTTATGAGCAAGCAAGGGAGATGAGGGCCTTGAGATCATAGGTGCGATTGGAAGTGGAAGAAGCGTCATTTGCTGTCCACTAGACCAAAAAGGGTTGGGTGGAGGCCAGAGCATCTACATGCGAGATAGAGGGAGGGAGGTTGAGATTCACCTACAAGAGAGAGAGCATGAGACAAAGGGAAAATAGGAAGAGGCGGCATGGCTGCCTATGATGAAAAGGGGAAGAATAAAAAGCATGAGAATGGGGAGAAGAAGTAGATTAGGTATTAATTCACATTTTTGTAAGTTAGTCCATCAATTTTCTAAAATTGCAATGGGTCCTTAAAGAAATTAGTATTATATCAGTGCCTGCCACTTGCACAAATGATAGATAGTGAGAGAAGCCAAAGATGTGTGTAAAAGAAGAGAAGATGAAGACATACCTCAGATGCAAAAACATTATGTTTGCCTATTGGTGGGTGAAAAGGTATATTTCTTCAGTGTCAATTGATATGGAACAATTATTTAAACTTTGATCTCTAAAAGATTTTAGTTTTCAGTTATATTGAAGATTACCTAAAATTATCATTTAAAGTCCATTAAGTCCCAAATATTTTTGGGCTACATGGATTTTATACCATCATTGGACTTTATCCTAGTTTATTTCACTAGTAATATTTAGATTTTAAAATCACTTTCGATGACATTAACTAGAGTTTATTTGGTTTCCCTCTATTCTCAAACCCTTTATTATAATCAATTGGACTTCTCTAACTATATAACGTATTGATTGCCTTTCAAAAGCTCATGTCAGATTAACTTGCTCTCTTTTGCACCTAATTTGTTCCTCAGATATATATACACATTATATTTGTAAGCATGTAAATCTGGTATATATGATGTTGTAGGTGCTTTGCTCAAGTCTGATAGATGTTAAAGCTGAGATATATGAAGTTCCATTTCCTGTGAAATTTGCATTCTATCTTCATCAGTCTTGTAGCATACATAATGTGTGACTAATTAGTGTAATGAATCACATATACAACTTCATAGCTGGAAAAAATACCAAAATTATCCATGTCCTCTAATCAATTGGATGGACCATTCACTACTTGTGTCTGCATCAACAGGACAGTGATGAATGATAATGTCACAACTCCTTTTTTAGGTTGTTAAAAATGTAGTTCTGTGCAGATATGATACTGTAATTTATGGAATGTTGTGTTGAAGCCATGTTCCTTGGAATACTTCTCTACTTTATGTGCTATAAAGAGCTTACGTTTTGAACAAAGTTGAAATTCTTCTTGGGAATATTGAAGCATCACTCTCTGCATCAGCTGATCTCTGTTTCAAGTTTACTAATGGTTTCTTAGTGCTTAGTCCATTTTGATAATCTTTGACTTGTTGACCATTGTGGCTTCTTACTACTTAATCCTTTTTTACTTTTACAGGAACCAAGCAGTGTTGAGAAGATTATGGAGATTGATGAACACATAGGCTGTGCAATGAGTGGATTGATAGCTGATGCACGAACTCTTGTAGAACATGGTCGTGTTGAAACTCAGGTACGGTTCATTGGAACTTTCATCATATTTGTTTGAATTCAGTAAGACTGTGGTCAGACCGATGATTTTGTGTGTTTCTTACTGATTAAATCAATTTGTCTACAGAATCATAGGTTTTCCTATGGTGAAGCAATGACTGTTGAGTCAACTACCCAAGCACTATGTGATCTGGCGCTTCGATTTGGAGAAGGTGATGAAGAATCAATGGTTAGCACTATAAATTCTTTTCGTAAATACTCCCGAGAATAATTATAGGGGTACATAGTTTCCGTATCTTCTATTCTTTGTAGAATTCATGGTTTGCACTACAGATTTCTTTTGTCAGGAATTTCTTCAACTTCATATTGATGGTATGTTTATGTTAACATAGTGTTAATGTTCTGAAGAACTTCTTATGTGGGGAATTGAAGGAATCATCTGCCCTTGTAGTTTTGTTTCTTAAATGTTTAATATCACAAATAATGAAACTTTTCATCTGGTTTTATTCAGTTTAAATAATCACATGGTAAACATATTTATTTTGCAAGCTAATTCAGTAACAAATAATATAAAATTTATCTGGCAAAGGCCTAATTGTGTATACCCAATCTAATATCTGATTGTATGCAGAAAGCTTGGTGGATTTACATTGAATATAGTTGTAAAATTGGTTGCATTTTCAATTATTCTGATTACATTGCTATTTGTGAAAAGCAGCGAAAGAAGAGGACGTTTTTGTCCAATAATGGTAAGTCAGAGTCGTTTGCTGAATAAAATGTATTTACATATACAGTCCCCAACTCAATTCATGCCAACAAGATGAAAATACAAAAAAGAAAAAACCTTCAAAGAAAAGCCCCATAACCTGAGGGCAGATTAAAACAAACAAGAAACAAAAAGGATTGAGAAAAACAAAAAAAGGAATTTACTTTCTGTGTATCACCTTGCATCTTCAATTTCTTCACTGTCAATAACAACCTTTATAAATCATTTGTAATGTTTATCATCACCTTTGACTATTCTTCATTTTCTTTGCATACCACCCAGATTGAGATATTATATGTTTCATAGAAGTATAGAAGAGGGAGAATGATTGTATTGTTAGGAGTTAACAATTCCCTGGGTGTTTATGAAAAAGCTCAGGCAATTTCCATCAAATTTACATGTATACTCCTTTTAATAGAAAACAGATTCATCATTTTAGATCTCCAACACGGTTGAGGCTTTACCAAATCTATCTTCAAAGTCACTGCCAAACTCCAAAGGCGTGCAATTGTGTTATTTCAACAACAATGCAGTGGAGCAAAGAAGTGAAAATTTTCATTCTGCATTAATGTTGTTGTCGTGTCAACAAAAGGAAAAAAATAATAATCAGCATTGTACGCATAGAATTGCTTTACAAGGGTTTGCTAAGATCTGTATTTTTGTCATGATTTTGCACTTCATAGATTCAGTTTCTTGCAACCAAGGATTTGCATTTTTGCTTAGATCTTCTGCTTTCTTCTCTTCTCCATAGGGTTATAAAACCATGCAGAGGTATAGCCATGTATATCTCTGTTCTGTGAGATTATTGTTTATCGATGATTAATTACTGAATTATTACTTGAGTTTCCCTGTCTAGGATTAATTGCGGAATTATTGATGAATTTTTAAGTAAACCTATTGAAACACATTTGTCCCCCCTTTCACGTTGACTTGCACCTCAAACTTCCAATAATTGTCATATGAAGGTCTAACTAATTAGTATCTGTGCAGTCACGGCCATTTGGGGTGTCTCTTCTGATTGCTGGTCATGATGAGCATGGACCTAGCTTGTAAGTACTGGCTACTTATTAATGTTATCTAGTGAAGCAACTGATTATTGATGTTGTGGCTGCGCAATAGTTATAGATTTATTTTATTATTAATGGTGTTTTCTTTGGAAGAGTATGCACATACCATTATGGAAATATGACAAACTTTTTTAGTTCCTTTAATATTTAACTATCTCATAGGATAATATTTTATTTCCTCAATGACCTACAGTGGCTGAAGTGCTAAAATGTATACAATTTTCACGTTAAACCCTCCTATTAGGGAACTGATTTTATTGTCCTAGTGGGATGTTTACTAGTTTACTGCTATTAACATAATCTTCCTGTGTCCTAAATCCCAGAGACCACTCTTAGGAGATACAAATATTCTAGTGCATATGTATTATTGTGCTGGACTTTTTCGTATGTTAATGTTTCTGCTGGATATTACAAAATGTCAGAAGTTATCTGGTAAAATCTAAGTGTCTCTCATACACAGTCTCTACTATGTAGTCCTGTATTCAATGTTTTGCTTCAAATGTTACATGCTATAAATGGCAGGTACTATACTGATCCATCTGGCACATTCTGGCAATGCAATGCAAAAGCAATAGGATCTGGATCCGAAGGAGCTGATAGTTCTCTTCAAGAGCAGTACAACAAGGTAGCTACCATGGTAATTTTAGATATAAGTGGCTATGCCAGGCAAATTTGCTTTGACGGCAACCTTCTCTATTGTGGCTATTTAGATCTATAGTAATTTCTGTTTGTGGTATCTTGGTGGTGATGATGAGAATTATTTCATGAGGGCGCTTGTTTATGTAGGACCTGTCCCTTCTGGAAGCTGAAACTATAGCTCTTTCCATCCTGAAACAAGTCATGGAAGAAAAGGTATATTTCTTGTGGATTTTCTGTATCTACCTGCTTTAGAAGATAGATTAAAGCATCCCTGTTATCAAACCTGGATTAGGTTCATTCAAGCTCCTGGTCAATGAATTATTACTTGGTCTATTTGGATAAACTAATCGGTTGTGCTTATATGTTTACTTTTAAATCATATAAACACTGCATTTAAATATGATAAATAGAGAATACACTATATTCAATCTGGTACCAGCTGACCTGAATGTATTTTTTTGGTACTTTGTATTAGACAGGTAAATTGGACTGAGGTTTAAGGATCCAGTTCTAGGGTTTCATTTTGTTTTACATAAATTGCAGAGTATTGCAACTTCTACATTGCTAATTACTCATTTGCATTAACAGGTGACCCCCAATAACGTTGACATTGCAAAGGTTGCTCCTACTTACCATCTATATACACCTGCCGAGGCTAAAGATGTCATTTCTCGCCTCTGATCGGCAAGGCCATTTATCTTGTTATCTGCGTTTCTTCGTACTTCTTACCACTTGCTAGATTGCTGTTTAATTGTGCTGGATGCTGCGACCTTATCATGCTCTGGTTGCTTATCCACTGAACCAAGTTATCCCGTTCAAAGAAGTTTAGTAATGTCCCCTGCAATTTCTCTAAAGTTCTATTCCCCTGGAGTCTATCTTGTGAAATTATAATAGGTCATCTCTCATTTTTCGCGTTCGTAGCGATAGCTCAAGGTTGAATTTGTACTTTGACTGGTTCTACTAGTGTATGTCTGGTGAGCCCAGAATCTTGGGCTCAGGGTAGTTCACATTTTTATTGATTTTTAAGAAATTTGATAATTACTGGATCTTTTTCACCAATGTAACAGGTGACTTGAAGAGGAAATACTACAAGTGCTCGAGTCAATGCCACATTTAAATGAGGTATTGTTGGAGAATTGCTAGTTCAATTTATGTGGAGAATATTGTGAATTAACTAGCCCTTTTTGGTTCTCATACCTCAAAGAGGTTGAGGATATTAGGGATTATGCTAAACAAAGAACAACCTGAAACTATTGCCGAAATTAAGCCTATTAATAATTAAACTATGCAACACTGCATACAAGATATTATCTTGGTCTGGAACCTGTGCATGTCTTCAGCGGACTGAATTGAGATGCAAAGATGGATATACAGACTACGGTGATGGCGAAGGTAGATATCGATGTAAAAGCTCATGCTAAGTTGAATTTGTACTTCATCTGAGATACTTCAAATGAGGCCGGGATTGTAGAGAGTTTGACCAACTGCTCATGGGTTCCATCACTTAGGCTTTGTTCCAAATAATTATGGAATGGCAAATGGACTATTAGCTTTTCAGCTTCTAGGGTCATATAGGAAGCCTTTGAACCCGAGATCTTGATAAAATTTATTTTATTTTCTGTCAATCCATATGGACCGAGCATAGAATTGTGGATGATTTTGCTTCGAGAATTGAAATGAAGAAAGGCTCAATGCACCTCTGTTAAAAAACTATAGTAACATATTAAGCATATTTTAGATAATTTATCCATTTTTTGTGTCATGGACCTCTTTTCAATTTTCTTTTATATTTATTCTAATCGCTCTAATTAGTTTTACGTTTTCATTTATGAAACTGTTAAAATTTTATTTTCTCAGAAATGATTTTCATTTCCATTGCTAATTAAATTTTGGAATGGTAGATTTGACTAGAAAGAAGACTTTTTTTGCTATTACAATGCCACCGACGGATTGATAAAATTGATAAAATGGAACAAAAATTAAAGTCAATAGCAATCAATAAAACATGAAAATTAACATGCTATTTTTAAGGACGGTATAATGTAATAATTGTTAGTCTTCTGAAAATATTATTGTTATTTAATATAATTTCATAATTATTATTTCAGCTGCTGAATGAATCACAGTGCGTGATACATACTAACCAAAAATGGATAACATCAAATCTCGGATGATCGATTTGGTCTCATAAATTTTTTTATCAATTATTAGGATAAATTAGGAAGTGATGCATGCTAAGTTTATTCGATACTTGGATGAATAAAGACCAGGAAGCAAGTGCTCAATGGATATCGAGAGCTTCTAATAAGTTGGCAGATTGTGTTCAATGAACACTATCTGTTTTAGTTGCCAGACAAGAAAAAGATCTATCGATGCGTTTCATGTACCGAATCCATGAACAGCATTTGGTCGATCCATCCAACATAACGAAAAATGAATGGACTAGTTTTTTTGCTTTATTCGAATGACCTCAAAAACTTGAAACTTTGACAGGAAAAACAGAATGATCTCGCGAGTTCTAATTGCGGAATTCTCCCATAAAAGCCTCATGGAATGTCTTGAGCCTGGAGATGATGGCTGGAATCTTATCCTCCTGAGGGAGGATCGTGCATCTTATATGCCAAGTTCCAGGTACCTACTCGGAAAAAAAATAAGAGACAAGAACAACTAAGTCAGTATCACCTATAACTTTACGGCGTGAAGAAATACGGTTTACAGATTGAATTGGAAATTAGCTTGCCTGCCCGAAGCCAGATCCAGGAACAACTACAATGCCTGTGGCATCGAGAAGGCGCCGAGCATAGAACGCGTCTGGTGCTGCATTCACTGCCTTGGCTGCTTGAATTGCCTTGTTAGGTAGGTGCAGACGTGGGAAGAGGTACATTGCTCCTTCAGTTTTGTTGCATGTTACGCCTTCTAAACTGTTAAACGCGTCTTGCAAAGCCTGCATTAAACAAACAAAGAGAATAAATCTTGAGAAACTTGACGTAAACAAGGAACCAGTAGACTAGTACTGGTTTGTTATGGAAGTGTTCTTCTGGTGCCGATATCACTTAGGGCTTAAGTACTGAAGAGGAAAACAATCTATATAGGTGTGCCAACACATTGCAAAAAATCAAGTGAATGGTTATCTCATTGTGAGGATGTTGCCCTGAGGTAAGAGTTTAGGTACAAGAAATGAGTAGATAGTAATGAGATTATGCCTCTATCTTAAACCGAAAACAATCTTATTTTCCAACGCTAGTGAGATCAATGAAAGCAGAATTCCAAGACTTCTAGGTGTGGAAGTCACCATGCGAAATTTTGAACTGTGTTTGCGCTGTCATTTGGTTGTTGAAGCTCTAAAATTTACCATGCAATTTTCACATATAAATTGAAGCTAAGAACTTTGGTTTGTGATGCCAATCAAAGAAAGAACCAAGAATCAAAGAGGATGAACATGATGCCACCTTTGCACGTCTGGCCAATGATGAAAGAATCCCTTGTTTCTCTACATTGAAAGATTCATATGATTCGTCTCCAATCTGCAATTTTGTCCAAATTACTGCTTGAAATATTTTGATAGGTTGCAGAAAGTAAAGTCGGCAGGAAGACAAACCTTTGGTGGATTCATGACAAGGCTAGCAAGAATTTGACCAGAAATGTTCGAGCAAAGGTTTACAGATGCCAGCTTGTAAATCTGTTCTCTCACTTCAGAACTGAAGCCAGTTACCTCCATGTACCCTCCTCTCTTTCCGCATTCTCCATAGTAACCTGATTACGATTGAAAAATAAAAAATAAAAAAAGTAGAAAACAGGTATAGAATAACTAAGCAGCATGCATACCTTTAGAAACTGACTGAAACGATACTAAAGGAAGATCTTCATCTCCATATCCCATGGACCTTGCAATTTTCTTGAAAGAGTTAAATTTCTTATCATCAACATATATATTTTCCTGATATACCTGCAACATTTTGATGTAAGGTAACCAGGGTCAAGCAACTAATGATATGTTTGTCTCGATGATGACAAAATGAAGTGTTAAGGAAAATAGCTATCTTGGTGACCTCACCTCATCAGCCAAAAGAACCAGACCCTCATTCTTACAAAAATCAACAATTTGTTTCTGGTTTTCCTCAGCAAGAACCTGGCAAAAAGACATAAGATCTGCTAAATTAAATGTGCTGTCGGTATGACACTTTAAACAGTCAGCCAAAGTATTTGGTATAATTATAATAAGACTCCGTCTCCTTGTAAAATCAGTGTAACAGATAAATTATGATTCAATGAAAATATAAAAGGATAAAAGAATAGGCGAGACACTTTTGCTAAAGTTTTGTTTGCGTGTTTGGAAGCGCAAATGGGTCTTTAAACATTGATAATTGCATTGGTGAGACAACCACATTAATATGAACTCCATCACATGTATAAGAAAATACATTTTGGTTAGATTTATAAAAACATGATATTAGATATTCTAGAATTAGAAAGAAATGAGCAATTTTTTTATATGTGACTAATTATGTTGTAAGGTATTAACATGAGAGAAAAATAAAGGGCAAACCTGTCCAGTGGGATTGCCTGGATTTATCACAACTAATGCCCTAACTGTGACTCCCTTGGATCGAGCATCATCTAGTTGTTTCTTAAGCTCTGCAATCTCCAATCCCCAGCCAGTTGATTCGTCAAGGTAATAAGGAACCTAACCATCGCAGTTCTATCATTTAGTCCCTTCACTTCATAAACAAGATGGCTTACTCAAGATATATGATTAAATATACTGGTTAGACTTTCTAACAGACATGGGAAATATCTTACGGAGGGCAGTGTAACTATATAGGTTTCAATACATAACAAAATAAAACTAATTGTTCAATCTAAAGATTGGCAATGCATATTTGTGTTATCCTCACATGATAGAAAGAAAAAGAATTAATTTCAGTAGGTATGTGAATAAATGAGCATACAAGGGAGCCGCCATGGAGAGCAATGGAGGCGGAATATAATGGGTACTGTGGAATGGGGCAGAGAATGCCATCCTTCTCAGATCTTATTAATAACTGCATCATCATGTGCACCTGAGAGTAAAAAAATGAGTAATCGCTAATCAGCATGCTCAACAATGTGTCCAATCTTCATCATGAAAAAGTAGAAGTTTAAGTAGATACTGCAGGGCTTGCTCCATCTGTTAGGAAAATATCATCTGGATTAGCAGGAAAACCATCACGATAAGAAATTCCAGCAGCAATTGCATCTCGTAACCCTTTAATGCCCTGAAAAATCGTAAGCATTATATACCTTGAGACTCTTTGACAAATGGAAATGAAAATACTGGGACAAACGACAGAAGCAAATTGTTACCTGACTGTGGCTGTAAGCTCCAGTGGCCTTACCAGGAATCACATCCAAAATCTGCCGAGCTCTTGCTATTGCATCAGCACTGCATACGGTATCACAGCATTAGTGATGGAAAGTGGAACTAATATATGTGTATAGTAAATATTTCTCAGTGGTAAGTTGTATGCCTAGCAGAAACATTGTTTGGATACATCCAGTTGTTGATATATGTACATATGAACTTATGGATTTGTCTGAGTTGGTTACAGTGCGAGTTCAGTGCAAAAGTGATAAAACTGTTGTCTTATGCTGAAAATGTATTATCAGGTTCCGTGAAGTTCTTGTGCTGAAAATGTATTATCAGGTTACCGGAAGTGGGGGTTTGCATATAAATGCTTTTCAATCTGAATAATTTGGAAAATGAAAAACTATATGGTACATCTATCATCAAACTGAGGGGAGGACAAAGTCAATCACTAATTTGTGACATTGCACAAAATACTTATACAGAAGACAAGATGGTTCTTGCAGTGATCATTTTATCAAAAAGGTTCCACAAATAACTTTACTCTGAACTGAAGCTAAAGACAGAAGACGTATTTTAAGTAGTATGAATGGAACTTGCATTGAAAACCAATTACAAGATTTTTCAAGACAAGATCATAACATTGCTATCAGCATACATCACAAACAAAATAATTTCATGTACAGTTAGAATTACTTAATTCAATAGCAATGCTTTTTAGAATCAATGTTCCCAATGTACCTGAACAAGGCGTGAATTTCAGTTTTGTCCAGAAGAGATGGGTGATCACACAGGGCAAGAACCTGAAATAGCATATCTGAGAATGAGGAACTAGATCTCACTCACTAATCAAAACAATTCTATATATACCCACCTCTCGGAAAAAAGTAATGGGATGCTGGCCTAGAGACTGAGGATTCCCAATATTACAGTACAATATCTGCCAATATGAATCCAAATTTTTAATGAAATTGTGGGAGGACAAGTTATTTAGAGCTAAATGAAAATAAAATGAGAAATACTCTACAAACAACACCTAAGTTATTTATCATACTATATTTTAAACATGCAGCGTGTGAATCTGCAAAAACATGCAAACAGAAAAAGAATACACACCTCATCAAATGGATGAGACCCTGGCTTGTTTTGCAGCTCCTGTTGTAATCGCTGTATTGGAGGAATATATAACAGAACAATAGATTATTTGAGGTGATACAATTGCTGAAGGTCAACAGAATCAGGCAGATTATTGTCTAAAACTATTTGTTAATCTAAGTTCATCTTCATCATTGAATGTAATAGTAAGAATGTCACAACATCATACTATGTTCTTAGATACTAACCACCAGGATATGTCTGACCAGAAGGAGAATGGAAACTAATGTAAGCCATATGTTCAAGCAAAAAAGATATAACGCATTTCTGCCATAAACATTTGATACTTGCATGCTTTCATCTACCTTAGGCCATGCGCTGAAATCCTGGATTAGTAATAGCTTAATGGCTTTCTGGCTTTTCAAACGTAGAGGAACTTCATGAAACTAAAATAGGTTTCATTCTGCTCCACAGATATAATCGAGGATATCCTAATCAAACCATAAATTGTAAAGGAACAGCAGATTAAATATCCAGATTATTCAATCAGTAACTGTTGTCTGAGCATGCAAGTTAGCCAATCAGGAAATCTCAAGGGCAATTGTCCTAAAATGAGTCCTATTTTTAGTTTTTTTTCCCTGGTGAGGCATCTTTTTCATAAATTGCCCACTCATGTCCTTTATTCCTCAAATTTTTCCTTGTATAGAATCAACTTTTGATCAAAACTTAATTGAGTGTCAAAATAAAGCTATCAGTTCGACCAAATGTGTCACTGATGGTTGTCTAGAACCTCTATTGTGATTTTTCAGAGTTACATAAAGTGTTTTAACACTCAACTAAATTTTCACTAAAAGTTGGCTGAGTGCTAAAATAGACTATCACATACACTAAATCTTGGCGGGGATACCAAAATATAAATTGTCAAATTGCTCATTTTACTTTTCCCGTGACTGATATGACCATTTGGTGGAACCCCTACTGAAAATTGCACATATATAAAACGTTAACAGACTTTCAATAAGTTGTTCATGAGCTGAAAGATAATTAAGGAAACTATTTTCTTAGGCACGGAATAAAGGTAGCAGTTTAGGAATGATATCAATCACAATCTAGCAAAGTGAAGTCGAAAAATATAGAATAAACATTAAAGTGAAACGAAGTACCTGGGCATGGATAACAATCTCACCTCGGACAGCATACTCACACTGCAAAACCTGAAGTAAAAGAAAGAAACAGCTCTAATATTATCTCCATCCTTCGCCATTATTTTATGCTTCTAAAAGCCTATCAATTGTGGGCGGATATCAGTTAAAAAGAAACATCGGTGAGCAAGCGCTATCAACCCAAGAGTATAATCCCACAATAACACTCTCAAAAAGAGAAGGATTTTGTTTCGACCAAGAGAAACCGGAAAAGCTTAATAAAGGATAATCAAAGTCGACTGATTTATAGGAAAGATGGAGTATGCACATCCGAGAAGCTCGCCAGAACAATTTTTTTACCAAACTAGCACGAAAGCTTGGAGCCGAGAAAGACGATCGAAGAGATGATAATAATAATAATAATAAAACGAGATTTGTGTTCAAGGAAAAATCTTCAATAATCAAAACACTGTCTGTCAGATCCAACCTTCGGGTTGATCGTCTCGACAGTGACAACACGAACTGCCGGATCCATGGCAGCTGAGTCGGCGACAGTAAGAGACGGAGGCGGAGAAGAGGAGAGATCGGAGTCAAGGAGGAGGAGACTTTCGGCCTTGCCGTGGCGAATCGACGCAACGCGAAGACCCTGACCTCCCACCACTTGTTAAATACTTGCTTGCGGGCCACGAAAGGATAAAATTATCAATCTGAAAAGCGACGTTCTCGACCGCGATGGCCCTTCCTCCCAAGAACGCCCACGGATTCAGTGGCCGTCGTGATCTTTACCAGAAAGACAAATCGCACGCAGACTGAGGAGGGGACTCAAAATGTACTCTTTTCTGCGGAAAGGACAAATTGGACGATCTGAAGCTGGTGCGCCACCTCGAGCAGGTAAAGCCGGAAGCCGTGGCCCATAGGAAACAGATCCCACTCACAGCTTTGTTTAGCAAACTGTTGGCGAAAGAAGCAGAAGCAGAGACGCAAATAGAAACTAACGATCTTTAGATGAGCGTGACTCGCTTGCTAAGTTGGGACGACAATTACTAACAACTTAGGCACGTAATTTAATGTAAAGGTGATTACAAGTAAATCACGTAATCTATTTTAAAGAAAGAAGAATGGAGTTGGATTGTTATTAATAATATCGAAATGATGTGGAAAGGAATCAATAGTGCAAAGAAGATGCCCGGACTAGAGATGGTAATGGGGCGGATTGGGAACGGATTTGTCATTCTCATATCGTCCCAGAAGTAAATCTCCATCCTCGTCCCCGTCCTCGTCCCCGTCCCTGCTTCTACTTAATCGGGGAATCCCCGTCCCCGAACCTACGGGGAGTAAATCTCCATTCCCATCCCCATCCCCACTTGAAATATCCATTTTTTTTTCCAAGTTAAAAACTCAAAGTTAGTAGCAAAAATGCAACTATGTATGAATACAAAACCTAATAGCATACATAATATCATAAAATCTAATAGCTTTCATATCCTCAAAAAAAATTTCGAATCAAAGCCGGTCTCTTCCATATCCTCAAAAAAATTTCGAAGGCGAATTGGCTAAGAACGAAGAGTGCGGAGCAAAAGGAGATCTTGTCCGGCGAGTGACGAGTGGCGGCTGGGAGATGAGACAGAAGGGTTGAAGATAATCAAAAACTTGTGGGAGGCGGCGAGTAAGCGACGATTCATTACTCATTAGAGTTTTAACAAATCTTTAATATTAATATTATTGAAATTATTTTAATAATTATTATTAATTTATTATTATTAAAAATATCAGGACGGATTCGAGATGGGGATAGCATCCCATATCCGCCCCAATCTATTTCGGGGATTTTTTAAAATCCCGAATCCGAATCCGAATCCAAACACGATAATACCTTCCCAAATCCGCTCCATTTCGAATTTTCCCCACGGATATCCAAATCCGTGAAGAAAATTACCATCCCTACCCAGGACAACGATTAAATCCTCTCACAAAAATTTAAAAAATAATGCATAGAAGATAACATATTTTGATTGATGACAAGTCAATTTTAGGCCTTGCTTTAGGTACATTGAACAGAAAAAAAATAAAAATAGATTTACTACCACCTCAACGGCCCTTAAAATCGACCTCATGATACAAAGGAAGATTAATTCAAATACACAAATATTAGATATGAAATAAAATTATATCATCAACTCTCAAAAATCAACCCTTCACTATTACATCAAAAAGTCATACACTCATCACTTACGCTACACCCTAAGAGCTAAACCATGCTTTACATAAAGGTAAATCCGCTACTTAACGACTCATTTAGAATTGATCCCAAAAATATGAAAAAAAAAATTAATTCAAATATACAAGCCTTAACGTAAAATGAGATAAAATTAAATTATCATTTTCCGAGAATTGACTATTACATCAAAAATGTTCTCTACCCACCACTTGTCTTATGTGAAACTATTGATCTTTGGAAAGTTTAGATAATTGGAATACTGGTGCTTTTGTGTGTGTTGGCTTTGTTCCAACATTTTATGAATGCAACTTTTGAAGGTAAAACTTTGACAACAAAAGTCTGCTAAAATAAAGATTTCAAAGTATGTTTAGTCTCGGGAAAAAAAATCTATTGATGCAAGTCCCATTTTCATCGCAAATCAAAATGAACAAAAATAGTCTCAAAACTTTCAACAATCTAAAATCATTATTGACTCTTTCAAACTCAACTGCAAGGATTTGGAAGTAGAGACAGCAAATTGAAACGAAAAGTTTGAGCCAAAGTAAGAGAACGATAAAATTCTCGAGGCCTGATGAAATTAATGATAAATTAAGATGGAATAGCGCTCAGAACTACCTGTTCATCGTCATCGACAATGAAGGCTGATTCCAGAATCTAAACAGGCGCATTTAGGATCGTGGGAAGGAAAGTTATGATGCCCCCACGCAATAAATCAACTTACAGTCTTCAAATTAAGGGAAATACAAAGATAGCGTGACTAAACCTATTCTCTAATCCTGCAACCCTAGGGGCATCTTCTTTGGATGTATGAAACTCCATGCTCTTCGTATCTGTAGCAAAGATATCCATGATTAAATGGTATTAGTTCGGAGAAAATAGCATTGTTGTAAAAGTCGGCGCCTAGGCCCGCCTAGGCGCCGCTTAGGCGCTAGGCGGCACCCCACCGTGGTGCCGCCTAATGCCGCCTAGCGCCGCCTAGCACCGCCTAGGCGCCGATTAGGCGCCGAATAAGCGCTAGGCGGTAGTCCTCCGCCCGACTACCGCCTAGCGATTTTTACAACCTTGGAAAATAGTAAAATATGACTGATCTATTGTTTTTTTAAATAATAAAAAAATAAAAATAGGTGATCTTTTTTATGGAGAATTGAGTCGTCGTCCCACTTAAGTTAAGAACGTCTATTGGTTAAACAGAATGAATGATTGGAAGCTTCACAACTATCAGTTTTAGCCAAGAACATCTATTTTCCAAATATACCATGCAGTGGCAAATTAATGAAAAAGTAAATCTTACTCTGCCTTGGAGAACCACATTTGCTGAAATGATCCAAGTGATGCTAAAATGCTCCCTCCTATCCACACACTAATTTACAAACAATTAAATTGAGGATTAAAATGTGGAATTATTATTATGGAAGGAATCAAACAACAAAAAGTATTCTTAATAAGATTCATTATCGTACATACAAAGAGATCTAAAGGAGACAAGACTACAGATATAATACTAACTGTATGGTTCAGACTACTAGAAAAAAATGATGAACCAGGCAGCAGACAAATTGAATCTGGGGTGACCGGCCCAACCCCACGGAAGTTTCCCACCGGTCACCAGGGTAAATCGGGAAGCGCTCGCGGTGGCCAGTCTAGAAGCCCAGCGTCCCAGGGTTCGCGCCCCATTTGGAGAAAAAAATCCTGCAAAATGCGCCGTAGCTAGGGATCGAACCGTGGATGCCTAGGTTAACGACTAGTGACCTTACCGCTGCACCATAGCCCCGGGGGCAAAAATGAAAAAATAGAAGAGATTACACAAGGATGATGGCATTAGCAACATTAAGCAATGAAGTACTAATTACAGAAAGGTTGGACAGTAACGAAGTCGTTCGAGTATAACACTAAATTCTATGATCTACTGTCCAGGTTAAACAAGATCAAATTAGTTGAATCTCAAGGCCAGAATCACTGAACAATGCAACTAACACTCGTAAGCATTCTCTTAAAGCATTTTAATAGATGTCATATACATAACTTATAGGAGACAAACAAACCACCATAATCAGGAGGATGAACTGAATAGATGCAAAGTCAAACCTGAATCTCCTCTCGGTTGAATTTCCACTCGCCAATACTTTAACACGTGCAGCTTGAGGAGCTTCCTGCAATGTCAGTGACACGTTGAAAGTTATAACCCAACTAAGCGATGTGGTCTCCAAGATTATATTTTAAGAACACTAGAATACATAAGGCTACCAATTCCATAGACAACATAAAGCAAATCATTTTTTTGCTGTGTACTAAAAGATTCAGAACAACAAATTTAATTCTGACCTGTGGGTAGGCTAAATTTAACTAAATTTCTTGAAAATGTACATAGTGAATATAATCTGAGAGGCACATAGTTACATGCAGATGAAGAAACCCCAAAAACAGTTAAACATGGATAGAATGAGAGACAACCCACTTGGAAAAGACTCGCAAGTTTTTCTGGGAAGTCAACTTCTCTAGTCTGTCAGAGTTACTGATAGTGGATCTATGAAGTGCTAGACTGCTAGTAATAAAATTAGAGGCAGATGCTGATGTTTCTTACCTCCATCAAATCCTTCTCAAGACGTTCCTTCAACTGCAGCATCGATGCTGTGCCACCAGCAAGCTGTTACAGGCACATCAAAATTGATCCAAAACAATGAAAAAATAATTAATGAGGGAGGTCCTTGAAAGTAAAGTATTAGTACATAAAGAGAAGATATAACACTGACTGCAAAGAATGGACAATGCAAGCATTAGAAGATATATAATATTGACTGAAGAATGGAAAATATATTTTGTGCTCTGATTGCTTTGAATTTCTAGGAGTTGTGAACTAAAATTTTATCCATCATTCAGATCAAGGACAGATGGAGAACCACTTGGCTACAAGTTTTTTACCCTTTTCACATATAAACTTGCATTACAATGCCACGTTCCAGTAAATCAGACTGTAACTTCAACCTTTGTCAGCATTCTCAATTAAGGAGTCTGATTAGGTTTAATTGAGGAATTAAACAGTCAAAAATATTAACCAATCATCCTCAACTCAAACTTCAAGTAGAAAATATTATACATTAACTACATGCCAATACTCTTGGATTGTTCAAAAGATCTGTTCCAAGTACATTAACATATAATGCATTTGAAGGATTAAATGAGCTAAAATTTGGCTAATAGAGATGACAATTTTTTTTATTTTTTGGTTCATTGTTATTCCCTTTTCAAAATAAACTGACATAGATCTTACCATGCTATGTTTAAAATGTAATTTTCAGGAGAGATTTCCTTGTTCTATCAGTTTGCAAAGGATTTCCACAACACTCATCCATGGAATATTTATAAGGCAATAGGCATGTTATTTCTCAGGTGATCTACAACAATTAGAAAGAGATCACATATGATATTTGCAAAAATGTTAGCAGCCAATATCAGCTACCAACGTAGAAGTGATAAACAGGATTTCATAATGCAAAAAGCTATGATAAAATGTAAATGTTATGATAGAAAGAAATCAATGACCAATAGTTTCAAAGAAAAGCCATATATTTTACCAATATGCTGCTAAATAGTTCCCTTCTGATGTCCACATCACATCTGTTTATGCTTTCAATAACCTAGATAACAAAAATGAGAAAAGAAACTTAATAAAATGTTTTAATAATAAGTCAGAATCCAGAGATGTTTGTGAGAATAATTCACCATTTGTGAAAGCCCACTAACAGAAGTAGAACTGGTAAAGCTCTCCATTCCAGGAATCGTCTAAGCACGTATGTAAAAAAGAATTAAAGTAAATGAGTCAAACAAGCTTCAAGGATAGATTCCAATCAAATGAGAAGTCCTTTAAGAAGTCCACAAATTAGTAATAAAAATGTGTGCACAATTGGAATCAGAAGCAAATCCGTGGAATTAAAATTTAAGGCGTGTAAGAAAAGCATAATGTATACATAATTAACAAAGATAACTTGTAAGATACCATTAACTAATCAACTTTTCCCGTCTCAAAATATAAATGATAAAAACAGGATTTGAGCTGTTATTTACAGTAACTTTTTGTGGTACTTAACTTAATCAACCATGATCACTTGAGAATGATCATCATTAAATGTACAGTATTTTACACAAACTAGATGTACTTAAAATGTTTTGGGTGCCTAAAAAGCTTGAAGCCATTCTTTGCTTCAGCATTGTATCTTCTCTTTGTTCTACTGATGCTTTCTTTTCAAAGAAGACAACTATTTGTTTTTTGTTTTCTATAGGTTTTATGAACTAGAGGTACCTACAAGGCTGTAACATTTAGGTTTCTTCAGGTCCTAATACCAGGAGTTGATAATAATGTGTATCACACATTAGTAGGCCCATAGCTAATGTTCTTGAAATCTACTATGAGAAGTTTTTATCAATCATATGATTAAGGCTAAGAGAGGAGATTATCAATGAGAACACTTAGCAAACTCAATATTCCAGCAAAGATAAAAAAAACTACAGCAGTTGAGGTGATTCGTGCATAACATAATTAAAGTCATTGCAAAGGAATATAAAGATTTGCTAGTTTCATGGATTACCAGAACTAGCGATGGGTTGAACAGGATATCAGGAATCTTAAATCTATCTGCCCCAACCTCTATAGTCCTGAAAATCAATTCAAAGCAGTGCAGAGACTACTAAGTATGTGATTATATGGTTTCAAACAAGAAGAGATCAAACAGAGAAGTATAAGCTGCAACATGTCCCTATAAACCAAAATCCTGAATTCAAGGAAAATATCAGTTGGACTTACTGCCCATCAGGAAGCTCATAAGAAGTCATAGGCACATTTGCATAAGCAGTTTCTGCAAAAGAACCGGCAAAACTAACTTATCCATACACATTGTTGAAGAACAAAGAACACCTTAACTATGCGCACACCACCAACAGAGGATAAATAAGTAGACAGTAGAATGGATGTTGCAAACAGAAAACAAAGTAACAAACAAAATCAATAGCATATGCGCAAAACTAAAATAATTAGTTGTAAGTAGTGCAAGCATAAAACTCTTGCAATTCCGGGCAAAGAAATTGTGCAAAAGTCTCATGTCCTAACAGGCTTGTTTAACTATTACATCTCATACATTATGGTTGCCAGGAAGCACTTGCCAATCATATGTGAACTGAGTTTACCTTCAAAAGCAGTATCAGGAACTCGGCAGACAGATTCCTTAATATCGCTGGCAATAGCTCGCTGCCAAACAGCAAAAATTAGCAAGAATATCCACCAACAAGAAGATTGAGTAAGCCCAACGAAGGAAAAAAGCAACAAAGTGAAGATTACCTGTGAGTACAACTTGTAACTTTCAGTAGTATTTGGAAAATCGAGATTAATGGTCTGTTCATATGCAAGACATGAAGGGAAAAATAAAATTCAATACATTGATCAAGATCAAGTTTCGCAGGTAATCATTCTTAAAAAAACATTATGCAAGATACAGGGACAAGTTTAATAGGACATGGTCATACATAATTGCAGAATGCAAGGAAAATAAGCTTCAAACCTGGTATGGCAACAGAAAAGCATTGAAAAATAAACAGACACTAAGTATTACTTTTGTATATGCGAATGATTTTGGTCAGTATAAGATAATTGATAAGAATACTTAAAAATTTCATTTCCTAATTTTATTTAAAAAACACAAAGCAAACAAGCTAACTTGGCATTCATAAAATTTCTGATCAAAAAGAAAGGTAGAAACTTTGATTCTGATTCCTAGTTGCTATTGAACAGTTCAAACTAACAAGGCTTATTCAACTTTAGCTACTGTTTGAACTAGAGCACAACTTCAGATTCTAAAGAATTCTAGCAACAACAGAAAAGGAATTAATTGGAGCCAAATAAAGAGTGTATTAGTTCCAAACTATACTTAATGCTGACTTGATTGGGCATTCAGCTTGGTCCAATGCTACATTAGCAGTGATTTGGTTGAATATACAGGAACAAGAGACAAGGATCAAATTAAACAAGTAGCATGATTATGACAACATACCTGAAACTCTCCTTGGCGTATTTCTTTCTTCTTAAATGAATATCTAGGTCTTAACTGAAAAACAAGAAGATAATGATGGCAGGCATCTAAATATTTGGAAAGATAAAATATGTATCATAGGGGGTTTTTTTTTCCAAACTCACTGTTGTGCCTTTGCTTTCCAAGCTTTTCATCATGCAGTCAGTCAATAATTCACCACCAACTGGGGATGTCAAAACAGCCTATATTGCATGTTAATAAAGCATAAGCAGTCGCGCATCAATGTACAAATTATCAGCACCAGATGCCTTCCCTACTAAAAAACCTATCTCACACCCCTACTAGCGAACATTTGGACAATGCTAAATTGTTTTGTGACTTTAAGAAGGCAGCAAAGATTTGATGACAGGATCTCAGTTTTTGCATGAAGAAAATTTTAAAACAAAAATCTTCAGAAACCCAACAAAAATTGAAACACAAGCAACTTATAACAGTAGAGAAAAACCTACAAAAGTACAGAATTATTTGGAGCAAAGAAATATTTAATAGTTTGTATAGCTAGCGAAATTAAACCACATCCCTTTAAGTTTCAGAAATAAAAGATGTATTATGGAAAGTTTTGGGTCAATAAATGCTAACCCCATCCACCTATATTAATTATATTTACGATGCTGACCAGATTTTCTAGAAGAAATAAAGGTCGCTATATGTGATGTAAACATGCTATTAATTGGTAGTTCCACTTCTTAGGTCAAACAATACATTCTAATTCCAAGAAGATATATTTATTAATCTCATGATCTTAGAAATATAACTAAAGTGTCCCATTTAGAATTATAGAAAAAATTTCTTCTCATGACTCATTCACTAATTTTTCATGTCAGCCGAAATGTTCATTATATTATTGTAATTTGTTGATCTATAATTTTAATTCAACTGAATTTTTATTACTATAGTATATTTAGAGGTAGCCGACCCCGCCTAGTGAGATAAGGCCTGGTTCTTGTTGTTGTTCTATAGTACATTCAGAGGTAAACAAGCTAAAGCTAAGTAGAAGAGGATATAGGATTCTTGACACACTTTTGAAGGGAGTTGAAGATGTGGAGACTAAGATTGTCAATGGGCTATGTTAATGTCTGGAGACTACTTGAGTTTGTGAGAACTTGTGTCTAGATAGATCAACTCAGGCTGATTCAGGTGCCAACACAACTTGAATTGATGGAGGCACAACCCGAATAAGCAAAGGCTAGCTGGAGTAGTGCCAAGCCCGAATACGTCGAGACCACAAGTCTACTTTTTTTAATATTTAATTTTTACATTATTTTTAAAAATTACAAAAATTTGGGGAAAACTTTTAAAATTAAAAATAAATATTATTAAAATGATCATTTTATTAAATATTACTAAAAATATTTAATATTCATATTCATATAAAAATATAGCAGCTCGTAGTCAACCCACAAATTGTATCCGGTCAAAATCCGTGCAAGTTTGGACCGACACGAACCCACATCTGGTGGTAGGCCCGATTGTTGAAGCATGAACCATTTGTACAATTGACAATTCTAGTGGGGAGCCTCTATAGTGCGGCACCAAAATAACCTTATTCTAGCCAAAGAACAAATTTTGATAGAAAGAAAAGATGAGTGGCAAGCTCTTAGATACCACTAGAATACAGCAATGTGAGCCTATTTATCATAGATGTAACAAAAGGTAATGAAAATGAGGATATGAGGTTGAGCACTAAGTACCTTAAGAGTAATTGGAAGGTCAAGATAAAAGCTAGTTTTGAAGATGATGACAGATTTTAGTAGGGTATCAAAGACGGTCGCATTAACAAATGTAATAAACAAGAGAAGCACTTCATCTATATCCTCGAGTGTGGTATGTGAGGTCATGAAAAATGAGGTGGATCCATAAATACAATATCAATTGAAATGAAAACTCGACATAACTCAGAAAAGTAACAATAACAATGATTACATCCTATATATGAAAAAGTGAACAAATACACCTAGATACACATGGAAAAAGACCATATGTTGCATCAAAAGGAAAGGGAAGAGAGTAACTTAACCATGAAGAACGGAAGATCATATTTGACCCAATCATGTGGGTCATGCAAACAACAAAGTTCCCCTCACAGGCCAAGGAAGTCATAAACATCGAAGGTGCATTACTAGAAGCCTACAATTAAATGAAACATAAATACTCCTCGACTGGTAAATTAATGGTAGAGGACTTGCTAAGAAGACAACCTTATCGTTGAGTCTAAGCAATGCTTGTAGTGCTACCTCAAACATTACAGAGAATGAAGCACATTATAAGCGCATGACTTTTGCAAATGACGTAGAGTAGCAGGACCATAAGGTAAAAGGGAAGGAAATGTGTTGCTAGAAAGGTTCAAAGAAGACCAGGAGGAGTTGAAACAAAACATCACAAGAAGTCTTAAATAGACTTATAGTGCCAGATTTGGATGTCACTAGTGGTTGAAGCCTTCACTCAACAAGGTGCAGTTAAGTAATTGGGGAGGGTGATACAGCTGGACAAAATACAGCAAAGCAGTGAACGGAGAACCAGCACTAGCTGACAGACAGGAGTAATGAGATGGCGCTGTGCAGAGATTCAATAAGCCTAGAAAGGAGGCAGAGGGTTTTTCCAAAAGCAGAAAAGATTAGGAAATCCTCCAAAACAGAAACAAAAGAGCTCTCCATTTGAGTAAATACCCACTGAGAAGAAAGAAGGTGATGTTATGAAGAAGGGAGTGGTGCAGTGATCAAGAAAAGGCACACTGCCCAGAGGAGGATCTGCTGTCAAGAGTGGTGGCTGTCGGTAAGTCCTTCAAGTCAAAGGGGGCGCAGACAGAAGGGTTGTTGGTAGAAGGAGAACAGATTGACTCACCGAAAGAGAGAAAGCAGAGCTGTTCCAACCTGAGAGATAAGAACAGAAATGAACCAGGGAGGAGCAGAAGCAAAACAGCAATACTTGCTGCAGATGAGAAGCGATAAATCTACTGATAACTAGGATGCCTTCAGAAATTGCAGAGGCAGAGGTTGCTGGGTAAGGAATCGCCAACTCCACTCATAAATATGAACAAGTCATCAGGATGGAATAGATCCAGAAGCTAACGAACAATAGGGTCAAGAGCTGAAATAAGGCAAACCTGCCAATACAACCCCAATGTCTAATTTAATTCAGCAGCTGAGAGATTCAGTAGAAAGGAAGCAAGGTGGTTGGGATGTGCAATGAAAGAGGTTTATGGATCTGATACTATATGAGGGAAAGTTTTGGGTCAACAAACCCAAGGTAGCCCCATCCACCTATATCAATCCTATTATGCAACTTTGCAAATGAGTGCAATATTAACAACATTACAAACTAGTCTTCAACAAGATGCAAACGAAAGAATAGCCAAAGCAATAAAATGTTTAAAGAGAAACCGAGAGAAAATAGTAGGCTACTGGCTGGTCGTATAATATAGAAAGGAAATATTAGAGATGGGGCCATGATTCATCCTTTTAAAGGTGGTAACCAAATCATTCTTCCAGTAACTTCTACAAAAATATATATATATAGAGAGAGAGAGAGAGAGATATCTTAGGAGAAAAACAATTCCCTTGACAGTTGATCTTTGATCAATTACAAATCCAAAAAAAAAGCAATTTAGTTAGTTTGATAATTGCCTGGACCTTTGTCTCTTCAGCATTACAAATAAGAAGGTGCCATAGTAAGTAGAAAGTAACCTTTTGGAGCACAAAACCATCATGCACAGCAGCTACGGTTGTGGACCCACCACCACTAAGCAAAGGACACAAACACAAATTGTCACAAGAAAGCATGATAAAAGAGAGTTAGCAGTTTTCTATAATCAACAAGAAGCACCAAAAACAAACAGACCATCACCTAAAGACCCAAACTTGCATTGCCAAAGCCGCTTCTAAAAGAACATGGTTTTACAAAATGGAAATTTTTTAAAGATATGAAAGAAATCATCCAAAACAAATTGTACAAATGGTGAAATTTACTGAGTAAGAAACTTCACGGATTTTCAACAGCGCGTGTCTTCAAAGTATTTATCAAGTATCATAATAAATTGAGCTAAAATAATAGATTTCTATATTTCAGCTTGAGGGGAGAGTTAATTATTAGTCCCACATTAATTATTAGTACTGGATGATGATGGAGTCTCATATATATAATATGGGTGTCATTATTGTCATGATATTGAGTACAAATTCTATTGCCTTTTTAACTCTGTTAACCTGCGCCTAACTGACTTGAGAATACAGTGAATCAGGATATTCCTTTGTCGTCATACAGGAAAATTCAACTAATAACCATCAAGGGTGACTATTATGCATAATCAAATGTTTTCCATGACTTTTTGGTTACTTATAGTAGAAAATGAATAATATTACGGGACACCTTGTCCTACCAGGCAGAGGGAATCATTTGCACTACAAATCATAATCCATCATAGCACATTGTATTCATGTTTTTATTCAAACTCAAAGCAAATTAAAAATTCACCAATTTCATTAAAATCTCTTTCTAGTCTGATTAATCTCTTTTTTAGTTATGAATATTTATTACTACACTTGGGTAGTATTCTTTTAACCAAGACTACTGCTTTTTTTACAGAAGACAACATCCTCGTGGCATCAATATATTGGATTTTGTTCCCTAGTGCCAGAATTCTTAACACATCAACATTAGTAACAAAACAAAACCTCCCACACATGGAATCAACCTTAACAGTCATTGAATTCAATAAAAGGTCATCATTACTGATGTCAATGTCATTTGGATTTTTAAGTATGTGGAACATTCTATAGTTTCCACTCTTCCTCTACCACTCAAAAGCTTTTAGCTTTGACTTGATTACTAACATTCTGATCATAAAGCAAAAAACTCATTCCAATAACACACACAGAACAGTTAAGATAAATTACTCACAAGCTTTCCCATAGTGCATAAGATAACAATTAAAATACATTTGTAACCTGGGTAAAAGAAATCAAAATCTCCAGATGTATGGTTCAATATACTAACATATTCATTATGAGTATTGATCAATAGATCTGTAAAATATCAATTGGAGAAGGAAACATGCAAAAATAAATAATATTTGGTGCAGGTTTACCTGTCAACAACCAAAGAAGTAGCACGTCCAGAAGAAAAAGAGGTAAGAACCTGGAGGTGTCATTTTCAGTAGCAAGAAAAATGAATAACAGTGCTCAATGCACATATGCAACCAAAAAACAGAGATGAGAAACTTCAATTGGAAATGGAGACTGTTTATTTGTAAGAACAGAAGGGGCAAAATCATACAGCATTTTTTGCAACAAATAAAGCAGGAACTTTATAACTCTCAAACATAAGCTCTGCGGCCCTGCAAGTTAAAACCACACAAGTTAGAACAACCAAATAGAAAACATGTTTTCTGTTAGGACCGAAATGTTCATCAAAGACTTGAAGCACCCTACAGCACACTGATATTTTAGGACATAAAAAAAGATGCTAAGTTTTAGGAAATAAAAACAAGATACTAAGACACGGACCCCAATGAAAGAAAACACAATACACATCTTAAGTTACAATTAATGGACTTGAAATGCTACTCCCTGGTGTCTAACTACCCTATGAAATAATTTTTCTCTAATTCCAAATTCAAGAATATTTGCTCTTTTTTTTAAGAAGAATGGTTTATCTTGTAAGAATAAAGAAGACTATAGTAAAAATTAGAATAACATAGCCAGTAGCACAAGTAAAAAAGAACAACAGGGATGCAACAAGACATAAATTGGATTCGATGCAATTGTAGGAAAATAGAGTCGTATAAGCAAAGAAGATACTAAGCAACAGATTAGCAAGATACATTGTAGCATATCCAACACCTTACATTTTAAGATCATTGACTCTGGCATACATGTGACAGCAACCCCAAGGGTAAAATAATAAATGAAAGCATGAATTTTGAGCCCAAGAAACATAAGATCCAGCATCAGGTAAAACACAACTTCAATTGTCTTTTTATACCGCAAAGGAAAAAAATTAATACAAAAGGTATTAAAAATTTAAATCTTGAACTGTGCATATATCTAGTTAAATATGTTCGAGAGTAGATGGAGAAAATTACTTCTCTCTTTGCTGGGGAGTGTTGGATGATGGTTCTGCAAGCAGCATGGGATGCTCCTTTGGATCAATTAGAAGGCATTCCCTGGAAAAGGCAGCATAACAAACCATGTAGTTTCCAAATAGAAAGGAATATTCTGCTCAAGATAATATGACCTGAATTTGAATTTAAATTAAATTGTACCAAAGTGTGACCTAGGATTTGAGTGAATCCTTGAACAGATAAGATTAGACCCAAAGGAACTTATTGCGTTCAATTAAGATTCAAATTGGATCAATTTCACTGAGAGTTTTATCAAGTTATGGTTTGATGAGGCTTGTTTGGACTAGATCTGAGCATCAAATGGGACTTAATTTGGAAATAATTCACTGGCTTTGGGGTCAAATCACTCAATTTTGATGCCTGAAGTTTGAGAATGTCATTGATTGTTGCCACCCTCATCTCTCATGTATTCTTCCATTGAGAGAATAGAGAGATTGCGAGCCTACAGCAATCCTTAGACGAACAACAGCAACAATCTTTTCCCTCAATCATTTGGCAACAAACGACTGTGTAGTGGTGCTAGAACTATGCAGATCAAGGGAACTAGATTATGGATCCTATGATGGCAGAGCAACAGGCAACCAGTAGGAGTTCGGAGAAGAGTGCAAGCCTTGGATGATTGAGACAAGGTGTAGGGGAGGATCAAAATCATGCTTTCAGCAGACCCAATTTTTGAAAAGATAACATTAGTGATCTCAAAAGTGCCAACAATGGAGAGGATTAAGTATGTTGGAATTTAGCATACTTGTGCTCAAATTCTCCGATTCACGATTTGTAGGCTTTGAAAGAGTTGTGTAGTTTTGATATGCCTCATACTTGATTTTTATTTAATGGTGTTTGTTAGATTCATTACATGAGTCAAAGGGTTCACTATGGTAATGACTTTTGTTTACTAGTTCAGATTTGTCGATTAGTGTTTAGATTGAAAAACTCTTGATTGGTTTTATACTGATGCCATATTTCTACAAAAAGCTGAAATTTATTAACAAGAGAGATTGGGACTTTTTTATAGGGCAAATCATTACCTAATAGGAAACGAATACGCTATCCCATACAACATTGGTAATAGGTAACCCATCCCTATGTGATCCTTAAACAATAATATGATTCACCCAAAACTTCCTATTTTTTGTATTATCAATCTTGTAATTGGTGATTATTGAGCAAGCATGCAGTAGAAGAGGGACTTGTATATATGCTGGGTTGTGCAACAGCAGA
Organism: Boesenbergia rotunda; assembly: GCA_024364735.1. NCBI lineage: Eukaryota > Viridiplantae > Streptophyta > Magnoliopsida > Zingiberales > Zingiberaceae > Boesenbergia > Boesenbergia rotunda. Next base: position 345,128 of record JAGFNQ010003404.1, on the reverse strand, counting down.
AAGGCCAATGGTCGTCATTGTGCCATTGAGCGAACATTCAATTGGATCATACCTCTGTCAATGGTTGACTAACATTTGTTATGAACTTATTGCATGCCTGAAATCATGTATGGCCAGGTTAGTTGAGATGAGAGATTGTATCATATGAGGCTCTAATTAGTACGGTGATATTCTTGGTTGTCAGAATAGTAAACTATGAGTACTTTGTGGAGAAAATTGAGGGATGATTTGAGGGGATCCAAAGAAGACAGGCTTTTAGTATGTTGTAAATTCAGTCTTTGGTTTAAAAGTTTACTTCATTCAACAAGTTTTAGACATCCGAACTAGGGTCAGGTAAAAATAATTTAGTTGGTTGCTAGCAGCAAACCAAACCCATAAAAAAATCTAAATAATCTTATTATCTCAATCATTTAACTTTCCTTTCTCTTATGCCTCTTGTAGAAATACTCGCCTTTTAGAATGTTTGGATGAGATATTCTAAATCATTCTATATGTATTCCAAATGATTTTATTAGGAAGAAAATGTTCCAAATCATTCTATTTAAGAGATACCTGGTAGGAGATAGTTGCTTTATTTCTGTTTTTTTTTTCAGAAATAAGATATCCTCAGTTATTTTATTCCTTCTTTTAAAAGACATGGTGTTTTCCATTATCTATATCTTCCTAGTTCCCCTTATATGTTGTATCCCTTTCTGCAATGAATATGAATTCTCCAAAAATTAGTTTCATGGTATCAGAGCATTGTGTCGTGTTATCCCATCCATTTCTTCCCTTCTTGATGAAGAATTTTGGAAAAGAGATTCAGAGCTCAAGAAAGGATGTATCTTTTTCTATCACCTCTGAATCTGTCCCGTTTACAGTGGTTTCACAATCCTTAGGTGCAAATCAACATTACAAATCATAAACCACAAGTTAGACAGCAAAGGTTACCAGGCATATATGGAGGAAACTGAGGAACCTAGTACTGACAGTGAGTCGTTGAGGGTATTTCTAATCAGGGCCCAACTAGAACTACTCCACAAGCTTCTGAGCCAGTTGACAAGAAATAATTAAGCGCAACAGTCAACAATTTTGCTCATAAAGGCAATTACTCTTCATGCCAAAAATAAAATTCCTTGGATATTTGATTTTGTAGCTGACACATAACCCTTGAAATATTTTCTTATACCTCTTGTCATGTAAATCCCAGAGTTAAATAGCAAATAAAACATTCACTTCTATGGCAAACAAGGTTCAATAAACCTATCAAAAACAATTGCTCTAAAATTCTTGCTAGGCATACCAAATTCAGCCTGTAATTTGGTTTCTATTAGCAAAGATGATACACAAACTTACTTGCATGGCTAAATTCTCTGCAGCTTCTAAAATTCAGGAGGGAGGATCAGTGAGGATGATTGGCAGTGCTAGAGAAGATGCTGTTTGCTACTTTGAGGTTGATGCTTGTGTAATTAAACAAGCTACAACAGTTCAGAGTAACTCCTTTTCTGTTTGAACTATGACTGAAATAATGTTATAGTACCATTGGCCACACTATTTCCACTTTCTTAAACACTTGTTTCCAAATCTATTAATTTTAATTTAACCAGTTAGCTAAACACAAACGCATATCATTCCCTGTGAAACCATATAGAGAGTTTCATCCCTTCTCCCTAATCCATAGTGTCATATGAGGGCCCTCTCGTATCAAAAATCTTGCCAAGTTCTTGATGGTTCTTTTCCTTTATTGGTGACCACAGTAGCTGTTGGGTTTACTTCGAAAGAAAAGCTGAAAGATTTGTAAAAAAGTAAAAATGTTCTAATCAATGATTGTTTTGCACCTCTATTCAAACCTAGAGAATTCACAACAAAAAGTACACTCCAATCTTAGTGAATAGTTGGCAAGTAATGAATTCTCTAATAGAATAAGTGTCCTGATACATGATTGTCAAGATTGGTCTTGACATCGAATAAAAAAATTCCAAAATATTAGTTGCATCAGATTGGTAGTATCATTGAGATCGTAATTGGTGAAAAAAAAATCTAAAAAGAGAGATAAAATATAATATAATTATTGCATGTATGAAATTACAATAAATGTTCCAAAATATTAAGAAGATTGCTTATTCTATGTCAATTAAGATATCCAATTATTGTTAATATAATATACAAATAAATGAAATATATATTAAGATAAAAATAATAAAAATAAAAAAGATTACAACAAATATTAAAATTTATATTTTCACTATAGATAACTCAATAAAATTAGATTGTTTATATATTTTTTAATAAACATATTATTATTTAGTATTCAATGTTACAAGGTTTAATCAAGTCACGAACTGCATTTGAATTGCTTTTTAGTTATAGGAAGGACAAGTTTAGGGTCATGTTAATCAAGAGAGCACATTGTGTTCTTCTCGATTCACAATATGCTGTCATGATCCATAATAACCTTGCTCAACCTATTGTGCGCCAGAGAAAGATGGGTAAGTCACATCTAATAAGTAACTGCAAAGTTGAATAAATGTTCCTTAATCTCAAGGGGAATCTCCCAATCACTTCGAAATTCTTAATCTATCTCATCTCTTCGACTTAAGCCCTTTAGATGCATTGTTTTTTGTATCTATCCAACCTCAAGACAACTCAAAATTTGATTTAATGCAACACGGTACCAGAAACTTGAAAATTACTAAAGTTAACAAAAATATATAAATAAATAATAATAATAATAATAAATGCAAGTTAAGGATTGATAAAGGGATATGATCACATTGAAGCAATGTTTTATAGTAAATCACTCTACAAAGTTTGGTTGTTTCACCTGAATGCATGATTCCATATATTGTCAACAATATCCCAATCTACAACTCCATCCTTGAAAGGTGATATCACCTAAATCAACAAAAACCAATCAACATCTAAGAAATAACTTTTTATTGAAAGAGCAACATATGACCTGACCTCCATTTGATCGCGTCTATACCCTAAGGCTTGGGAGCCTACGTATAGCTTCCTTGTCTTTGTATTGTCAGCATTTTTAGAATCATACGTGGTTTCAGAGTCTTTCTCTGGTTTAACCTCATCAACAGTCCCCACTTGATCAATTGATCCAACAACCTTCACAAACAAGTCAACGAAGTAAAGATGTAGTAGTAAAATTCCCGCATAAAAGAATTGTATGAGCAAGCAAAAACCTTGTAAAAGATAAAGGAAAACATAGTAGAATGAGTGGAAAAAACTATTCTTGACCAATTACATGAACACTGCATCAAACTTAAGATTCCAATATCATGTGTATTCTCCACTAATGTCAGAACTTGTCTCCTAGAGAATGATAAAATGAGCAAGATTAGAACCATATGTATCCAGAACATCAACACCTTTGGTTATTGTCTAGAGATCTGTCCAAATTGGGGAACAGGTCTCCCTCTCGACCACCATTTAGCCCCCAAAAAGGCTTCTTTTTCTGTCTATTTAAAAGCCACAAGTTGAATCTCTATCTATTTGTTACCCCAACAATTGTTTCCCAACCAGATTTGAATGCATGACCACTAGTTATCTCAAATCTTGCTTTTAGTTGTCTTGAAAACCAACGGTAACAAAATGACGACAACACGAAACTCTTCGATTTCTGCAACTTGAACTGGTGGAACCAAGAACTTCTTGTTTCTCGCTTTCCAAATAAATAGTAGTAGCATCAGAAACTAAATGATAGATTTCGTAAAACCTAATACATAAAAAAAATGTTAATAAAATTCAAAACAACAAACTACCGAACACACTTACAGATGGGAAGACGGCCTTCGGGGCGTCCTCCCCAGCGTACCCAGCCTTGCATGTGTAGGAGCCCAAGTCCAGAACTATCGCCGACACCTCGTCTGCGAATGAAATGTCAAAAAAGAGCTCAAACCATGCCGCCTCATGACAGATCCTCGGGCTAGGGTTTCGGTGGGTGATAAGTTCAGTGACACTCACCGCCCCCGTACATGATTCCTGCCGTGGAGAAGAAACCCTAGCTCGTGGAGTTGAGACCCAGAAGCGTCGCTGACAAGACAGACGCACAGACCTCGCCGGAGTAGCAGAGGCGAGTAGCAGAGGGATCGACGAGTAGCTCTTCGAGGAATCGGGCGGATTGACCCGCGGGTTTTTTAAAACGTGGGTGCGTGGGTTTTAAGTCTTTTGGCCTTCAGTTTTCTTCGCCGATTAACCCGAAATGATGGATGCTCAATGAAAAATTTAACTATCAATTAATGGTATATTTAATGTTGAATCACCAATCGAATATCATCGGTGATCTTCAATGGTCATCCCAAATCAAATTATACCATGGAAGACGGTGAACCCATCGGGATCACCGACAACGGTGAACCCGTCGAGATCGACAGTGAATGATGCGAGATTGTAATTACAGCGATCCCCGATGGGTTCATTGTTTCCCCAAGGTATAGTTTGGTTCGGGACAGCGGTCGAAGACCGCCGATGGTGTTCGATCGACGATCAGACGTCGGATGTACCGCCGATTGACGGTCAAATTTTTCACTGATTAAACCACATGCTCCACCGCTTGTGCGAATGAAATGTCAAAAAAGAGCTCAAACCATGCCGCCTCATAATAGATCCTCGGGCTAGGGTTTCGATGGGTGATAAGTTCAGTGACACTCACCGCCCCCGTACATGATTCCTGCCGAGGAGAAGAAACCCTAGCTCGTGAAGTTGAGACCCAGGAAGCGTCGCTGACAAGACAGAGGCATAGAGCTTGCCGGAGTAGCAGAAGCGGGATCGACGAGGAGTTCTTCGAGCAATCGGGCAGAATGACCCCGCGGGTTTTTTAAAACGTGGGTGCGTGGGTTTTAAGTCTTTTGGGCCTTCAGTTGTCTTTGCCGATTAACGGGAAATGATTTCCATAGTGAAAATGAATGCTCAATGAAAAATTTAACTATCAATCAGTGGTATATTTAATGTCGAATCACCAATCGAATATCATCGGTGACCTTCGATCGTCATCCCAAATCAAATTATACCATGGAAGACGGTGAACCCATCAGGATCACCGACAACGGTGAACCCGTCGAGATCGACGGTGAATGATGTGAGATTGTAATTATAGCGATCCCCGACGGGTTCATTGTGTCCCCCAAAGTATAGTTTGGTTCGAGGCGGCGGTCGAAGGCCGCCGATGGTGTTCGAATGACGATCAGACGTCGGATGTGTCGCCGATTGACGGTCAAATTTTTCACTGATTAAACCACATGCTCCACCGCTTGTGCGAATGAAATGTCAAAAAAGAGGTCAAACCATGCCGCCTCATAACAGATCCTCGGGCTAGGGTTTCGGTGGGTGATAAGTTCAGTGACACTAACCGCCCCCCCCCCCCCCCCCCTACATGATTCCTGCGGAGGAGAAGAAACCCTAGCTCATGGAGTCGAGACCCAGGAAGCGTCGCTGACAAGACAGAGGCACGGAGCTCGCCGGAGTAGCAGAAGCGGGATCGACGAGGAGTTCTTCGAGCAATCGGGCGGAATGACCCCGCAGGTTTTTTAAAATGTGGGTGCGTAGGTTTTAAGTCTTTTGGGCCTTCAGTTGTCTTCGCCGATTTTAAAATGAATGCTTAATGAAAAATTTAACTATCAATCAGTGGTACATTTAATGTCGGATCACCAATCGAATACCACCGATGACCTTCGATCGTCATCCCAAATTAAACTATACCTTGAGAGACGGTGAACCTATCGGGATCACCGACAACGGTGAACCCGTCAAGATCGACGGTGAATGATGTGAGATTGCAATTACAGCGATCCCCGACAGGTTCATTGTGTCGCTCAGGGTATAGTTTGGTTCGGGGCGGCGGTCGAAGGCCGCCGATGGTGTTCGATCGACGATCGGACGTCGAATGTGCCACCGATTGACGGTTAAATTTTTCACCGATTAAACCACATGCTCCACACCCCCCCTCAATTCCTTTGAATTTCATTCTTCCGATAGGCGGGATACTTAACAGGTTAGCTTAATAGCATAATTATTTATAAAAAATAAATAAATAATCAAACAAATCTCATAATTATTTATAAAAAAAGAAAATAAAAAATCAAATAAATCATCATACGAGACAATATTTTTTCCATTTCATCGAAAATTATGTCTTGTTCATTTTTATAAATTTCTTCGTATAGAAGTTTGCAATTGTTAAACTCGAGTGGAGGGTCCGCATGCGATTGAATCCTTTTGACACTTCAAGAGATTAATTCCTAAGAGTGAGCACATCCACAATCAATAAGTCATGGATTCGAATCGTGAAAATAATCTATCCCGCGTTAACGGAAGTTCTGTGGTTTGACTCAATTTGGTATGAACCATTGAACTTGAGCCCAATGATAGAGAAACAATTGAACTTGAACCATCAAACTTGTTTGAAATGCTTCTGTCTTTATCGAAATGCTGAAAACTTTATACAAATGCTCATCTCTTTCTAGTTTATGTCTGTGCATCGTCGTCGCGGTTATGAACTCGATGTGATCGTTATAACCATTTCCGTCCGCACCGGCCCGAACGAAATCCACAAGCCGAGAGGAATAAGCTATGACCTGAAATTGTTTGAGCTTGCATCAGTACTCAAAGTTGAAACTTTAAACTTAACAAACATTTTTTCAGTAACCAATGCCAACTTCTTGAGCTTCTTGACCTTTATCCAAGTTTGTTTTCTTCATTTGAGTCCGAGTGATTGACCTCTGCATTTTCGATACTATGAAATCACAAATGCATGGTTCGACTGGAGATAAACAATAATCATCAACAAATAGCAAAGCGGCTAAAACGAAACAAAACAAGCTAGAACTAAATTGAGAAAGTGAAAAGGATACGGCCTAAGTGACATTCTAAGATGAAAGAAACAAAATATTTGTCATGTAAGGTTCTTAAAAAATGTTAGATCAGATAGCAGATAAATCTAGGACGATCGATCCTGCCCCACATAGGATTCTTAAACTAATACGAGGTGTTGTCTCTGCACTCCATTTTACTAGGTTTAGGGTTCTTAAATTATATAGGCCATGTGACAACTTTCTCAAAGGGAAAGCAGGACCTACAAGCTTTAGTACATCAAATCACAACCCAATTATGAGATTAGCTTTATAGAGCCCAACACCTTGGACTTGGAGTGGAAATGCATGTGCAATCATCGCAAACCTCTTAGGACTTTTTTCATCTTTTGATAGAAAAAAATCACATAAAAATTATTCCATAAGGATCATCATTCCACTCTTCTCCGATTTTCCCTAAACCTTCTTAACTTTAATTCTTAACCTTTTATCTTTTCTCGGTGAATTTTCCATGTACATTTTATGTGTACTCACGGGATGGATTGATAGTTAAGACGTAAATATTAACATCTTGAGGTCTGAGATTAAAATTCGACAAAATTAGTATACTCATCCTTCCCATGCGCTAGCTACAGTATCCATGCTAATAGTCTTCATAATTTATCTCCTCCGTGTTGGTTATAGGACGGATTGACAAGGATGTTGAGAGCTAACGAATCACCTTTTATCACCTTCATATAGACTTTATTCATTTACTAAGACATGAGGAAGTGAATTAGTGTGTGGTGATGTACTTTAATTGTAGACGATTGGTCTTAATACTATATTAGCAATTGATCATTAGAGACAAGGTTAATGTCCCTTTGGATCGGTATAATTGTCAATTGATATCTATATGGATGATTGTTCCAATAAATTTTATAATCAATTTTCATTATATACAAAATACTTCGTTATGTATCTGACTTCACATGTAAAAGGTTATTGTATTAGGATAAAATATTTGTCTGATTTACCTATTTTTGCTATTCAAGGAACGATGAGAGAGAAGGTTAATGATATCAGGGTGAAATTAGAAAAAAAATTATCCAAGAAGAATTTGTAGATAACAAAAAATTAAAACATAATACAAAGATAAAAACAATAAATATCATCAAACAATTTCATTAGTTGACAAATCAATCAAAACATAATTGCTTGCCATTTGATTGAAACACAAACTTTGAATTGCCAATTCTTTTCAAGATCAAAGAAAACAAAAAAAAAAGGCAAAAATATTTAGAAAAAAAAGGAACAAAAAATTGGCATCCAAACCACACTATTGATGGATCACATCGCCAACCTCATCAACGACAGCAAACAGGGCACCTCGCCAATCCGTTCTCGTTGCACGCCACGCACCGCCGGAAACCGCGGCCCAAGTCTTCCCACTCCTCCTCCGGCTCCGTCTCCACCACCTCTTCCTCCCCCTCCGCTGCCGGTACCTTGCAGCTACCCGAGCACTTCTCGCAGACCACAAACCTTATGTCCCCGCACCCCTCGCACGGCCGGACCCCCTCGCCGGACGCCGCCATTTCGCAGCCCTCCAACGCTCCCATCAGCTGCCCGTCCTCGTGCATCCGCCGCACCTCTTCTACTCCCCCCACGTACCCTCCGTTCGCGAATACCGCCGGCAGGAGACTCTCCTTCCTCTGCTTCTCCCCTGCCTCTATCGTCAGCGCAGCGAGCTCCTCCCTGAATCCTCTGTCCATCGACACGTCCCGCTCGTCGACGCGAACGCTGTAGCTTTTCAAGATCATTCGCACGAGGAAGCAGTCCTCGTACGTCTTCCGCACGCCGCGGAGGCTGGTGAAGTAGAGCACCACCTTCCCCTGCTCCGCCGCCTTGCAAGGCTTCGGACTCGGCTTCTTGGGATCGATTCTCTCTTGGTAGAAAAGAGCCCGCGATTCCGGAGACCGGAGGAGGCAGGGGTGCTGCGGAGAGAGTTCCTCCATGGCTTTCCTGAACGCGGAGAGTACCTCAGGATCGAAATCTCCGGCGGTTAGTCCATTCTCGTCGATCTTCGACGCCGCCGGCTTCCAGAGCGGGGATTGAAAAGTCACGCCAGTGCTCCAGATGGTCGTGCTCTGAACCGATTCTAGAACAGTCTGGGAATCGTGAATCGGGTAGAAGGAGAAGGAGTGGCGGTCGACGAAGGCGGTGACGGAGAAGCGAGCGTTGGCGGCCTCTTCCAACCCGGCCATTAGCGCCGCGGCGTCGATGGCCTCCGGCTCGTTCGGCGGCGTCTCGGTCGGCGTCTTCGGGATTCTCTCGTTCATCTTCTCCGACCAAAGTTTGGCCTTCGCAATCGTAGTAGACACGTCTGTATTCCCCTCGACAACGGCCGCCTTCTCGGCGCAATGCTTCACCTCGTCGGCGGCAACGGCCGAGTCCTGGCCGAGAGTGGAGGAAGCGAGGCCGACGACGCGGCGGGCGTCCCCTGCGGTCGCGGCATTGGACTTGCGGTCCACGGGCAGGGACTGGCTTCTGGCAAGAGTAGACGCCGGCGGCCGCCGGCGATCGCGCCGGGTTCGCTTCGAGATCGTGCATCCCATCGATAATCAACGTCAAGCTGGAATTTTGAGATCGAAATCGAAGGAAAGATTGGATTTTGATGCAGGAGTGCTTGATTTCGATGGCGTCGGGATCCGAGAAAGATGGATTTGCGGGAGAATGTGACAGCTGAAACAGAGAGCTTTACGCTGAGAAAGCGAGGAAGGAGGAAAAGTCGAGAGCGACGCCGAGGATGCTTGAAAGGAGCTTCAAAGCATGACAGTGATTCCAATAGCAATGCTTTTTAATTGAAAAATAATAGGGCAAATGCTTAAAAAGGCCCTAATTTTTCAATAATGTCCAAAACCTCCCTTCTTAAAAAATGTTTTCAATAATGATCAAGCCGACGAAGCATTTTGTGAAATTCTGTCTTAATGTCACGTTAGGCTAGCAACAATCATAAAATATATGAGATTTAAGGATTCAATCCCAGTTTGAATTAACGGAGAACTAATCAAATCAAACATATGGATTCGATCCATACGGTGACGTAAACCAACTCAACTCACCTACAACCTAGCTATGTGATGGCTTGATGACCGTGCGATTTTTTGTAGACTTGATCAAATAATTGGTTCTTAAACCAAAGGTGTAACCAATGGTCGCAAAAGACTTATCCCACTAGAGGAACCATGTTGCGTGTGCACGCAGAGACTCAATTGTCCTCGAAGGCACAATGCAGCCTGCTCGCAAAAAGACCTAATCGTCACCGGATGCACGATAACCTAACTATAGCGCTATAGGCCGTGCCCTTTTTCCACATTCTTTAACCTGCAAGTGGCCAACAGTAGCAGCTGGTTGTTGCCATTGTTGAGGGTTGTCAATTCTTCAAAAACACTTTACATCTCATCTTTAGTTGTAGTGGAGTAGTCAACTACTCATCACCTTTTTTTTCTTGTTTTAAAAAACTTTTTTTCCTTCCATGATTTAAGGACCCTGTTAAAGGGATAATTTGGCGATGGATCGATGAATCGGGCATGGACTTCGATTGGAGAATGACTCGAAGCCGACTCTTTATCCGAACAGGGTGTGTTAGCTATCGACATCGCACCACCAAGTGCCTTTTCTTCTTCTCTTCAAGATCAACTTGCCAACTTGTAGATGTAGTCTTTTAGCTGACATCCATGTGCTTGCCATGGTCTCATGGGACCTTGTATTTGCTTTCTTTTCGTTTGTTATCAATCAATCGATTGATGTCAACGAATGTGGATCGGTAGTTAGCTTGAATCATTGGCAAGCGCTGTATGTTGGTAGAGTCAAAAGCATTGGTAATTAGGCTAAGTGCGGGGAAGACAACAATTGGGGTGAGTGGGCTAGACATTCGAGCGCATTGAGTGAGTCAATTGGGTTGCATAGATTGATTTGGACAATCGGGTTTGACAAGCCATACAAATTGAGCAAGTTGGTTTAATCGATTTAGTTGGTCAAGTCAATCAGATGAAGTGGACTTAAGGGAGTTAGTTGATTCGCGTTGGGTTGGGTTGGGTTGGGTTGGGTTGGGTTGGCTAGTCATTCAAACTAGGCAAGTAGAACCATAATAATTTATAGAGTGACATTTTGCGATGAGACCCATAATAAAATTCAAATATCGGGGTTGACGCTAAAATTGTCTCCGACCAAATGGTAAAACAGAGTTGGGCCAAGCTATCCGAGGCCCAAATTGTAACAGTTGGATCGGACGATTCGACTCGTTCGCTCAACTCGCCCGTTTCAGACGTCGGAGGCTAAACAAATACGATCGAAACCCTAACGGATCGTCCTGATCGATCCCTCCGCCATGGCGAACACGAGCGACCTCAACGGAAGGAAGCGCAAGCGAATTCAGACGTCCGGAAGGAAGAACAACCCAGAAGGAGGACCCGATCCTCTTTGGCGGCTCGGTTGATAGGGCGGAGGGTGGGAACCTCTCCTCCGCCGCTGACTCCTACTCGATGCCGTCGCCTCCGAGGTGTTTGTTCACGGTCCTCGGCTTGTTTGTTAAGCTTGGACCAATGCACCTTCAGAACACAATTTATGTGGACCAATTCACCTACTTTTTCCTGATTTCTCGCGGCGCAAATTGGAAGACCTTTTCACTGGTCCTTATTTCATTAAAAAACCAAATCAAGATTCACCTGCAATGGCAATTTCTGTGACTATGATACCTAGTCATAAATCACAGAGGTATTTATCTTGTTGCATCTTTATCATTAGTATTCATGACAAATTTGTACTGTCCTGTATCTTAGGCTGTCTACTAATTTAAAACTTACTGGTAAATCTTTTCCTTTTCAGCTTTTGCCAACTGCATTCACATACGGCTGTGAGAAGGAGAGCAGATGAACATGTCCTCAGCGTAGTCAGTCTGGCCAAGCTACTGTATGAGATGGATGATAAAGCACAAAACCACAGTCATGAAGTTGTAATTAGGATACTTTCAAGGAGCAAATCGCATTTGCCATCTTCTGACCCCTGAAAGGGGTTAGTAATTCAATCAAAAAGGTATATCAATCATACCACCAATAAAGTTGACAGCCTTTTTACCATTGGAATCAGCCACCCTGTTCTGGTTAATTCTAGTTGATTACATTATTTACTAGATTCATCTATGCTATATAATAACAATATTTCTGAGGAAGTTGTAATTTTCTTTTCCATTTTATGTTTTTCTGATCTGTCAGTTATGGTTCAGTTCTTTGGGCCCTTTATGCAATTGTCATTGCACTATGCAGTGGTATGGGGGTAACGCTAAACTTGAGTCGTTGGGGCATAACCTTTTATCTAAACCATAATGAAAATAGAGTAGGATTTCTTCGTGTTACTTGTGTGGTTCAACTTGTATAGCTATCCTAGTGACGTTTGTGAATGCTTTACTAGCCTCTTGGATTTGAAATGCATGTTTCACCTTGCAAATGTTCTTCTAGAAATAGGATTGCTTTAGCCGACAACTTGTTTTATCAATAGTTTTTATAACACCATCACACTGTCATTGATCATAAAGGAAACTATTCCTTCCTTGTGTTAATAGGCATGGAGATGCTGGAGTTTTTAACACCAGATCACATCCTTTAGCATGATATATACTGTTGAAAACAAACTTGATTAAAAAAATAAAGAATGCCATCAATCTAGGAAACAATCAATACATATAGTTTACATAAACTCAACGACAGGTCTCATATCCTTCAACTGCTCCATACAAAGAAGGCTAGAGACAAAAAAAAAATCTTTCAATTTTCAAGCTCTGCAACAGGAGTGGCCGCAGGTGAAAGCAGTTCATTGAAGTCACAAAGAAGGCTAGAGACCGAACTTAAGTTGACATAGAATCCTTAATCTGATGGGCACTGAGGATGTTCATGAGATCTTCACAAACTTGATAGAGTCGCGAGAGATTTTGTAAAGAGTCGTTGAGCCTGTGTCCAAATAGTTTTACAGGTTTTGTGAGTGCGGAAGACATCCCTAAGAGATGGATGGATTTGGCTCGAATAATACAACTGAGCGTCAACTTTTTTCACAGAGGACGATCGGCGACTTGAGCATCCTCTTCGGTTTGGGTGAGATGTCTCATAACCCTGTCAAAAAGCCAAAACTCAATATGAGAGGCCCAAGAGGAGTAGTTCTTACCATCCAACTGCTCGGAAAGAGCGATGCAGTGATGTGGTTGGTGAAAATTGAGATATCCGACTTTGGAGTGTCAGAGGTAGTCATTGATCAGTTTTGGGTTGTTGAGAGGTTGTCGGCGTCAAGAATAGGCGTCGAAATACGCACGCGACAGAGGAGCCTTCGACGTTCGACGGAGAAAGTACACTGCGGAGAACAACACACGGCGTGCGACGGCATGCAGGAAGAAGCCTTCAGCACACTTGAAGATGAAGGTCGCGAGCCGAGGAAGAAAAGGAAGGGCTGCCTTGCGTGAGCAGGTCGTGGGGAGCGACGCGATCGGGTGTAGAGAGAACGTGATCATGTGTGGAGAGCGACACGTGTAGGAGAAGAACAACAGCTTCGGCTTCTCTGGAGAACAGCAGCTTTGGTTTTTCCGGAGAACAGCAGCATCGCGTGCAGGAGAAGAACAATAGCGTCGCGAGGAAAAACAACAACGTCGCTTGGAGAAGGGGAAAAGAGAAGTCGCGAGCAGGACAAGTCGTGAGAGGGAAAAAGGAACGGATCGGCCAAAATTTACGGGCAAAAGAGAATTTTAGGGTAAAGGAAAAACTTAAACCTTGCGCTTAATACCATGTTAAAGAATTCCTTTTTATCAATATTACAAGGTATAAGTCCTATTTATATACAAAATTAGGACTTATTCTAAGAAATAATTAAAACTCTATTCTAGGAAATAAATCAGGATTCTATTTAAAGACTAATTTGTATTTTAGGTAAAATATAAATTAAATATATCAAATTATTCCTAGTTATATTTATAATATTTTAACAGTATTTATGCATAGAAAAAGCTTTTGAAAATTTAGAAGCTTAGCATGTTATGACCTCCATGCTACTGAAATCCATGACATAAATATGATTGCTCTTAGTCATAAATCAAGCTGAATTTCTGCACCACCAAATGCATTATAAATTTCAGACATGTGTCACTTTATCACCATATGACAGAAAAGCCACATGTCTGTATGGCCCGTGTGCCAAAAGATGAATCGGCATATCTTTTCTACTGAAGATTTATCAGGAAATGAGTAGCTATGACTTCCCTGAACTCCTAATGCAATCTCTTTTACTTGAATGATTTATGTAACAACTAACCACCCTCGGTTTGCAGGATCATGTGTTCAGCTAGACTGTCCCACACTGTGCCCATCAACATGCCAGCCATCTCATCATCATGCTCTACTTGTTCCAGGTAAACAGATAAGATCTCATATTTTGGCTGTCAGTTTTGATGATACATTATTGTGAGAGCTATGATGTTGTAGAATTAATGTGTGAAAATTTACTCGCATGGTTTCACTCCTTTGATATTAGGGGTAAGAGATCCATTGAAGCACCAAAAGTGCATGCTTTCATTTGTTTCCTCCCTCAATGAACGAAAAGGGGAATGGCATGATTATTCATGTGAGCATGGGCCACAAGTAATGATGATTCAAAATGTCGATTCACTCACTTCACTAGCTCTCAATGCTAATAATTCAACAAACCATTTATGGCCCCCAAGAAAGATGTGGCACACTTGGCTCTACATGTTGAAGAAATAGGTAGAATGAAATCATTAGTCGATGTCACATGTTGAGGTATTTGTAAGAGTTGGTGATGGAAGGTACTTAAAATAATGTCACTTGAAGTAGGGAAAACATTAAGTACTTGCATCTTATGTAAAGTTGTCTATCTAGTCATATGCGTATATATATCCTAAGCAAATTCTAGAAAAAGATGCTAAAGTTTGATAGTTTCAAAGAAAGAATATTAGAATAAGTGAATGTTTTGACACTTTCCAAGCAGAGGTTAGTTAAATGAATAATGGGAAATGCACATAATTATTTATTATGAATTATGTACAAAACTAGGGAGGCTAAACCACTATATACATATCCGTGTGATGTCTATTAAATAGAGAATATTATCATGCCTCCATGCGTAGTACAGACGATGAATATATGATATTTCTAACGTAATGGTCAAGGGTTGATCCTTAGAAGGTAATGACCTATATTTTTGACTCTATTATGTGCTTGTGTATTTACATGAATCTTCTTTTATATCTGTGAGATTGACTCTAGGTGATCGTTAAGATAGCAGATTTACTTTGATAGAGAATATTATCACACTGAAAACAACTCTTAGAAGGTATAGGTTTTTTATATAATGATGTAATCTCAAACAAATGAGACTTTATTCTCCAACACAGCTCCATCTCCCGGACTAGTCTCAGGCTAACATGGCAGCCCACGTGGACAACAACGTTAACAAATATGAGACGGGATCCTCTGTCCCAAAGAGGATCCCTGCCCCTCTATCCCAATCGTCGGTGATGGTCGGCGAGTCGTCCGATCGTTGATTGGACACCATCGGCGGCCTTTGGCCGTCGTCTCGAATAAAATTATACCCTGGGGAGTACGGTGAACCCGTCGGAGACCGTCGCAATTACGATCTCGTCATATTCATCATCGAATTCGACGAGATTGTAATATGACGATTTCGACCGATTCATCGTTATCCCAAGATATCATTTTAATCGGGACGATAATAAAAAATTATTGGTGGTGTTCGATCGTCTATCGGACGATTCGTCGGCCATCGTCGACGAGTGTAAGACAGGCGAGGTAGGGATCCTCTGGGACAGAGGATCCCGTTTCTACAAATATAATACATATACACAATCTCTCTTTCTCCTCTACTTATTTCTTAGTCTTATATTAACTTGACTATCGGATGGACTTGGACATGCATATAGAAGAGAAGAGAAATGTAATCTACATTAAAAAACAAAAAAAAATCATGATCCTTTTATTCAAATAACGACAAAAGTGAAGTAAGGTCAAGGACAACGAATCTTTTTATGATAAACGAATACGTTTACGGAAAGCAAAGACTCTATCAATGACAATAAGCAAAGGCTAAAATGAATGTATCTATATTAGGACAAAATGAAAGCACTTACCATGGTCTCTATCTATTTTCCATGCGAGAAGGATGTCTTCATCAAATTTTATCAAATAAATGTTGTAATTATATGCCCTCTAGGTCTCTACTCGACACGTGTTACTAGTCATAACGAAAATAACTTTCTTTTTAAAAAAAAATTACAAAATTTTAAAACATTAAAAAGTGTTTTCATATTAACATTATACTTGCTTTATTTAATTTTGAGTTTGTCAAAAGGTCGTCGTCAGCTTGCGGTGACCTAACCGCAAACTCTAGGCTAATTTTACGGTGCAAGCTCACAACCGTGAGCTCAGTGTAGATGACATGAAAGCTCGATCAATGGAGAAAGTGAAAGAGTTCACTGGAGACGACATGAGTGCTTGGTGGAAACAAACAAGAATAGGAAGTTCTAGTTCGACCAATTCTAAGTGAATGAAAAATTAAACAAAATCATCAATTGATGCATTGAAAATTCATCCTTTTACCTTTTTGTAATTCTACGAGTAAAATATCACAACTTTCGTATTATTCGATCTTCATATTATTAGTGATTCTAAGGAAACATAACATTAAAAAATAGACGATGATGATGATAATGAAAATATAAGAATAAATTATTAGAATGTGGTTGCACCAACCTAGTGGCATGGTTGAACCAAGTGGGATTAAATGAAAGCAAAACAAGGGGCTTGGATTTAGGGTTTCAAATTGTTTACCAAACTAACCATATATATATATATATATATATATATATATATATATATATATATATATAAAATTGCCAATAATATGAGTATCTTTGGGGTGGAACAAAACAAATGGGGTGACAGTTTGGGAGAATCAAAAAGTCAACCCGCCTAATCGAGTCACTTTTCGCCGAGAGTACAAAGAGATAGTGTGCAAAATGATGAAGGGATTGAATCCCGTGGAAGTTTGAGGAATCATAAGTCATGGAGTTATATCCAAAATAAGTAGACCTCTGGATGAGATCAATCATGTCAAGGGATGAAACACATACGCAATCTTTACGATCAAAAACATTCTAGCAACAAGTATAAGAAATAGAATATCGTCATCTTTGGGTAGATATGGTCTCAAATTAGGATTTATAGTTACACGACTTACCTTGTTAGTTATAACAATTAATATGATGTCTTCAAACTAACAAGCTTATTGGTGTTTTGATCCTATATCTCGAAATCTCGATCGGTAAGTTATCTTACTAGCGACAGGTTAGGCACATAGTAAACATGCCAAGCGATGTCGACAAATGTGAACGATGCTAATTTGAGATACACCAAGAGAAGTTCGACATGCTAAGTGTATAGTCAAAAGAGAGGAAAAGAAAAATTGAAGTATGATGCATTTGATGTTGAAGTTCTTGAATTTAGCTAGAAATTATTCCCTTAACATGTTGACTATTAGAACTCAAATGCTACAAAATTTTAATTGGAAAACTTGTGTTTCCTTGTAGCTATTCCGTTGGACTTCTATGCTTTGGAAAAGTTTTGGAAATTATAAAGTTCTAGAAATTTACTTAAAGAATACCTTTTTTTCTTCAAGTAAATATAATTGAACTGGTAGAAAAAAAATTGTTAATAATAATAATAATTAATTATAGATAAATGGTAAAAAAAATCAAAAAACACCCTTAATTATGAATATATTACGAAAGGATTTTCTCTTTTAAAATGATCAAAAATAGTATTTTATTTATAATTTTCTATCTAAAACAACCCTAAGGTTGAACAGTGTTTTAGTCAAAATTAATAAGATGATCGGTCTAACGTAATATATAATTATTGTTAGAAAAAATAATTATATATTTTTTAAAAAAATCATAAGTGAAATATTATTTTGAGATTTCTTTTAAAAAAATAAAGAATGCTTATAGAAGTCATTTTATTTTATTTTTCAATATATATATATATATATATATATATATATATATATATATATATATATCCTGTCGCGAAGCGAGGTGCAAGTCCCAAGGGCCAGATAGTTGCCCAAGTGCCACGAGCTGCTGCCCTGACGCTGACTCGGCTGTGACTTGCAAGACAACGATCGTTAGCCAACACGCCGGGGAATTTCCCCGATCAAGTCCTCCGACGGTTAAGTCAGTATCCGCAGGAATATTAAGGGAAAGGAAATGATGTAGAGGAGAGTGCGATAGCGCATACCTACGGAATGAGGAGGGGAGGAGCTTATATAGCCGGGGGAACTGATAACCCATGTTCGTGTCAACGAGACAGGGGTATGATACTTGTTAGCTCGTAGGAGAGCACCTAGAGGTACCGCGGCATGGTGTGGGGTGCTCGAGTAGTATGATCGTACCGAGTTAGCGGGATATCCGCGACATATGTCCTAAATGGGTAAGGCTTGTTTACCCCCTGTGGCATTGTCGTACCCGAGATGTCTTGATATGAGGCGGCGCCTGGAAGGACTAGTTCGGAGACCGAATGATAGGTCCAGTGACCGATGGCCGACCGGCGGGTCAGAGTGGCGCGGACCGGGTCAGACGTAGTATAACCGAGTGACACGGAGTACGCCATGGGTCAGGGGTTAGCCGAACTACATCTGTGTTGCCATGTTTCGGGTCTACTGGTTGTCAGATCCATGGGGTGCTGAAGACCGAGACCTCCCGACCTAGCCTTGGGTTGGGAAACTGGACTAGGTGGCCGAGTGGGGAGGCGCTACTTAGGGTCGACCTACCCGATATTCTACCAAGGCCGGTCGGTTAGTACTTCGGTAGGGTTCCTGGCTCGGGAACTCCCCGGGTGAGGCCTTCGTCGGCCCTTCCGCTGGGTTTCCGTGGCGCCAGGCTGGCTAGCTGAGCTGCCCTTAAGCTAGGACGGGATCATAAGCGTCCCCCTTGAGTTTAGTCGAAGGAGGCATCGAGTCCGACTGACTGGACTGCTACTTACTGGAACGAGCCTAGCGCATCTGAGGGGCCTGACTCTTCCTTGCCGACCTAGGTAGTTGCCAGTGTGCGTGCAGCCCGATCGGGTGAACCTGTCATATAACCTTGTCTTTTCTGCTCTCACCCTCGCTACATCCGAGTAGATTCGTATCCTGCGCATTAATTACCGCATTTAACTGTTACACCACGTACGTGCCTTCTGATCATTGCTATCCAAGCAGCGAGGGGTCTGCCGCTTGTCTGGGCGAATGATGGGTGTGCACGTGCGCCACGCCGCCTCGGGGACTCTTTTTGGGCCCAATCGGACGGCTCACGTCCTTTGCCGCCTTTTCCCCGACCCGTCATCGAACGGTTGGCATTACTCCCTGGGTCCTATAAATAGGCCTTTACCCTGCGGCTTTTACCATCATCTTTTTACTCCTGACATCGAATTGTTGTTCTCCTACTCTTTGCTTGGGTTCCGGCGAGGTGCGCGACTCCGTTCGTCTTCTTCGGCGAACTTTTTCTCGGTTAGTCTCTATGGCCTCTTCTTCCCTTCCCTCGCCCCCTGGTATACTACCACCATGTCCGAGCTCGACCATCATGATCTCGAGGAGATCCGAGCTGACTACGACATTCCTCTTGACCATCTTCTTAGATTGCCAACTTCCTCCGACCGGCCTGCGTATCCTCCCCACCATTACATCACCATCTCCCGGGACCATCTGCAAGCCGGAATGCGTTTTCCCATTCACCCCTTGATTGCCTCCGTTTGTCGCTACTTTCGTATCTGTCTATCTCAGCTGGCTCTGAATGCCATCCGACTCCTCTACGGGTCAACTATCATTTTTTACTCTGTACCAAATTCCCCTACGCCCTGAGATTTTTTATTACTTCTTCTACCGAAAAAAAAGAGTCGGGTGACTTCTTTTTCCAAGCCCGATCTCACACTTCCTTCCTGTCGAAACTTCTGACCTCTAATAAGGGTTGGAATGAGCGATATGTCTATATCCGCCGCGTCCCGACCTCGATCTGGCCGGTTGGATGGGTAGTAAACTTTCCTTCTCCCCCCCCTCTCCATAAGAACTACCAATCCTCCCCCCTTTACCTCTCAGCCCTTTCCAAGATAGGGGGTCGACACTTCCATGGGGGGCATTTGCTGCGCGAGGACATTCTGTACGTGTTCGGGCACAGTTCGGTGTCATTTCGCTGACCTGCCTCACTCGGTAAGTTCCTTGTTATGTTCTTCTGCATTTTTAGGACTACTATTCGTTGTTTTCTGTCCTCTTACGGCTGCCTGAACGTTTCTTGTTTTGCAGCCAATATGATGCTATCGGCGGCTCCAAAGGAGGGCTATGGCCTGGATGACGCCGAGCTAGAGGCTCGCGTGGTCGAGCAGCTAGCTCAGCGGGAGGCGGCTCTCCCGGGCACTGACGTAGCGTGCTGTGCCCCTTCCATACCTACGCCAAATTTGATCCTGTTGCGAAACGAGGTGAAAGTCCCAACGGCCAGATGATTGCTCGAGTGCTACGAGCTGCTGACCTGGCGCCGACTCGGCTGTTACCTGTGAGACAGCGAACGTTAGCCAACCCGTCAGGGAATTTCCCCGGTCAAACCCTCCGACGGTCAAGTCAGTATCCACATGGAATATGAAGGGAAATGAAATGCTGTAGAGAAGAGTGCGATAGCGCATTCCTGCGAAATGAGGAGGGGAGGGTTTTATATAACCGGGGGAGCTGACAATCCCTGTCCATGTCGACGAGACAGGGGTATGGTACTTGTCAGCTCGTAGGAGAGCACCTAGAGGTACCGCAACATGACGCGGGATGCTCGGGTAGTACGGTAGTACCGAGTTAGCGGGATATCCGCGACATATGTCTTGAATGGGTAAGGCTCGTGTTACTCCCTGCGGCATGGTCGTACCCGAGATGTCTTGATATGAGGCAGCGCCTGGAAGGTCTGGTTCGGAGACCGATGGTCGACCGGTGGGTTCGAGTGGCACGGACCGGGTCAGAGGTAGTATAGCCGAGTGACACGGAGTACGCCATGGGTCAGGGGTTAGCCGAGCTACATCTGTGTTGCCATGTTTCCGGTTTACTGGTTGTCAGATCCATGGGGTGCTGAAGACCGAGACCTCCCGACCTAGCCCTGGGTTGGGAAACTGGACTAGGTGGCCGAGCGGGGAGGCGCTACTCGGGGTCGATCTGCCCGATCTTCTACCAGGGCCAGTCGGTTAGTGCTTTGGTAGGGTTCCTGGCTTGGGAACTCCCTAGGTGAGGCCTTCGTCGACCCTTCCACACACTAGACACCTTGGATAACATAGACATATGTGTGTGTATATACATATCTTGCACTACACTGCGTTCATCTGAGGGTGAGCTCCCATGTGGTAGGAGCACCCACATGGGTAAGCGACCCTTAGTCACACACAACGTTGTATATACAAGATGGGATTTTTTTTTAGAGCTCAGGTTTTAGGATATAATATTGGATATAATATTTAAGCTAAAGAAATTAAAAAATATATCAAAAAAATTACACTTCGTACTCACAAATTTACTCTTAAATTAAAATAAAATTTTTCTCTTCTCTTTTATTTGATTGCATGCAGCAATCAAAGATTAACACAAAAGTAATGTTGGTATTTGAAAATCAATGCAAGTTAAAAAACCAGCACTAGATGATATTCTAAAATCAACACCACTTTAAAGACCAGTACCACCATGTCTCAGCACCAAGAAGGTCAATACCACCACTTGATGTTGGTCTCAGCACCAATTGGTGCTGGTCTTCTAAGACCATCACCAAGTGGTCTAAGATTAGCATAAGGACCCGCACCAATTGGTGTTGGTCTTAGAAGACCAATTGATGCAGGTCTTTAAGGACCAACACCAACATTAGCGGGTGATGTTGGTTTTAAATTTAGTATTAGTCTTTAAAAATTAGCACCATATTGATATTGATTTTTAAAGATGAGTACCACCTTGGTATTGTTTTTTAGAAAACACATTGATGCTCTCTCTCTATGCATCATTGTTGAATTTTAAAAATCAACACCAAGATAATGCTTCTTTAAAAATCAACATCGCCTTAGTGTTGATTTTTATGGTGTTGGTTTTGAAAGACCAGTACCAAAGTGGTGCGCTTGGTGTTGGTCTTTACCACCTTAATGTTGGTCTTTAAAAACTAGCAACACAGTGGTGGTTGATTATTTAAGTTGTGATGTTGATTTTTAAAAACTAGTATTACACTGATTATTGCATGCAATCAGGAAAGAGAAAAAAGTTGTTCCATGCAACGATGAGAGAATTTTTCCCTCGGGTTCAGGTTTTCCTCATGGGTTATAGTGTTCAAGATAAAGAAATTTAGATGCTCACGTGGTATATTATATGTATTTAGCGTTTAAAATTTTAGGATTTAGGAATCGAATTATAGTGGATTTAAGTCAATAATATTTTTTCTCAGGGTTGATGTTTTCCTCTTGGGTTATAATGTTCAAGAGAATAAATTTTAGATGCTAATGAAGTATATTATAATATTAAGGAATTATTTATTAATTTTTTAAAAAAAACTACCTAGGCGCTTGGGATAGGGGTGCACAACAATCCACAATGGACGATCCGTAACATATCTCCTATATATATATATATATATATATATATATATATATATATATATATATATATATATATATATATATATATATTATATATATATATATATATATTTGCTCTATTGCAGACATGTCGTCGTATACCCGTGTGCATCAGACTCAAGACGTCTTCTATTGCATGGATGATGCCTCAAGCCATTTTTTATTTATTATTTTTTATGAGTGAAGGCGCCTCCAATACAATTGGAGGTGGTTTAATCCATTCAGTATTTTTTTAGTTTATTATATATATTTAGGATTTTAAATTTTAAGATTTAGAAGTTGAGTTATAGTAGGCTTAAACAATAAGATTTTCCCTTCCCTTTTGGGTTATAATGTTCCAAATTGAAAATTTTAGATGCTAACAGAGTATAATATATGTATTTAAGGTTTTAGATTTTAAGATTTAAGGGTGGATTATAGTAGATTTAAACTAATAAGATTAAGATCTTGATGTGGTGCTCCCTCCATCATGATCTTGATGCAACCTCACATACTCAAATTTCTTCAAATAATACTCAATATACATCAATTCATACTTAAATTTTTCTATACATTGAAACAATATATACTCAAAAATTTTAAAATAATACTTAAATTTCTTAAATTAGTACTTAATCTCAAACAATTTATATTCAAATCTATACAATGTATATTGAATTTTTACTCTTTTATATTTCTTTTATATCGATAAAAAAATAACATACAAAATCATCTTGTCAATTCCACCGTGGAGTGCATGCAAAGATTTTATCAAGTGGTGACTATATGCAAAAGTCAAGTTTAGTTTGGAGAATTTTCACACATTTTCTCAAAAAATTAACAAATTGATCTGAGAAATTTATTTATTTATTTATTTATAAAAAAAAAACATGATTTGAAGGTGCCTAGTTCCATCACATTCAGGCGCGCACGACGATTCCGTGTGTGAATAAGTGCGCAATTGCAAGCAACCGGATCATTTTCAAACACTCGCACACTCAGTTACGCACGGGAGAGTCGAGGGAAAATGTTAGATTTACCCTACCCCACCGTGTAAGACTCGGGTTGGTCGGTCCCACCCATTCGGAAATCTTAATGGAAGATCCTTCCCTCTCCCTCTCCCTCTCCCTCTCCCTTCACCTTCCCTTTCCATTTCTCTTACCCTTTCCCTCCTCACCCACCCAAAACAAACCACAATGCCTAACTCTAATTAATTGACCCTCCTCTCTCAATTAAACCACAGCACAGCACAGTTTCTTCTTCTTCTTCCTCTGCTTCCTCTGCTTCGCTTCTTGTTCATGGATTCTACCAACAGCGCTAGCAACCAGACGTCGACCAGCGCCGACAACGACGACTTCGACGACGAAGACGACGTCCACTCCCAAGCTCATCATCTCTCTCCCTTCTACACCTTCCAGCCGTCGACGGTCAGCATCGCTTCCTCATCCTCCATTTTCGACGCCTTCTCGCCTTACATCACCCCCTTCCCCTTCCCCCTGCCGCCGCCGCCGCCTGACGCCGCGCTTCTCTCCCTCGACGCAGCCAGCTGGAACTCTCCCGCGACTGCGGCGGCCGCTGCTCCTCTTTCGCCTCCTCCGCACCCGCCGTTCTCCGTGCCGGCGCCCGCCGCCGCCGCCGCTCCATCGCAACCGCCGCCGCGAGGGCCCAGGAAGCGCGCCAGAGCGTCGCGGCGGGCTCCGACCACCGTGATCAACACCGAGACCTCCAACTTCCGCGCCATGGTCCAGCAGTTCACCGGATTCCCCACTCCCCCCTTCGCCGCCGCTCCCTTCGCTGCGCGCCCTCGCCTCGACCTCTTCGGCTCGACCGCGGCGGCCGGCGTCGTTCCCCCTTTCCTCCTCCGGCCCTCCGTCCACAAGATGATCCCCTCCCCGCCCTCCTCCTCCTCCTCCACCTCCTCCTCTTCCTCCTCCTCTGCCTCCGCCTCCCTCATCGACCGCGCCATCGCCCGGAGCCACCTCCGGCCCGCGACCATCGGTGCAACGCCCGATCCCTCCAACCCCATCCCTCCAAAATATAACGACCACGACAAGTTCAACCTCTCGCTCTTCGACGGCCACATGCAACGACCAGGAGAAGCCTCCTTCTCCTGTCCGCCGTTCCTCCAGCCTCCTCAACCACAAATGGCGGCGCCGCCGAATTTCCCCTCCCACAGCGCCGCCATGAATCCCCGATGGCACGTGGAAGACCAAGAAAGCGATCAACAGATCCCGGAGCCAGCTCGATCCAAGTTCCAATTCACAAACTTCCACAACAACCAGAGTTAGCCATCACTCAGAATCATATCACAATCGAAGGAACAAGAACAAGAAGATAAAAAAAGGTTTGAGCGTGTTGTGTTTACAACGGCTGCCAACTCCACTCACTCATCCCCTCCATCAATCATCATCACCATCACGGTTGGTAAACGCCTTGATTACTCGCCATTTTTATATTGCAAAAGAGGACTCTCAATCTACTTCTTGTATTAATTCTCTGTTTGATCATATATCCAAATTGATACTTCACCATCTCCATCTAGTAAACACACTTTAATTAATTAGGTGACTTGTTCTATTAATTAATTTGAAAATGACTAAGCTCATTCATTGTGTATTTAGTGGTAGTTAAACATAAACATAATCATTAATATATTCATTAAAGCCTTTCATAATTAGAATTGATTAACCGATTGGTGATACATAAAGGGTTGCCTTTGGCATTAATTAACACATTCAATAGTCTTCTTATTGAGAAAGAATGAAAGATTCATCATCAATTTTCTCAATTGCCTTTAAGAGGTTCATTAATGTTCTCATTGTGAAAATAATTTATATATCTTTGTAATTATTTTGCTTAAAATAATGTATATTTACAATTACTATAAATGTCGCAAGAGGTTTAACATTTTGTAATTAGCAATTACTATTTAATTAATATTTTTCAATTTAAAACTCTCATTGTCCAACCCATTCTTTCACATGAGAAGGAAAGGTATAATCTTAATTAGGGTATCTAACTTTGTTTTACATAAAATATCATAGTCTTTCACATAATCGTATTATGTTTTTAACCAAATTATTAATCTGTTCGATGAATCAACCCATGAAAGTGAAGCCATACGTGTTTACAAGACTATTGTGGAGGAACAAGAAGACAGTTAGAGATGAATAGTCTTATAATTTGTAACTCAATTTTTTTGCTAGCGTTTTTAGCAAAGATATATATTAATTAAACAAAATAATTAATATATAAATTAAAGGGAACACGAAGAGTTATTTGATATAACATGATGGTTGTTAATCCAAGATGTTGAAATGCACATTAAGTAGCTCCTTTTACGACAATGGTCGGAGGCGGATTAGCCTTTTACAACGCTTGAGTACGCAAACTTCTAAGTACGAATTAAGAAATGAAATACATTGTGTTATTTGAACATAGAGAACAAGGTCTCTATTTATATCCTATTGATCGAAATGACTATTTATTGATATGTCACTTCTAGTGCGCCTAGACTAGGTCGAGGTCGATTCACTTGTTGACGGTTGCCCAATGGCTTCGGATGAGTTTGGGCATTCCGGGCACCTGGAGTCTGTTGGCGTGACTTCTATGCTGATCCATTTTGGCAACGACTCTGTTGACGTGGCCACCCTTTCTAGGGGCCTGAAATGGATCGGAGCACATGAAATCCAGGCACTTGGAACCGATCCAGGTGCTTGGAATAGTCATTTCTTCATTCCGATTGCTTGGGTGATCTCCGAATATCCAGAGAATTGAGTACACCTGAATTCCTCTGTCTTTCTTCTTGAGCTTCTTCCCTTGCTTTTTGTCCCTAGAATGCGCCGCACATGTCTTTTTCTTTCCACCGATGTATTCTTCTGCAACTCCTAGATCATCCATCGGATGCACTAAGTTCGTCGACTTCCTTTCCGTGTCATCCCTCTCGTTCGTTGTGTTTTCTGCTCGATTTCTTGTGTTCTAAAGTTCTTGCAAACTTAGAATAAGACATCAAATATACATAGGATAGGATCTAACTTAATTGACCAATATTAAAACTACCCAAAGCACTTACAGATTATTTGTCAAATCGGTATCACAACTAAAGTTCATGGATTTATTCGTCGCGTTAAAAGTGTATGATTTCTCCTTAATTTGTTAGAAGGTCTTTAGATTAATGATTTACTCTTTGACTCGCAGATATTATAATAGTTACATATTTTCAAGTTCGGTAGGCTCGTGAAGCTAATTAATTAATTGAAGTATGTTTAGTTTCTACCTTGATGACGACACAACAACATCAAGTTGAAAGACCATCAAAAGCCCCCGGAGCTATGGTGAAACGATAGGATAATTAGTTGTTAATCCAAATGAGACACGAACTCTGGGACGCTGGACTTCTAGACTGCCCACCGCGAGCGCTTCCCGATTTACCCTAGTGACCGGTGGAAAACTTCCGTGGGACTGGGCCAGTCATCCCAGGTTCAATTTATCTGCTGTCTGATTCATCATTTTTTTTTAAAGACCATCAAAAGACCAATCAATACAATATAATTGTATATATCATTTTGAATTTATTTTAGATAGTTTTATGTAAAGATAAATTAGGTAAGAGTTTGTTGCCGAAGAGCTATGTTAGTAAAACGGTTTAAAACTCAACTAATGAAATGCTAAGCGGTAAGGCGAGCTCGAAGGATTTAGGTCTGACCATTGTGTCTCTTGGCATTGTAGGGTGAACCGAGACATCTTAGGCGCCAAGCTTTTTAGTTAAAGGTAGGTTGACCAAATGACTTGATAGATCAATCTAATGGAAGATCTTAGGTGCCTAATTTTCTATTTTGAAGATGGAGACCTAGAATCTTGGTAGGTCAACCTCCAGGTAGATGCCAAGAGTCAAACCTTTTGTTTGAAGATAACTCAACCTAGCTTTAATTTTCATAAGTTGACCTGTCTATATCCTCAAAAACAAACTTTACATTTGAAAGTAAATCGACCTAGCCTTTGGTTAGGTCAAACCTATGCAATAAGATTGCAATTTTGGATTCCAATGGCCATAAATAAATGTTTAGGGCAACTTAATTATTAATTTGCGTAGGTCGAGATAAATTATTTTGCACTATTTAAAGGGGCGGCTATATATTAGAACCTGAGGCAGCCACACCCCTCTCTTCTTATTTTTAATAACATTATTTTTATATAAAATTTTTTTATTTTTTTGTATATATATTATTTGACCCCTTTAAAAAAAATGCGTAATTGATCTAACCCCCGGGGCATGATTGAGTTGGCTACTGTGGGGCAAATATTGCTATAATGGATAAGGATTTGAATTTCTACAAAGTAGAGAAAAATATCCTCCCCCATAATAGTTCAACTGTAGCTTCCCGATTTACCTACTCACGGATGACTGTGTGATCATTTAGGTAGCGGATTCTATCTTTTGCCAGAATGTGTAGTTGAACTAATGGTAAGCTTTATTTTTTTTAACTCACGTATCGAGTTCGAATCTTTTGAATAACTAAATATTTTTTTTCATATTTATTTTTCACATTTCAACTAAATATATATTATGCATATCTTTGAAGGTTTGGGAGGTCATATTATATAATATCTTTAATAATTATTTTTATCACTCAATATACGGTTCTCCATACCTAAAATCTTAAATCATATTATATAATATCTTTAACTCATCATATAAAAGGGTCTTGATTGTCACTTGACACAACAACTAACACGAAAAATAAATTGTTTCATACTTAAAGTTAATATGATTGTATCAAAGACAAGCAAAAGAGCTTGCAATCTTCAATTCAAGACTAGCTTCTTGCTTAGATCAAAAGCTATCTTGGGGAATATTATTTTTATTTAATGTTTAATTTTTATCTCTAGGATGAGATTAGAAGAGTTATTTTTACTCGATTATACTTTTGTTTGAATAAAGTGTGAGTCATATTTTTTATTCTCTCTTAATCTAATCGTAGTGTCCATATTAATGATAAGAGAAATAATACGTAGCATGAATTTATAGCATAAAATCTAATATGAATGACGTGACATTTTTTATATACGCATTCGATTGCCACTTAGACACCAACGGTGACCTTCGGCCGCTGTTCCGAATCAAACTATATCCTGGAGGACATAGTGAACCCATTGAGGATTGCTATAATTAGAGTGTCATGTCATTTATATTGAGTTTTATGTTATAAATTCATGTTGCATATTCATTTTCTAATAATAAATATGAACTTGTAGATAATAGTCGAGGAAGCTTTAGACCTATGAGGCATTCGTAGACTTCTTAAGCACAATTACAAATGAAAAGGTCGAGTTGAATAATTAGATATTTTTAAAGCAAAATAATAAGTTAGTAAGGCAAAAATGTTTTCCGCGCTATGATTTAATAATATCATTTTTTTTTTTTAGTTGACACTAGTTAACCCAGGGTGATCAATTCTTTTATAAATTGTGAATGAGATTATGTTGTATGATACATAAAAAATATTTTGACAATGGAAATGTGGAGTTCTATCTCTCGCATTGATACACATGCTTTTATAATGTATAGGATCCTCCACTTCATCATCATAAGATTAACCTAATCCAGGGATATCACAATAACAGTGTGACAAATGGATCAAGCAGCCAAATTTATAGTCACCAACAAATGAGACAACTGATATCTAGGAACTCGTACAGCATGCCTTGTTCTTCGGTATCTCCTGAGCTAGCCCAGGTACGATGATCTTCTTACCGGGCAGCGTGGGCATGCCATTGCTGTTGTGTGGCTCTGAAGTTAAGTTTTTCTTGTTCACAATGCTGAAGATCTCCGTGAACACTGTTTGGAAGGCATTCTCAACGTTGGTTGCTTGGAGCGCTGATGTTTCTAGGAAGAAGAGGTTTTCCTTCTGAGCAAATTCTAGGGCGTCGTCCTTGGTTACATCTTGCCGGTCCTCGAGATCACTTTTGTTGCCGACTAACATGATCACGACGTTCCTGTCGGAGTGGCTACGCAGCTCCTCGAGCCACCGGGGAATGTGATCACAGCTTTGACGCCTTGTAATATCATAGACCAACAAAGCCCCAACTGCACCTCTGTAGTATGCGCTAGGTACAGCTCTATATCTGAAAATTTTATCAGCCAATGTTCATCAGATTCCAGCTCAAGTAAAGCGAGCAAACAGATGAAGTCAATTTAATTAACTAAAATTGAATTGATTAAATTTACTTTAACTGAAACTGATCTAAATCAGAATTTAATTAATATTAATATTAAAATTATTTAATTAAATTGCTAGATCCAGCTCGAAAACAGCTGAACGTAAATGGTGCAGAAAAGTAACATATGGAGTGTTATGATGGGAAGAATATTTAGCTGGATATAGAGGACATGCAAAAGTTTGCACCAATTGCCCTACTAATGTCAAAATAGCATGATAGTACATCTAAGTTATATAGAAAATTCGATTCCGATGGTAAAAGTATAGAATAATAGAAAGTAAAAAAATTTCAAAGAAAATCCTAGAAAAAGAGGGATGAGATGATCTGGACTGACATCTTCTAGCCACATCCCTTGCTCCACTTCAGTATGCATTAAAGAGCTAAAAGAATCACAAGGGGAGGAGCAGAGAAGAGAATCTTGATTGTAAAGAAGTACTAGTGTGTGAATTTAATGGTGATCAATAACCTCAAGGGCATATTGATCAAATGTTTCTAAGAACACAAAAATCCTGGTTGAAGGATTCAACTTGTGTTGGAAATGCTATTGGTAAATAATTTTTTACAATCATATTTCTTTTCATACTGCAGATGATCTATATTTTGTAGTATGGTAAATGTGATTTAAGAAGGTCTAGGAATCCCTCCTATTAGGGAAGAGATGGGGAGATAAAATATTGAAAAAAGTCGTGGATGAAATAAAAAGTTCAGTAGTCTGGTTACATGAACCACTAATGATGGGAATAGCATAATTAATTTTTGTGGTGAAAGTAATATCAATCATTACTGATAACAAAAATTTTAAAACAGGATGGTAGATTATTGATGAAAAAATATCTATATTGGACTCTTTTTGCAGTATGTTGAATTGATACTCTAAAAAGTATTTCTAAAGGAGATAATAGAAGACTACTACTCAAGCACAAGGTATTTCATTTTTTATCACTATCATATAGCCAATATAAATTGCACAAGACAATATATGAATGGAAAAGAGCTGCTTAGACCTGGTATTACTAAATTTTAGGCATTAAACAGAATGTGGGTCTGATGAACACTAGACTGGATAATATATGTGATTAGGCATGAAAGAAACAATTGCAATACAAAAAAATTGTCACAACATTTCACATGTTTTTTTAAGAAGAATTACAAGTTGCATATACATATTTGAATCTTTGATGAAACTTTTAAGATTAGTGCATAGTGATAAAAAAGTACAAATAAAATTAGAAAACTGTCATAGACAACTACAAAATTATAGATTGATAAGAAAGCAACTAATTTGTTAATTCAATTTTATTTTAAATTCATAATTTTAAAATATTTGTTTCATATAGGTTGATCATATCAGCAATGAATTTATGTCCTTAATCCAGTAAAAATGGTGAAGGTGAAAACATTGATAACACTAAGTAGAATTTTATAATATGTGAATCAGAAAAATATTTTTTTAATAGAAAATTAATTTCATTACTTTTTTCCAGGAGATTGATAGTTTAGATATGATATATGAATAAAATAATTGTCTAAATTTAACATTATTACCTTAATAATAACACCTCTCAGAGTGAAAGACAATAGATGACATGTGATTTAATTTATACAAGACAAAGAAACAACTAGACATCTAAAAAATTAGAGAATTGATCTTAACCCATTACAATACGAGCCTCTGAGAGATATGTTAGAAGAACTGAGAGATATGTACACCACCATCCTATCTGCCTTCCTATGACACCAAATTGCTCATCTTCCTCACCTTGAGCTCTCTTCCTCTCAAAATCGCAAGACTCCAATCCAAATCTAGATCTAAACCTTTTTTTGTCACCAACAATCAATGACCAAATGCCCGAACATCCCACTGCCTACCCTTGTAAGATTCCCCAGAGGAAATAAGACAACCCAACCAAATGGAGTAATTTCGCTTCAATTCCACCAATTTATATAGTATCTCAGACAATTACCAATGGCTAATCACGAACTGTATAAATTTATCCATGATTAATCAAGGCTTCTCAAATCTCAGAGAGGGGTGTTCAATTTCTCACTTCCAACTCAGCCGATCCATAGCAAGATTAGAGGAGTTTGCCATCCACGATTCAAATGTTATTGTGCTATTCACAGACCATATAAACATAGACAAAATGATGGTACGGAACAAGAGATAGGGCAAATATCATCATCTAATAAATACAATCTACCAAAGAACACAATATTAATATGACCTCCTCACCTCCTGAAAAAGCTATGGGATCTAAAACTCCTACCATTCACTCTATTTATACCATCATCCCCCAAAATAAATACGTAACTTGTTCATTTCGCCGCCCACACTTCATTGTGATTGCAACCAAAGAAACCAAATTCCATAGCGTAAGAGATAAAAATGGAAACAAGTAGCCAAAACTGTTAAATGACAGAATCACACAGCAAAACAAGATCTAAGCAGCTCGTACGACAAAAAGTAAGATGCAGGGCTCAGAGCTGAGTAAATAAAGTGGCACCTCTCTTGGCCGGCGGTGTCCCAGATCTGGGTCTTGACGCTCTTGTGCTGGATGACGAGGGTCCGCGTCTGGAACTCCACCCCGATGGTGGCCTTGGAGTCTAGCGCGAACTCGTTCCGCGCGAACCGCGCCAGCATCTGCGACTTCCCCACCGCCGAGTCGCCGATCAGCACCACCTTGAACACGTAGTCGATCTTGTCGCTTCCGCCGCCGCCCATTCCCTCCTCCGACCTCTCACTCGCGCTGCGACTTGTTACCCTGAGGAGCGAGCACCGGAGGTGAGTCGATGCCCCACTCCTCGATGGCTCGCCTCAGTGAACGAGGAAGCCGAAGGGGCCGGAACAAGTGATATATACAAAGAGTAATGGCACGGACAATGAATTTGCAACGTGAAATTCAACACGATGTGATATTTTTTATATACTTATTTGATTGTGACTTGAACATTAATGGCAACATCCGGCCGTCACCCTAACGGCGACCTCCGGTCATCACCCCGAACTAAACTATACTTAGGGAGGCATAATGAACTCGTCGTGGATCGCTATAATTAGAATGTCACATTATTTATATTATGTTTCATGTTATAAATTCACGTTGCATATTATTTTTCATATATAAATCAGGGCGCTCTCTTCGAGTCTGCTTCACTATCAGTGAGACGGTAAGCGGTACGTTACTTTCCTGCTGAGATATTGGGCCAAATAGTAAATGAATCTGCAATGACCGATCCGGCTCCATGAAAATTTCTCATGATCACCAGGATAAATCGAAAAATGCTCGTAGTTGACGATCTAGAAGTCCTGCATCTCCGGGATGACCGATCCGGCCTCATGAAATTTTTTTATCGATTATCAGGATAAATTGGAACCGTTCGCAATGGATGATCTAAAAATCTAGTATCCCAGAATTCACGTCCCATTTAAAAGAAAATTTTTTACAAAATACATCTTAGCTAGATATTGAATTGCGAATGTCTAAGATAACGATTAGTCACTTTATCGTTACACCATTACACCATGAGGTCCGGCTACTTTCCTGCTGAGAGTTCAGTACCTAAGAGCTTGTAGTAGGGATGACAATTTCACCCGAATCCGATGGAGGATCCGACATCCGACCCGAATGGAGGAGGATATGGAGGGACTATCAACACTACAAAAATAACATGGAATAGCGACGGCAATAATCCGTCGCTATTCCGTCGCAAAACGCAAATAGCGACGGAATTGCCGCCGTCGGCTGAGAAACCGTCGCAGAGCTTGTTAGCGACGGAGATTTTGTGATCGCCGTCGCTATATTAGCGACGGCCATTTAACCCCCCCCCCCATCGCAAACACCCCAAAAGTGGCTGGGGAAATAGTAGCGACGGATGGTCAAATATCTATCGCAAACGGTATGGGGTAGCGACGGATATGGTCAAAGGCCGTCGCTAATATATCGTAATAGCGACGGATACGGTTAAAATCCGTCGCTATTACATCGTTTTAGCGACGGAAAAGTCAAATATCCGTCGCAATTTGCGACGGATTTTTGAAATTATCCGTCGCTAAACCTGGAAATTTTTACCAGACAGTATTTGTTTCTTCGACTTTCCATAGATACATCAATAACATATACAAATATGAAACAGGAATATATATTTCAACATCCAAAATTCACAATTACAATCCAAACATTCACAATTACAATTCAAACATTCAGAACAACCCAAATATTCACAATTACAATCCAAACATTTATAACAATCCAAACATTTACAACAATCCAAATTTTTGTTTCGAATTCAATTAGTTCGAAACATTCATTTCGAAATGTGTAGATTCAATCCACTATTCATTCCAAAGTTTAATTTCCAAACTTTTACAATTGGAACTTTGAAACAAGAGGAAACTTATACAATCTAAACTTTCCAATCCAAAAAAGAGTAAACATATGATGTATCCAATGTAACAGAGTAAACATATGTATCAAAACTTATACACTTTTCAAGCAAGTAAATGTATATATGAAAAGAAAGTAAACATATATCAAAAATCAGAGTTTCGTAGAGAATCATTACGTACATGAATATCAGAGTGAATAATGGATGGAAAGAAAAAATATTCCTGCAAAATAGAAGATAAAACAATAAGAAAGCAATCCAATACAGAAATAAATATGAATTGATAACAATAAGAAATAACAAATGAAGTAAGCATATATAATAAAAGATAACTCGATCTAATAGAAGAAAAACAATAAATAGAAGATAACTCTAATAATATGAAATATGTAAATGAAAACTCCCAACTATACCGGAGCAAGAGAAGAAATATTAAATATGTATTAAATATGTAACTCTAATACCTTTCAAGCAAGAGGAGAAATCTGAACTCAACTCTGATAATGTAGAATCTGTAAACATAAATGGAGTAATAAGAAAATAAGTTATTATGGATATAATAACTTAATACATTGTTACTGAAAAAAAAATGGGGGAAAAATTGATCATACCACTATAATAGCTCTACTCCTCTGTGGGATGCTCAGGATCCTGTGTATCCTGAGACTCAAAACGATGGGCGGGAGCGGGAGCGGCTGACATCTGTGTATCCGGAGCGTCAAAACGAGGGGCGGGAATGGCTGGCATCTGTGTCATGGGCGATAGATGCGCTGCAAAAGCTCGCATGTGACGTAATATCTCGTCAGTATGTGCCTGGCGAGCCCGCAAATCTCTCAACTCAGCATCCCTCGCTGCTTCCCTCTGAGCCCACTCTGCGCTCGTCTTAGCCCATTCTGCGTCCCTCCCGGCACACGTCTCCTCTATCGACGTGAGTCGAGTCCGCAGGGCTTCATTTTCCTCCCGCAAATGACGAACCTCACTAGAGGTAGAGGAGGAGGATGGTGGACGCCCCCTAACCCCTGGAGCTCTCATCTGATCATATGTAACCTTTGCCTGAGAGCCCAGGCCGTAGCAGGCGGTCTTCCTCTTCCCACCGACGACCTCAAAATAAATCCTATTCACATTGTCGGTCGAAAGAGGCTGTGCATCCTCCCCCTCTGCAGCAGGCTGAGACGCCTGTGCCTCAGAAACTCTAGTGGTCATTGATTCCTGTGAAATAAAAATTTAATTAGTCTATATAAAATGTTAAAACAAGTAAAATATAATTAATATACTTACATTGATAGATAGGGAGCGACGATCGACAAAAGACCCATCTTTTTTCTTGTGGGTCTTGCTGAATAACTCCCAACTAGTGGGAGGTCTCTGTAGCTCAGCAGCCTGTATACACAATATAATGTTTAAATATATCCACAAAAACATACTAAATACTTTTAATAACCAAAATAAAAAGTACTTACCAAATTACTGGCATGCTGGATAATGGAACGGGATCCAGCAGTGTGCTTCGTCGATCCCGTGCTGGGCCCAGCAACCTCTGAATTGCGATTGCCTCGAGCAATCGCAGCATTCTCTTTCCAGTGCTGGTCATCCCAGGCAGCTCGCCATGCTGCCCAAATTGGCTCAGGGACCTCTGTAGGCCTATCAGCCTTCTTTCTCCATTTGTAGAGCATGTCCCTGTACAATTTGGAGCAGTAGGCATTCCAGGTCTTCTTAAATTGCTCCTCCGCACCCTCCTCCCAGGTGTACCTTTTCTGATGGAAAGAAAAAATTTATATGGTTAGTATGAAAATAAGTTATAATATCAAATTAAATATACATGTAAAATACTTACTAAAAACTCTCCATAATAGAATGATTTCAAATCATTCTCAATATGACCCCATGTCGTCGTAGGTGACAGTCTTTCTTTAAATTTTTTAGATATATAAGATGAGACCTGATGCCCATCTGGCATGAAACTGTAGGAAAAAATAAAATATATTAGCAAATTCTGTAAGAAAATATATACGAAGAATAGGTATACCTGTCACCGGCGACTGTAAGTATAATCCGCTGATCTCGGGGTGCTGACATGGTACCTGATTAGACAAAAAGTTTAGCTAAATAAGCAGAATAGGTAAAACATGCAAATGAGACATGTTAGAGACAAATGGAAACGTGCACTAATGAAGAATGTTCAATACAAGCAGAATGATCTAAATAAAGCTAGCAAATGGATAATCAAGCATCGTATAAACATGTTTAATACAAGCAGCATGATCTATATTAACAACTCATCTTAATACAAACTCTGATTAGTTAATATTGTTCAATACATCTAACTCATCCTAATCTGATGGAACTAAATTGACATGTAAGTTTTCATCGCTTGAATCCGTTGATACATTGACCTCCTCACTGCTAGATATTTCACCATCATCAATTTCCTCGTCAGAGACATTCTCATCTATAAGTAATTGAGATACTGATTGTATTTCTGAATCAACTGAGTTGATTATAACTTCTTCATTCTGATAAGCATCGGAGTTTTGGCTAGTGATCGTATTTGGCATTTCAATTGTTGACCTAGGCTTCATTTGACATACAGCAAGCCATTCATTAGGGCGTGTTCTCTTAGTTGGGTACTCCAAATAAAATACTTGACCAGCTTGCACTGCAAAAATGAATGGTTCGAACTTGTTGAATCTTTTGCTTGAATTAACCTCAACTAAATTGTATAACCGATGTTTCCTTGTGCCCGTCCTTGGTGTTGGATCATACCAAGAACACCTGAATAGTACACATCTTTTGAAAGGCAACGCTGGGTATTCAACTTCGATAATTTCCTCTAGCTTGCCATAATAGTCAAATTCATTATCATTATTGTTTGTTGATCCTTTGACACTGATGCCAGAATTATACGTTAGCATCCCTGAATCACGTTGCCTCACATGAAATCTGTATCCATTCACATAATAGCCCGAGTAGACTGTCACAGTACGAAGAGGTCCAAATGCGAGATTTTTAATTCTGTCGTCTGCTATATTTGAAATTCTGTCATCATTGACCTATAATAGTGGTGGGTGAACTTATTAGATTAATAAGTAATCAAGAATTGTTAAAAAAAATTACATATTAACTCACTTACATATATTTGAAACCAAAATGCAAATTCTTCTTCTATCTTTTGATCTACCTCATTTGCACTTATCGATGGATTTTGAATGTACAACTGTTCTTGGTATAACCTGACATATAAGTTCATTTGATATCATACTAGAATTTTGATTATATCATTTGATATTAATTTCATTACAACATGAGATAATACCTTAGGTATGGTTTGACATCTTCACAGTTTAAGAGGATATATGTCCTGGCGGCATGATATTCTCTGTCATTTAACCGTCTAGATAGAGTTGAACCCATTGCTCTTCCAGGATACTTGAAGATAGAAAGAATGTCTGGGTCAACTGATGGAATGTCATCTTGATTGCGTGGATGTCTGGTTTTCACATTTTCAGCAAAGTAATAGGAGCAAAATGAACTTGCTTCTTCAACCAGATATGCATTACATATTGATCCCTCAACTCTTGCTTTATTACGCACATTATTCTTTAATTTTCTAAGAAACCTTTCAAAGGGATACATCCATCTGTATTGTACAGGACCACCAACCTGTGCCTCACTAGGTAAATGAATAGACAAATGCTCCATTGAATCAAAAAAGCTTGGTGGAAATATTCGCTCAAGCTTACATAGTATTAAAGGAATCTCTGTCTGAAGGCGTAACATTTCTGCTGCCGTAACAACTCTGGAAGTCAGAATTTTGAAAAAAAAAACTTAATTCTGTAAGTGCTTGCCAAACATTATTCGGAAGTAAATCTTGGAAAGCTATTGGAATTAATCTTTGCATGAACACATGACAATCATGACTCTTCATTCCAACCATTTTAGATCTATTGGTATCCACACAACGAGACATATTAGAGGCATATCCATCTGGGAATTTTATGTTTTTCAACCAAGAACATAATGCTTGCTTACTTTCTTTGTCCAATGTATAACAAGCCTTGGGATATTTACCAGTTGTTTCATTCTGATGCAACTCAGGCCTACTAACTAATTGTTTCAATTGTTCACGAGATTTTGTTGTATCTTTTGTTTTCCCGTGCACATTTAAGACAGTATTAATGATGTTATCAAAGAAATTTTTCTCAATATGCATCACATCCAAATTATGACGAATGAGTAAATATTTCCAATATGGAAGCTCCCAAAAAATACTTCTTTTCCTCCAACCACATTTGTTGACTCTAACAATATACTTGTTGATATCATCTGATCCATCCTGATATACTGGTAGAAATCCATAACTATCAATTTCATTTAACACTTCTTCGCCTAACATCCCAAATGGAGGTAGCTTCCTAACTACTTCATTCCTTTTGAAATATTTCTTATTTCTTCTGAACGGATGATCAAGAGGTAAAAATTTTCGATGATTATCAAACCATGAAATCTTGCCACTGCATGGCAAAGAAAATGCATCTGACTGACTCATACAATGTGGACATGCTAACTTTCCAGCTGTGCTCCATCCTGATAACATTGAGTAAGCAGGAAAATCACTAATAGTCCATAACAATGCTGTATGCATTAAAATGTTTGACTTTGTAGCAATGTCATACGTCTCTGAACCTATATTCCATAAATAATTCAGCTCAGCTATCAAAGGTTGCAAAAAATCATCTATGTGCCCTTTTGGATTTTGAGGACCTGGAATTAAAACAGTAAGAAACATAAATTCATCTTTCATGCACATCCATGGTGGTAAGTTATATGGTGTTAAGATAACAGGCCACGATGAATATTGTTGTCCATAACTTCCAAATGGCTGAAATCCATCTGCAGAAAGTCCAAGTCTGACATTAAGTGGTTCCATAGCAAAGGAAGAAAATGTTGAATCTAAATGTTTCCATGCAGGGGAATCACAAGGATGACACATAATGTCTCCATCATGTCTATGGTTTTGATGCCAAATCATATGACTCGCTGTTGCTGCTGATGCATACAAACGTTGGAGTCTAGCAGTCAAAGGAAAATAATACATGACTTTGTAAGGAATATTTTTTTTCTTCTTCTGATTTACCATGCGAACACCATGCTTGTAACGGGGATGGTTGCAGATTTTGCATTCCATCAATTCACTATCTTGGTTCCAAAAGATCATGCAATTATTGACACAACAATGTATCTTCTCAATTGGCAAACCCAAGTCTCTGATTAGTTTTTTAGTGTTGTAGAAACTATCAGTCAT
This sequence comes from Boesenbergia rotunda, assembly GCA_024364735.1. NCBI lineage: Eukaryota > Viridiplantae > Streptophyta > Magnoliopsida > Zingiberales > Zingiberaceae > Boesenbergia > Boesenbergia rotunda. Next base: position 305,718 of record JAGFNQ010003404.1, on the reverse strand, counting down.
GCAGTTATCAGTTGGAAGCAACTCTGACATAAGTTGACATATGTCATCATAACATCGTTCTGAGAAATGATGTTCTGCATTCATATTCAATAATCTTGCAGTAGCAGATAATTGAGAATGACCAGAAGGAATACCTTGCCATAATTCTCTTTCACTAGCCTTTAACATGTCATACATTTTCTGAACATCAGAAGTAGGTACTTGTTCTACATTTGGTTGATCAAAAGCATTCATTGCATCGTAAACCATTGATTGCATTGCATCAGCAGGGTTATATGATGTTTCTGGTCCAATTGAGTTCGATGATGATGCAACGGAAGGTCCACCAAATTCATATACATACGGCTCTCCATGACAATACCAGTTGTAATAATCTGGAACAAACCCATACCTACCGATGAGTTTTCACTGTATCTTCATCACGGAAAGCTGTATTTCTACATTTGCGTTGATTACATGGACACTTCAACTCTGTGTCATTCAAACACTCAGGATGACACTTTGCAAAGTTAACAAATTCTTCCACTCCAGCAAAAAATTCGTCACGGATAAATCCATTGTCTAACCTATTATACATCCATGCCTTGTTCGGATACATTGTATCTGAATTAGATAAAACAATTTAATCAAACCACACATATTAAAATGTGATATTAATGGTATACTAAAAAAATAACTCTTATTAATCAAACATGATATAATTTGATTAATCTAAAACTAATCAAACAAGATCTAATTAATAGAACAAGTAATGAAAAAATTTATCAAAATAATTACACTAATCAAACAATTAATCATCCTAATAATCAAATTAATGAAACAATTAAACTAAAATAAATAAAATATTTGATAAATTAAATACACATTGTTTAATTCTAATTAATTAACTGAATTCAATTAATTAATCAAATTGATTCAATTAACATTAATTAATCCAATTTTTTTTTTTTTATGTGTCGGCCACAGCAGGGGCCGCCGGCCGCCCGCCGGCCGCCGCAGGCCCGTCGACCGGCCGCAGAAGGCGCCGGCCGCCACACTGGGCCGCGACCGCGAGCAAGCGGCGCGAGACCGCCGGAGGACGCACGCGGCCATGCCAAGAGCGGTGGCTGGCCGGGAGAAGACGACGTCGGCGCGTGATCACAAAAAAACGATAATATACGGCAAATGGAACTAACTCGCGTACCTGGGAGCGGAGGAGAGTTCGCCGGAGGAGAATCGCCGGAGAAGAATCGCCGCTCGAAGCGATCGGTCGCTAGGGTTTGCGTGGCTGCGGGGGAAGGGGGGGTCGCGTTTTTTAAGTAATTTTGCGACGGACTAACTTGTCCGTCGCAAGATTAGCGACGGGTTGACTGGTCCGTCGCAATAGCGACGGACTTAGTGACGGATATTGACTCGTCGTCTAACATTAGCGACGAGTTGACTTGTCCGTCGCTATTGCGACGGACTTTGCGACGGACATTGACTCGTCGCCCAACATTAGCGACGGATTTCTATAAATATCCGTCGCACTAGCGACGGAATTTTGACCATGTCCGTCGCTATAATTAGGAGTTTGACTTGCCGCGCAACTTTGGCGACGGATCCTATATATCCGTCGCTATTTGCGACAGACAATTATAATTGTCCGTCGCAAAAAACCTCGTTAT